>JAXLNO010004627.1:0-120502 GCA_038087875.1 Malacoraja senta | reverse complement strand
GGATCAGTATTGATCTGAGGCTGGTCAGGATTTAACTGGATAGGGTTTAACTGAATAGGGGTAGTTAGTCTCAGTACCAAATGGACACAGGGAACTATTTTCTAGGCACCCCTCTTGTGTTTTAAAGGCTTTAAACTGGAGGGTATCTGGGCGGCTAGATTTAAGGTGATTCCAAAAATTTAGTGCTCTTTACTGGATATTTATTATCAGTGGGTATCTGCCTAATTCCGCCCTACATGCGTTTGTTGGTGTTTTCCTTTGGATGCTGGATGCTGACCCGTCTCATTTCCTGTTAGGAAATGAGACGGGTCAGGTGGCAGAGGTATGCGTTGGGGAACAGTTTGGGACCAGTGATCACAATACCATTAGTTTCAATATAATTATGGAGAGGGTCAGAACTGGGCCTAGGGTTGAGATTTTTGACTGGAGAAAGGCTATCTTTGAGGAGATGCAAAAGGATTTAAAAGGAGTAAATTGGGACAGTTTGTTTTATGGGAAAGATGTGGAAGAGAAATGCAGGACTTTTAAAGGTGAAATTTTAAGAGTACAGAATCTTTATGTCTCTGTTCGGTTGAAAGGAAATAGTAAAAATTGGAAAGAGCCATGGTTTTCAAGGGAAATTGGACACTTAGTTCGGAAAAGGAGAGAGATCTACAATAATTATAGGCAGCATGGAGTAAATGAGGTGCTTGAGGAGTATAACAAATGTAAAAAGAGTCTTAAGAAAGAGATTAGAAAAGCTAAAAGAAGATATGAGGTTGCTTTGGCAAATAAGGTGAAAGTAAATCCAAAGGGTTTCTACAGCTATATTAATAGCAAAAGGATAACGAGGGATAAAATTGGTCCATTAGAGAGTCAGAGTGGACAGCTATCTGCAGAGCCAAAAGAGATGGGGGAGATATTGAACAATTTCTTTTCTTCGGTATTCACCACTAAGATGGCTGCCGTTGCTGCATGAGGGTTTTACACAAGCTCTAGCCTGCAGGCTCAACTATTTGTCAATTTGATGGCGTTCTGAGATTCCTTCTAAACTCTAACTCGCCTGGTGTCAATGAACAATTTTTGGTGAATTTAAAAAGCAAGGTAGAACAACTTAACTAATTATTAATTACTGGACTATTTTCTATCTTCTACCTTCTATTATCTTCTACCTTCTACTATTCGCTGAGTGGAAAAGACTACTGGTTTTACAATGGGCGAGCCAATTGCCCTTCAAAGTGTCTTGGATAATATGCAGCAAATGCAGCTCAACATGATATTACATATGGACAATAAAATTGATCCAATTGGAGTAAGCCTGATTAACATTGAAGGCTCACTTCAAACGCTTGGAGAGCAAGTAACGGAGCTTGAGCATAGAGTTAGCTCCAATGAGGATAATATAATGGACCTGGTCGGACGTGTAAAATTACTTGAAAAAGAAAACGCTGACCTGAAAACTTGGGCAGATGACGCTGAGAACAGAAGCAGACGTTCCAACTTACGTTTTGTCGGCATCCCCGAGAGGGTCGAGTCAAAAGATATTTCCGGGTTCATAGGCCGTCTGATACCGCAGCTTTTTGGTGCGGCGAATTTCCCCACTCCTCTAGAGATTGAGCGTTGTCACCGTGCTGGTCGCCAGGATAACTCCAGAGCCAAGGGTCCGAGGCCTATCCTGGTGAAGTTCCACTATTTCCAGGATAAGCTGAAGATAATGAAGCTCTCCCGGGAGAAAAATGAGCCCCTTGAGTACAATGGAGCTCGGGTTCATGTCTACCCGGACTTCAGCGCTGCTCTTGTCCGGAGACGCCGGGAGTATGATGTGGCTAAGAAGTTACGCGACTGTGACATTAAATATGCATTGATCTTTCCCTGCACACTGAGAGTTTTCTATGCTGGCAAGACACAGTTCTTTCGTACTCCTGATGAAGTTGAGACATTTTTTGGTGAGGTTTCCTCCATTAACTCCTCCATGGACTCTGATATAACAGCCTAATGTTGGTGGCCAGTGGCTGGTGATAGCGTTAGCACAATAATGCTGTTTGCCTATGAACTTTGGGTTTATCTGGTTTTGGTTGTATTTTTCTTGATTTTGATAAACTGATGCCAGTGGCTCCTCTTGTAATTATATAATCGCTGGACAACCATTGATTTTTCTGTTTTATTTGCAAAGTTGAAACTGGCATGAGAGTTGTTATGATTGATGCTGCTTTACTACTGTTGCAGTAAAAAAGTGTTGCAATTGCCGTAAAACGTTGTAAAACTAAGAGTTGTTATTTTGGGCTTCATCATGCCCCATTAATTTAAACATAAATGATCCAGGACCTCATACTTTGATCTATTTGCATAAATATGAACTATGCAGACTGAGGTGTGTATGCTCACTTTGTTTTCTTCTTTTTTCTCTCTCTCTCAATGACGCAGCCTGATCTTGTGTGCTTTGTCTGTCCTGTCTTGTGTGTGTGTGTGTGTCTGTGTTAATCTGTGTATGTAGCTCTCTCGTCCCCTTTCTCATGCTATTTCCCTGCCTCACTCCCCTGACTTTATCTACACCCAATTGATCCATATCTGATACAGCTAAAGGTCTAAAAATTATCCACTTGAACATTAGGAGTCTTCTTCCAAAGATAGATTTAATTATAGTTTGGATTGCACGGAATAAACCTGACATAATAACATTTTCAGAAACATAGTTACATAGTGAAATTTGTGACAATGATATTCATATTGATAATTTTGTATTATATAGAGCAGATAGGCCTACGAGAGCTGGAGGTGTGGCTTGTTATGTGTCAACTTGTTTTATATCTGAACCTGCCATCCCTAAAGCAACCTCATTCCTCTTTGAAAGCCTTTTTATTAGGTTAAAACTTCATGACAATAAACATCTAATTATTGGCACTATCTATCGATCTCCCCCTGTTCATCCTGACTCAACTAAGTCCTTAATTTCCACTCTCACCTCTATTGAACACCCATGTGAATTAGTGCTTCTTGGTGACTTCAATAAAAACGGGCTCGATCGCTCCTCTTCTAACGACAAACACTTGCTTAAAAGTATAAACCTGACCCAGTTAATCAATGAACCTACTAGAGTTCATGGCAATTCTACATCACTATTAGATTGGATTCTTGTGACCCATCCTGACCGAATCTTAACATCTGGTGTTTTGTCAGATTGCTTTAGCGATCATTCTCCTATTTTCTGTGTGTGGAAGATTAAACCCTCCCGTCTCCCTCCTAAACATATTCGTGTTAGACAATGTAGAAAATTAAATTATGATAATTATATGCATGACCTGATTGCAATAAACTGGGTTAGGTTTCAACTTATACCAACTGTCGAGGATGCCTGGAATTATTTATACACTGAAGTCTCAAGAGTTATTGATAAGCATGTCCCCTGGAGAGAAATAATAGTCAAGGGAAAACATTTACCATGGATTAGTGCTGATTTGATCAACCTTTTTAATGAGCGAGATTAAGTTTGGAAGACATTCAGGGAAACAAAGGACCCTGCTGATTGGGAAAAATATAGGTCCTTAAGGAATCAGTGTACGACAAAACACGTAATGCTAAATCAAGTTATTTTAAAAAACATCTTTCTGAAGATATGCATAATCCAAAAAAGTTTTGGAAAACACTAAACAATGTTCTTAATAAAGCAAATCAAAATATTAGAACTCAGATTCGGGTCAATAATGACATCATTCAGGACTCTGCTGTTATATCCAATGCTTTTAACCAGCACTTCTCCACTGTAGGTAGCTCTACTGTATTTGATTCATCTATTATATATGACTTTCCAGCTACCTCTACAAGTAGAAGCTCTTTTTCTTTTCAAAAAATCAAACCTGTTGATGTTCAACATGTTATTAATGAATTAAAGGATGATTGTGGATCTGGACCAGCTGGTATTGAGACTAAATTCATTAGGTTAGGAGCTAATATTTTAATGTACCCACTATGCGACCTGTTTAATTTGTCTTTCTCAACTTGTACCCTCCCTTCCGCATGGAAGTGTGCCAATGTTACTCCACTGCATAAGGGAGGCGACCCACAAGATATTAACAATTACCGCCCCATTTCAATTATCAACTCGTGGCTAAAATCCTTGAGAAACTAGTGTTCAACCAGCTATCACATTATGTCTCAACTTTCAATATTATATCTCCATGCCAGTCTGGGTTCAGACCTAAACACTCCACAACTACAGCTCTGTTAAAACTTACCAGCGATGTGTTCACTGCTTCCGAGGATGGTAAACTCACCGGTGCCATCTTTCTTGATCTAACCAAGGCCTTTGATGTTGTTGACCACTACCTACTGCTTGATAAATTTACTCTATTGGTCTTTCTCGAAACAATCTACTGTGGTTTAACTCATACCTTCATAACAGACGCCAATGTGTCACCATTAATGGAAGTCAATCCAATTTCTTAATTGTTGAGAAAGGGGTCCCGCAAGGTTCGTCCTTGGGACCACTCCTTTTCTCTGTTTTCATAAACGACCTCCCCAATATCTGTTCTGACTGTCAAATACAACTATATGCCGATGATGCGGTGCTATATACATCTGGTACTAACAAGTCTGAAATTGAAAGAACCCTTCAATCAGATCTTATTTCTGTTCAGAAATGGCTATTATTTAACAAATTAATTTTAAATAAAAATAAATCATGTAGTATGTTATTTGGTACCAGACAAGGCCTTGGTAATTCTGTAGATCTGACTATATCATTTAATGAAGGATCACCATTACAACAAGTATTGAACTTCAAATATCTTGGTGTTTGGCTTGACCCAACGCTTCAACGCTTTCATTTACGCAGCATAGTGAGACGATTACTAAAAAACTTAGCTGTAATCTAGCTATTCTTTACCGCCATATAAATTGTTTCACCTTTCAGATGAGAAAAATAATTGTCTCTCAACTACTACTACCAACACTGGATTATGCTGATATTGTCTATCAGAATACATTTGATATACATCTTCAACCCCTTAATGTAGTTTATAATAGTCTTTGCAGATTTATTTAAGGTGTCCATATACAACTCACCACTGTTCTATGTACGAAACTTTAAACCGGTTATCCCCCCACGCTCGAAGATGCTACCACTGGTTCCAGTTCATTTTTAAATGCATCCATCTTAATTACCCTTTTTTTTTTTTTTTTTTTTTTTAAATTTATTCCGAACAAGTAAAGACATTAAAGACATTGATATTAACAAAATCGAAATTATCAAACAATTGAACATTGCAATCAACATTTACAATTGAGAAGAACAAAATCAAGGTTCCAATGTCCAACTCAGAGTCTGTACAAGCTCGAAAAGGAGTGAGAAGAAGAATAACTTATTAAATCTCACCCCTTTTCCCACACTTCTATCGTATTTAAAAATCAATTCCTTACTAATAATAGTACTGCCCTAGGCAATTTCCCATAATACATACAGACACTTATATACATTCAACTATTATGTACATACAATCTTCATATTTGAAGTACCCAACATCAGTGAACAATAGTAAACAAGATAAACATCAACAATAGTAACAAGATAACATCAACGATTGTAAACAAGATAAACATCAACCCCCACTTGTCAACCATCCCCTCCATCCCTGTACCCCTTGAGCATTATTTTTTTATATATCATTTTAAAATGATTCATGTTTGTGCATTGCTTCAATTCCCCGTTCAATTTATTCCACACTCCTACTCCACAAACCGAAATACAAAAGGATTTTCTAGTCGTACGGACTTGTTGTTTCTTAAAGTTAAATATTCCTCTTAAATTGTAACCCCCCACACGCTCGTTAAATAATTTTTGAATGTTTCCAGGTAAATTTTTATTTTTGGCCCTAAACATTATCTGAGCTGTTTTGAATGTGACCAAATCTTCTAATTTTAATAATTTTGACTCTAAAAATAATGGATTCGTATGACCCAGATACTTAGCATTATGGATAATACGAATTGCTCTTTTTTGCATCATGGTTAATGAGTGTATCGAATTTTTATAATTATTTCCCCAGACTTATGTACAATAATTTAAGTAGGGTAAAATTAATGTACAATAAAGAATACGGAGTGATTTGTAATCCAGAGCTTGCTTGGCTTTGTATAATACAGAGATACTTTTTGATAATTTTAATTTTAATTTTACATGTTTAATATGTGATTTCCAGCTTATTTTATCGTCAATTATAACCCCAAGAAATTTATTTTCATGCACTCTTTCAACTTCCACCCTTCTTATTTAAAACAAGACCTATTACCATACACACCCTCATATTCACTAAGACATATTCAACAACCCTTCTTTTTCATTCCAAGAACTAACAAAGAAATTGGGAGACGTGCATTTAATTATAAAGCTCCTTCTGACTGGAACACTCTGCCTAGTACCATAAGAACTATTAGTTCATTTCTTCTATTTAAAAATACACTTTTACCATTTCTCATAAAACCATGTACCTGTTTCTAGTATTAGAGTATTGCATAGCGATTAACATTATGCTGTAACACATAACTTTTGTTATTATTGGATTTAAGTTAATTAACAATTGTTATAAACTATAACAAGTGGGGATGGAGGGGTTTGGGGTTTGGTGTGTGGGTAGGTGGGTCGATGAGAGCCTTTATGTATGTTATGTCTTGTGCTGTATGTTCTATGTTGGACCCCCTTGAAAACGAGATGACTGTCCATCTCAAGGGGTTATCCATAAATAAACATGTTGAAACTTGTTGAGAAGGATATTGAATTATGTGAGGTAAGGGAAACAAGTAGAGTAGCTATGGAAACTATGAGATTCAAAGAAGAGGAAGTACTGACACTTTTGAGAAATATAAAAGTGGATAAGTCTCCAGGTCCGGACAGGATATTCCCTAGGACATTGGGAGAAGTTAGTGTAGAAATAGCAGGGGCTATGACAGAAATATTTCAAATGTCATTAGAAACGGCAATAGTGCCGGAGGATTGGCGTACTGCGCATGTTGTTCCATTGTTTAAAAAGGGGTCTAAGAGTAAACCTAGCAGTTATAGACCTGTTAGCTTGACGTCAGTGGTGGGCAAATTAATGGAAAGGATACTTAGAGATAATATATATAAGCATCTGGATAAACAGGGGCTGATTAGGAACAGTCAACATGGATTTGTGCCTGGAAGGTCACGTTTGACTAATTTTCTTGAATTTTTTGAAGAGGTTACTCGGGAAATTGATGAGGGTAAAGCCGTGGATGTTGTATTTATGGACTTCAGTAAGGCCTTTGACAAGGTTCCTCATGGAAGGTTGGTTAAGAAGGTTCAATGGTTGGGTATTAATGGTGGAGTAGCAAGATGGATTCAACAGTGGCTGAATGGGAGATGCCAGAGAGTAATGGTGGATGGTTGTTTGTCAGGTTGGAGGCCAGTGACTAGTGGGGTGCCACAGGTATCTGTGTTGGGTCCACTGTTGTTTGTCATGTACATCAATGATCTGGATGATGGTGTGGTAAATTGGATTAGTAAGTATGCAGATGATACTAAGATAGGTGGGGCTGTGGATAATGAAGTAGATTTTCAAAGTCTACAGAGAGATTTATGCCGGTTGGAAGAGTGGGCTGAAAGATGGCAGATGGAGTTTAATGCTGATAAGTGTGAGGTGCTAAATCTTGGCAGGACAAATCAAAATAGGACGTACATGGTAAATGGTAGGGAATTGAAGAATGCAGGTGAACAGAGGGATCTTCGAATAACTGTGCACAGTTTCCTGAAAGTGGAATCTCATGTAGATAGGGTGGTAAAGAAAGCTTTTGGTGTGCTGGCTTTTATAAATCAGAGCATTGAGTATAGAAGTTGGGATGTAATGTTAAAATTGTACAAGGCATTGGTGAGGCCAATTCTGGAGTATGGTGTACAATTTTGGTCGCCTAATTATAGGAAGGATGTCAACAAAATAGAGAGAGTACAGAGGAGATTTACTAGAATGTTGCCTGGATTTCAGCAACAAAGTTACAGAGAAAGGTTGAACAAGTTAGGGCTTTATTCTTTGGAGCGCAGAAGGTTAAGGGGGGACTTGATAGAGGTATTTAAAATGATGAGAGGGATAGACAGAGTTGACGTGGATAAGCTTTTCCCACTGAGAGTAGGGAAAATTCAAACAAGGGGACATGACTTGAGAATTAAGGGACAGAAGTTTAGGGGTAACATGAGGGGGAACTTCTTTACTCAGAGAGTGGTGGCTGTGTGGAATGAGCTTCCAGTGAAGGTGGTGGAGGCAGGTTCGTTTTTATCATTTAATAATAAATTGGATAGTTATATGGACGGGAAAGGAATGGAGGGTTATGGTCTGAGCGCAGGTATATGGGACTAGCGGAGAATACGTGTTCGGCACGGACTAGAAGGGTCGAGGGCCTGTTTCCGTGCTGTAATTGTTATATGGTTATATGGTTATATATGCGGAGGATGTTCTGACAAAATTCCGCACGCAGGACCTCTGTTGTATGTTTTTCCCATTTACTATAACTATGGTGACTGAGCGGACCCCATACTTCACCACCATAAAGCGCAAAAGGCTGGATTATACTGTCAAATATTTTAAGCCAGATTTTAATTGGAATTTGGATGTTGTAGAATCTTCTTTTTATTGCATACAGAGCTCTTCGAGCTTTCTCTTTTAGTGCATTCACTGCCATATTGAAGCTCCCTGATGCTGCAACAGTTAGACCAAGGTAAGTATAGCTCGTAGTGTGTTCGATAATAATACCATTGAGAGTAAATTTGTATTTATTTCACAAGGGTTCTGAACTTAAAGAAGGGTAACTTTGAGGGTATGAGACGTGAATTGGCCAAGATAGACTGGCAAGTGATTCTTAAAGGGTTGATGGTGGATATGCAATGGGAGGCATTTAAAGACTGCATGCATGAACTACAACAATTGTTCATCCCATTTCGGCAAAAGAATAATCAGGGAAGGTAGTGCATCCGTGGATAACAAGGGAAATCAGGGATAGTATCAAGACAAAAGATGAAGCATACAAATTAGCCAGAAAAAGCAACCTACCAGAGGATTGGTAGCAATTCAGAGTCCAGCAGAGGAGGACAAAGGGCTTAATTAGGAAACGGAAAATAGATTATGAAACAAAACTGGCAGGGAACATAAAAACTGACTGCAAAAGATTTTATGGATATGTGAAGAGATAAAGATTAGTTAAAACAAATGTAGGTCCCTTGCAGTCAAAAACTGGTGAATTGATCATGGGGAACAAGGATATGGCAGACCAATTGAATAACTACTTTGGTTCTGTCTTCACTAAGGAAGACATAAATAATAAATAATAAACTTCTTTGGAGGAGCGTTCCCTCAAATGCCCTATCAGGAGCAAAATAGATCTGAATATAAGCCCAGACAGGACTGAGGTCCCCAAGGGAGGGAGGGATCTCAAGGAGGAGGTCGAGGAAGGCTAGGGAGGAGACAGGCAATGGAAAAGGTGTGCTGGGGATGTGATCAGGGAGGGCACCTGAGGTATAACTGCCCACACCGTCCGTGGCCCAGCCCACATAATCAGAGACCAGGGGAAAGTGAACAATACTTTAACCCAGGCTCAGCCCTGACAGGTCCTGCAGGACCTGTGAACCCCTATGTTAGATACTAGGGGTGCCCAGAGAACCCAGATGGGAAGGGACATTATCCAATGATAACACGTAAGGCAGAAGAACCTGTGATTCAGGTAATTTGGGGGGACGATTGATACCCATGATGATAGATATGGGAGCCACATATACCTGTGTGCAACCGCAGTATGCCTCCCACCTTCCCATGTCAGGAAAATTTGTTAAAACTGTAGGGTTCTCGGGAAAAACACAGTTAACACGGTTTACGGCCCCTGTAAGTTTAGAAATGAGCAATAAGGAAATAGTATTGCCGATATTGGTGTCTAAAGGGACCCCCATTAATTTGTTAGGTAGAGATGCTTTGTTGAAATTGGAGTTAAAGTTGGAATGCACTAGAAATGGTTTGAGTGTGGATAGGACAAGTGTTCAGATGATAATGCAGGAAGTTAGAAAAGTAATTGTCTTTTGGATAGGAAATATAGATCAAATTTGGGAAACATGGGAGAAATGGAAGAAGGGCGTACTGGCCCTACTGCCCAAAGCTAGCCAGCCCAAATCTGAGTTACACTGTACAGTGATTTTTGACGAAGCGCACGGTGCAGAAAATAGGGGAATGTGGTGTGTAGGGGCATGCAGCCAGCACCACCTCAAAGCGGAAGCAATAATAATTGGAAAACAAGGGGCAGCCTTGCAGATTTAGTGGAACGTGTTTTTGGAAAAGTGGTATAGGATGCCAGGAGCTGCACCCCATGTGACCTTGCTTGTAAATGAAGGACACCAGTCCAGAGACATGGGGCCTCTGGTGAAACAGGCAAGTAGTATTTGGGAAAAAATTACACCACAGGTATTAAGATCAGAAAACAATGAGTACATTAAAATAGTGGTGAAAATAGACATCATGGGAACATTGAAGGAGGTTGAAATTACCCCCCCAGCAACAATTTCCCTTGATGGAAAAAAAGAAGATCAGACAAGGAAGGAAGGGTTGGATAGGTTACCTCCAGCTCTATGGTCATAACACGACACAGATGTTGGAAAGGTAAAGTCTGCTAGTCCGGTGGAAATAAGATTGAAACAGGGAGCGATTCCGCCCAGGAGACCACAATACCCCCTGAAGCTAGAGGCGGTGGAAGGTAAAGCACCAACAATACAGGGTTTGCTGGAGGTGGGAGTCCTTATAAAGACAAGAAGTCCTTGCAATACCCCGTTATTACCGGTCTTGAAATCAGACAAATCTAAGTGGAGATTAGTGCATGATCTGCGAGCTGTAAACGAAGTGGTGAGGGATTGGCCAGCGGTAGTCCCAAATCCACACATATTGTTGACTAATATTCCAACAGAGGCAGCTTATTTTTCAGTAGTAGATCTTTGTTCGGCGTTTTTTAGTGTACCATTAGCAAAGCAATGTCAGTATTTGTTTGCATTTACGTATCGAGGTACTAAGTACACCTATACTAGGATGCCGCAGGGATTTAAACACGCACCCCATGTTTTCAATCAGGTATTAAAAGCAGATTTTGAAGGCATACCCCTAGAAAGCACGTTACTACAATATGTGGATGATTTGTTGGTTTGTTCGATAAGTGAGGAACAGTGTGAGCGTGATACTTTAGGTCTCTTGGAAAGGCTGGCATACGGAGGTCACAAAGTATCCGGGAAGAATTTGCAGTTTTGTAAACAGCAAGTAGCATATTTAGGACGTGTAATATCCAAAGGGGTTAAAGCTATAGCACAGGATCAAATTGAGGCAATAAGTAGAGCTCCCAAACCTCTGACAGTAGGACAGATGATGAAATTTTTAGGGATGGCAGGATATAGTTCAGATTGGATTGGAGAGTATGCTGAAATTGTGACACCGTTAAGGAAAATACTGAAGGAAGCAGGACATACAAGTCTGAGGAATGTCTTACAATGGAATGTTGAGGCGGAAACAGCTTTTAACACTATTAAGCAGGAGTTACAGTCAGCCCCAGCCTTAGCCCTGCCAAACTTTGAAAAATGTTTTTTACCTGTATGTTTCTAACAGGCAGGAGGGCTACACCGCAGCAGTGCTGACACAGGAAACGGGCATAGGTAAAGCTAAGCAGCCTGTAGCTTATTACAGTACAAAACTAGATGAGGTAGCGCAGAGATACCCGCCCTGCTATCAGGGATTAGCTGCATTGTACTATGCATATGAAAAGGCATCATCAGTGACTATGGGCTATCCTGTGATCATATATACTCACCATAAAGTAGCAGAACTGCTGGAGAAGGGTAGATTTGTGTTGACACCAGCTAGGATAACAGCGTTCCAGATGCTGTTGACGTTCCCAGATATTACGATACAAAGATGTACCTCAAGTAATGTGGCTGATTATGTTCCGCTTGATCATGAGGGAGATCCCCATGATTGTGTAGGAAAAACGATGGTGTAGGAAAAACGAGGACAAAAAGGTTTTGTTTGTGGATGGTTCTTGTTATAGGGATCATAATGGCAATCATGCAGGGTTTGCAGTGGTGCAACAGGACCAGTTAGAATTTAAGGTCATTAAATTGGAAGCTTGCACGCAACCTTGTTCAGCTCAACTGGCAGAAATTAAGGCTTTAATAGCAGCATGTGAAATGATGGAAGGTGAGAACGTTGATATTTATACAGACTCAGCATATGCATACGGGGTCTGTCACTTGTTTGGGGCAGTATGGAAACAGAGAGGATTTAAGAAAAGCAACGGAGACCCCATACAACATTGTCAACAAATTATGGACCTGATAACAGCAATAATGAAGCCAAAAGCACTAGCTGTCATTAAATGCCAGGCTCATAAGAAAGGGGACAATATGATCATAAAGGGAAATCACGCTGCAGACGAAGCTGCTAGGTTAGCATCTGGATGCCAATCAGCTGTTGTTGTCCCTCAGGTAAGTTTGGGTCTGGACCCCACAGAGGGGCACATAATTGAAATGCAAGGTAAGGTAACTTTAGCAGAGCAAACTATGTGGCGACAATGGGGAGCTCAGCAGAACACGGAGGGTTTGTGGACTACTGAAGGATTGTTAGTAGCCCCTACACCATTGTTGACCATGCTTATCTCAGAAGCGTATGGGGTAGACCATTGTGCACGGGCTAAGGTTGTAAGGACGGTTAAAAAGGATGGGTTTTGGTCACCTTACTTGAAGGCGTCGGTGGACCACGTTTTGTCACAGTGTGAGGTATGTGCACAAAACAATGTCCGGAAAGGAATAAAAACGCCTATAGGTCACATTCCTGTGCCCGAAGGTCCATTTAGGCACTTGGTGATCGATTATGTGGATATGATAAAGAAGGTAAGAGGAAAAAGGTATATGCTAGTAGTGATTGATAGATTTAGCAGGTGGGTGGAGGCAGTACTGTCCAAAGATTTAGGGGCAGGTACTGTAGTAAAGTTTCTGACGAATGAGGTAATCCCAAGGTTTGGTATACCTACAGAAATCAGCTCTGACAACGGATTGGCTTTCATTCAGAAAGTAGTCAAACTGGTGCTACAAGCCCTTAGAGTAAAGCAAAGATGTGGGTGTGTATATCATCCGCAGTCACAGGGCATGGTGGAAAGAATAAATGGAACATTGAAGGCTAAGATAAATACGATTTGTGTAACTACAAAGTTGAATTGGATCGATGCCCTGCCATTGGCACTGATGAGTTGTCGCATGTAAACTAACCGATTAACCCATCTAACACCACATGAGATGCTCACTGGCCGGCCCATGCCGACGCCTATAAGGGACCAAGCTTGGAACAGTTAGAAGTAGAACTTAAACAGTATATGCAACAGTTAACTATGATACACAAGTTTATTTATGCTCAGGAAAAACAAAAGGAGTTGGAGGTGAACCAGGAGGACGGACCCGTTAAACACGGAGACAAAGTGTACATACGAGCCTTCCGAAGGAAGTGGAATAAGCCAAGACGAGAGGGACCGTTTACAGTAATTAGGGTCTCACCCACTGCTGTTCAAGTAGAAGGTCGATCTACATGGTACCATCTCAATCATTGCACAAGGGCTGTCCCACAGTTACGACTTGATAATGCCCTTGAGGTGAGTGAACAGGAGGACAAAGAAGTGGGGGACGAACAAAGCTTTAACCAGATAGTAAGTGAGATTTTTGGAGACACTAGTGACTCTGAGGCTGCTGTAGATGAGATATAGCACAATGGTCCTTCTCCTGATAATGTGGACAGGGTTGGGCTGGGGGATGCACACACTGCCCCTCTCCATGCAGACTTGGAGACCATCAACATGGCCGATATGGCCTGGTGACTCCACCGCCTCGCCATGGTTAGGGAACAAGGTGTGAGGCCGTAGAGATCTTGGGGTAGTGAATGGCAATAGCTCAGCCAAATGGTCCAGAGTGGCCAAAAATGGTTGGTATAAATGGGCACAGTATACGGCGCAGACATTGAAAGTACCACAATGCATAATATGTACAAAAGCCATAGGAAAACTACTGGCTGTACCAGAGCCTCATAACTATACACAATGTGCAGATTTCATGCAAAGTGTAGCACACTGGATAATCAGACCTCAATGTCCAATACATTGTCTAAATGCAGCAGGATCAACATATGGGACAGTTGAAGGAAGAAGATGCACACTATGGAATTTCACACGACTCAGTGAACCCTATCCTAAACCACCGTCAGAGGTAGAAATTGCACCTGCAAAACAGTATGAGTGCTACTATGAGGCAAGTGGTTCACACCAGTAGGAAAGTTCCCAGGTAATTGCGGCACAGTTTGGACATGTAATCAATCAAACACAGATCAGTTGGCCCAATATATGCCCAGGCCTAACCGCCCTGTTTCACTGCTAGATTGCAAGACTGTTCTAGCCGCTAATTCAGCAGTAGCGGATAGATTTTGGATGTGTGGGGGTGAAGTAAGGAACACACTCCCGACTGACTGGACTGGATTGTGTGCTAGGGTAATGTTAGCACAGTCCGTCACCATTCTAAGTCCAAAGGAAGTGTTTGCCAAGACCCGTAGGAAGAGAGCATTTGATAACCTACCTGAAGGAGTTTATATAGATGGAATAGGGCAACCAAGGGGAATCCCCAATGAATTTAAAGCTAGGAATGAGATTACTGCCGGGTTGGAGTCAATACTCATTTGGATCACACCTGCTAAAAATGTAGAGTGGATTAACTATATTTATTACAACCAGCAGAGGTTTATTAATTATACTGAGGATGCACTATTAGCCCCAGGGGACCAGCTTGATGCCACTAGTAAGATGGCATGGCAGAATAGGCAGGCGCTAGATTGGTTGTTAGCAGAGAAAGGAGGTGTATGTGTTTTGTTTGGAGAACAATGTTGTACCTATATACCTAACAATACTAGTCCGGAGGGATCTTTCACTAAAGCAATGGTTAAATTGAGAAATTTGAGGAAAGAGATCAAGCAGAATGCAGGTTTTAGACATGACACCTTCAGTTGGCTGGAAAAAATGTTAGGCGGGTGGGGAGCATGGGTGGCTAAGACGGGGATGATCATTGGAGTTGTGCTGCTCATGGTGGTTGCCGTGTTATGTTGTGTCTTACCTTGTATTAAGTCTTTTCTAGTGAGAGTTACTGCCAAGCAGCTTTTGGTGCTTAGGGATGAAGGTGAAGACGTTCCCCTTAAGAAGCAGACACCAACGATAGAATACTATGATGATGATGTGCAGAACATGCCAGAGAGATATTAAAATATAGATTGTGCAGAGAACTGGGTCTTTTTCCCCACCCTAGTATAATGGGGGTGGATTTTTGGCCCAGATATCCAGGTTTTTAGAGAAAGAACACTATATATCTGAGCATTACAAATTTAAGGTCCCTGAAATTGGTCATAGTTTAATTTGACAACCAAGATGTGGAGCTTATAACCATATATAACCATATAACCATAACAGCACGGAAACAGGCCATCTCGGCCCTTCAAGTCCGTGCCGAACATTTAAATTTTTTTTTTTTTTTTTTTTAATTTTTTAATTAAAAATAAATACTTCCCCCTAGTCCCATCTACCTGCACTCAGACCATAACCCTCCATTCCTTTCCCGTCCATATACCCATCCAATCTATTTTTAAAGGATAACATCGAACCTGCCTCCACCACTTCCACTGGAAGCTCATTCCACACAGCTACCACTCTCTGAGTAAAGAAGTTCCCCCTAATGTTCCCCCTAAACTTCTGTCCCTTAATTCTCAAGTCATGTCCCCTTGTTTGAATCTTCCCTACTCTCAATGGGAAAAGCGTATCCACGTCCACTCTGTCTAACCCGCTCATAATTTTAAAGACCTCTATCAAGTCCCCTCTTAGTCTGAAGAAGGGTTTCGGCCCGAAACGTTACCTATTTCCTTCGCTCCATAGATGCTGCTGCACCCGCTGAGTTTCTCCAGCATTTTTGTGTACCCCCCTCTTAACCTTCTGCGCTCCAAAGAATAAAGACCTAACTTGTTCAACTTTTCTCTGTAACTTAGTTGCTGAAACCCAGGCAACATTCTAGTAAATCTCCTCTGTACTCTCTCTATTTTGTTGACATCCTTCCTATAATTAGGCGACCAAAATTGTACTCCATACTCCAGAATTGGCCTCACCAATGCCTTGTACAATTTTAACATTACATCCCAACTTCTATATTCAATGCTCTGATTTATAAAGGCCAGCACACCAAAAGCTTTCTTTACCACCCTATCTACATGAGATTCCACCTTCAGGGAACTATGCACAGTTATTCCTAGATCCCTCTGTTCAACTGCATTCCTCAATTCGCTACCATTTACCGTGTACGTCCTATTTTGATTTGTCCTGCCGAGATGTAGCACCTCACATTTGTCAGCATTAAACTCCATCTGCCATCTTTCAGCCCACTCTTCCAAATGGCCTAAATCTCTCTGTAGACTTTGAAAATCTACTTCATTATCGACAACACCACCTATCTTAGTATCATCTGCATACTTACTAATCCAATTTTCCACACCATCATCCAGATCATTGATGTACATGACAAACAACAGTGGACCCAACACAGACCCCAGAGGCACCCCACTCGTCACCGGCCTCCAACCTGACAAACAGCCATCCACCATTACTCTCTGGCATCTCCCATTCAGCCACTGTTGAATCCATCTTGCTACTCCACCATTAATACCCAACAGTTGAATCTTCTTAACCAACCTTCCATGAGGAACCTTGTCAAAGGCCTTACTGAAGTCCATATAGACAACATCCACTGCTTTACCCTCATCAATTTCCCTAGTAACCTCTTCGAAAAATTCAAGAAGATTAGTCAAGCATGACCTTCCAGGCACAAATCCATGTTGACTGTTCCTAATCAGACCCTGCTTATCCAGATGCTTATATATATTATCTTTAAGTATCCTTTCCATTAATTTGCCCACCACTGACGTCAAACTAACAGGTCTATAATTGCTAGGTTTACTCTTCGAACCCTTTTTAAACAACGGAACAACATGCGCTGTACGCCAATCCTCCGGCACTATTCCCATTTCTAATGACATTTGAAATATTTCTGTCATAGCCCCTGCTATTTCTACACTAACTTCCCTCAATGTCCTAGGGAATATCCTGTCAGGACCTGGTGACTTATCCGTTTTCATATTTTTCAAAAGTGTCCGCACCTCCTCTTCTTTGAATCTCACAGTTTCCATTGCTACTCTGCTTGTTTCCCTTACCACACATAATTCCATATCCTTCTCCTTCGTGAATACCGAAGAAAAGAAATTGTTCAATATCTCCCCCATCTCTTTTGGCTCTGCTGATAGCTGTCCACTCTGACTCTCTAATGGACCAATTTTATTCCTTGTTATCCTTTTGCTATTAATATAGCTGTAGAAACCCTTTGGAATTACTTTCACCTTACTTGCCAAAGCAACCTCATATCTTCTTTTAGCTTTTCTAATTTCTTTCTTAATATTCTTTTTACATTCTTTATACTCCTCAAGCACCTCATTTACTCCATGCTGCCTATAATTATTGTAGATCTCTCTCTTTTTCCGAACCAAGTGTCCAATTTCCCTTGAAAACCATGGCTCTTTCCATTTTTTACTATTTCCTTTCAACCGAACAGGGACATAAAGATTCTGTACTCTTAAAATTTCACCCTTAAATGTCGTCCATTTTTCTTCTACATCCTTCCCATAAAACAACATGTCCCAATTCACTCCTTTTAAATCCTTTCGCATCTCCTCAAAGTTAGCCTTTCTCCAAACAAAAATCTCAACCCTAGGTCCAGTTCTGACCCTCTCCATAATTATATTAAAACTAATGGTATTGTGATCACTGGACCCGAAGTGCTCCCCGACGCATACCTCCGCCACCTGCCCTGTCTCATTTCCTAACAGGAGGTCCAGCACGGCCCCTTCTCTAGTAGGTACCTCTATGTATTGCTGCAAAAAACTATCTTGCACACATTTTACAAACTCCAAACCATCCAGCCCTTTTACAGAATGTGTTTCCCAGTCTATGTGTGGAAAATTGAAATCTCCCACAATCACTACCTTGTCCTTACTACTAATATCTGCTATCTCCTTACATATTTGCTCTTCCAATTCTCGCTCCCCATTTGGCGGTCTATAATACACCCCTATAAGTGTTGCTACACCTTTCCCATTTCTCAGTTCCACCCAAATAGCCTCCCTAGACGAGCCCTCATATCTATCCTGCCAAAGCACTGCTGTAATATCTTCCTTGACAAGCAATGCACACCCCCACCTCTTGCCCCTCCAATTCTATCACCCCTGAAGCAACGAAATCCTGGAATATTTATTTGCCAATCACAGCCCTCCTGCAACCATGTTTCACTGATCGCCACAACATCATACTTCCAGGTGTCAATCCAGACTCTAAGCTCATCCACCTTTCTTACAATGCTCCTAGCATTAAAATATACACATTTAAGAAACCCACCACCACTTATTCTCTGTTTATTATCTTTTTCTTCTTTCTCCCCTACATTTTGGGTCCGAGTGCTTCCCTTCTCTGCCTCCTGCCTCCCACATTTTCCACTAGCTTTCTCTATTTGAGTCCCTCCCCCCAACCGTTCCAGTTCAAAGTCTCCCCAGTAGCCTTTGCAAATCTCCCCGCCAGGATATTGGTCCCCCTCGGGTTCAAGTGCAACCCGTCCTTTCTGTACAGGTCACCCTTTCCCCAAAAGAGGTCCCAATGATCCAGAAATTTTGAATCCCTGCCCGCTGCACCAGTTCCTCAGCCACGCATTTATCCTCCACCTCACTCCATTCCTACTCTCACCATCGCGTGGCGCAGGTAGTAATCCTGAGATTGTTACCTTTGTAGTCCTTCTCCTTAACTCTCCTCCCAACTCCGTAAATTCTCCTTTCAAGACCTCTTCTCTTTTTCTACCTATGTCATTGGTACCTATATGTACCACAACCTCAGGCTCCTCTCCCTCCGATTTCAGGATATCTTGGACGCGTTCAGACACATCCCTGACCCTGGCACCAGGGAGGCAAACTACCATCCGGGTCTCCTGACTGCGTCCACAGAATCGCCTATCCGACCCCCTAACCATAGAGTCCCCTATTACTATTGCCCTCCTCTTCTTTTCCCTACCCTTCTGAGCAGCAGGGCTGGTCTCTGTGCCGGAGGCCCGGCCGCTGTTGCTACCCGCAGGAAGGCTGTCCCCCTCAACAGTACTCAAACAGGAGTACGTATTTTCAAGGTGTACAGCCACTGGGGTACTCACTAGTCCCTGCCTCTGCCCCTTGCCCTTCCTAACCGTGACCCACTTGTCTGCCTCCCGTGGTCTTGGAGTGGCCACCTCCCTATAACTCTTTTCTATGACCTCCTCACTCTCCCTGATCAGACAGAGGTCATCGAGCTGCTGCTCCAGGTTCCTAACACGGTCCCTTAGGAACCCCATCTCTACGCACCTGACACAGATGTGAACGTCTGGAAGGGTATCAGACTCCATGACCTCTCACATCTGACATCCAGAACAGTAAACTGCCCTGGCCCTCATACTCCCCCCTTACCCTGGATACAATACCAAACTGGTGGAGGAAATCAGCAGGGATCTGACTCCCAATCAGCCGCTTTCTCTTTGTCCTCTTCCACCAATCAGCTGCTTTCTCTTTGTCCTCTTCCACCAATCAGCGGCTTCCTCACTTATAGGAAACTTGAATGGAACGTTGCAGTTTTGGTTCCTCCTTCAACGGTCCCTGGGCGTCTGGAAAGTAAAGCCCCGCGCCGTTTATCTACTCACTACCCGGACGCTGCTCCTCCTCCTGCAACGGTCCCTGGGCGTCTGGAAAGCAAAGCCCCGCGCCGTTTATCTACTCACCACCCGGACGCTGCTCCTCCTTCTGCAACGGTCCCTGGGCGTCTGTTTGTGGTGCTTGTGGTGTTATTTTTCTATGAGACTTAAGAAGTCTCAGAGGGGGGATATATAGTAGATATTATTTTCTGTATTAAATGTATCTTATATAATCTGTATTTAAAAGCAGTTTAAGAAGTGTGGCCGTTCTCAGGTTACAGGCCATTTGGTCAGTCACAGACCACATGCTTTTTCTCATGAGACATTCTGCAATACAAAGGGCTTAGCATTTACGAAAGGCAATTGTTTACCTTTAGATAGCACGGCATCTCTAGCAAGGCATCTCAGGATCTGTGAGCTACGTTTAATTATGCTCATGTTGGGTGGGGGGTATGTGACCTTTGTATGGTGGATTTATTTTGTTTATACGAACTGAGGGGAATAAGATGTTGGTGGGCAGCGCGACTCGTCAGCAGCGGCCTCTGCAGTCCGTCTGTCTTTTTATTATTTTTGTCTCGTTTCTATGTCGTTTTTATTTATTTTTTTGTCGGGGTATTGTGTGGGGGTGGGGGGGGGACTTTAAAATCTTTCCCCTGCACGGGAGATCCGACCTTTTCTTTGTCGGGTCTCCGTTGTCGTTGGGGCTGGGCAACGTGGAGCGTCCTCCAGCAGGAACGACCTGGGGCTCCAGTTGCGGAGCTGCGGACTACTCGCCGTCACGGGGCTGGCAGAGTCCGGAGCGGGTGGAGCTGTGGTGGAGCGCTGCTGCGACCCGACCCCCAGAGATTCGGAGGCTACAACCGCGGGTCTGGCGGACAGCAACACCGGAAGCCCGCGGGTCCCTGGTGGGAGACCGCTTTTCGGGGCTTCCGCAGCGGCGACTTCTCCCGCCCGAGTTACGGGGTTGAAGAGCACCTGGAGCGGGGCTTTACATCATCGCCCCGCGCGGCTTGGAATGGCCGCGGGACTTTGCGAGCTAACACCAAGACCCGGTGCGCGACCTTGCATTACCCGGCGTGGCTTTAATGGCCACGGGACAATCACCATAGCCCCTGCCGGGGGCTTTGACATTGACTCTGACATCGGGGGGGGAGTGCGGTGGAGAGATACGGGTTTTTTTTACCTTCCATCACAGCGCTGTGATGGATGGATGTGTAAATTGTGTTGTGTCTCGGGTCTTCATCGTTTTGTAATGTATGGCTGCAGAAACGACATTTCGTTTGGACCTCAACGGGGTCCAAATGACAAATAAATTGTATTGTATTGTATTGTTTTGTAAGAATAGTGGGGCTGGAAATGTGACAATCCTTAGATAATGTTGTCAGTATGATAGCAAAGTCGTAAAGAGGCCCAAGAATAGGCCCAAGAATAAAGCTGGAATGTTATTCCCCAGAGAGGGAAGGGACCATTATCGTTTGTCACCTGGGACAGTTTTATGACCCTTGCTATGCGGGCAAAATAAGCGATGTGAGTTTGTAAAGACAGAGTAAATTTCTATTTTAAAGTGTGTAACGTAAGATAATGCTAGTTTAAAAATGATGTTTTTATAAACCTTACCGGAGCTTCTGGTCGTCGCGCTGATGACGTCATCATTAAGCGCGATGATTTAAACGGTGGTTTAAAGCCCTTTAAATGAGTAAAACGCCTCCAGCTGTGAGCCCTCAGAGATCAGTGAAAAAGCTGCTGAGAGACCAGAAGAAGCCTGAAGCAGAAGTTACCTCTGAAGTCTCTGAAGTCTCTGAAGTGGCTGCAGAAATGGATACAAGATCTAAGAAAGCGTTTGATGACTTGAAGAAATCAGTGAAAAATATGAAAGATGAGATTTTGGATGAAAATAAAATTATGATGGAAAATATGAAGGAAAATATGAAGGAAAATATGAAGGAAAATATGAAGGAAAATATGGCAAATATGATGGATGGAATGGAGAAGATGATGAGGGATTTAAATGCTGGTAATCAGAAGGCTATGGATGCTAGCAATCAGAAGATGATTGATTCACTGGACATTATGAATAAACGAATTGATGAGGTGAAAGATGGACTATCAGAGAGAATGGACAAGATGGATAAGTTCACGGCTGTGCTTGAAACAGTAGCTGCAAGTATGCGCACAATTACGGAATTGGAGAAAAACACGGCTCGAGTGGTTGAAGACATGGCGAAAATGAGGCAAGAACATGAGGAAATGAGGCGAGAAAATGAACAAACTTCACTACAGATGGTGACTCAACTCAGTAAAGTTTCAGAAAAATGCCTGGACCTGGAAGCTCGCTCTAGACGTCAGAATTTGAGAATTCTTGGAGTCTCAGAGGGAGCCGAGGGGGAGGATGTGTGTGAGTTTGCCATGGGCTTGCTTAAACAACTGCTGAATCTTTCCAAAGAACCGAAAATCGAAGTGGCTCATCGTGTCCCAAGATTTAAACAAAGATCTGGTGCGGGAAAAACTTATCCACGACATATTATTGTGAAATTTCGGGATATTTTAGAACTGGAAGATGTTATGAGCAAAATCAAATACGGTGTGCAACTGCGGCTGGACAATTAAGATATTCAGGGACTACCCGTATGAAATTGTGCAAAAAAGAAACAAATTCGAGAAGGTTAAGGATCTTTTAAGAGGGAGAGAAGGGATCAGATATGGGATTTTTTATCCTGCGAAAATGCGTATTTCCTTTAAGGGTTTTGAAAAGTTATTTGTTAAGCCTGAAGACGCGTTTAAATATGCCCAAACTATCATTGAAAAATAGAAATCAAAGGGGGGTTTGGCAGATCTGAACCATTCTTTTTTTTTTTTTTTTAATTATTTTTATTAGAAGTACGGTAATTACAGTAATACACAACACTTATATCTTAATACATTTTTTATACCGCTTCATTTTTTTGAGCTTTAAGAGAAAGATAGAAGTAAGAAAAGTAAAGAAAGTGCGCAAGAGTCGTGACGTGCAAGAGAGTGTTGTGAAAAGAAAGCCCCTTAGAAAAGAAGTTAGAGAAGGAAGTAAAGTAAGAAAGTAGATCCTAAAAATGAAAGAAAAAGTAGGAACAATCGCAGAAAGGGAACCACCAACCAAGTCTGTTTTTATTGTTTTACCTCCCATTACCAGGTCCTGATACCATTTCTTTATTTATTTATTTTTAAAATTACTATTGCACCTCATGCTTGTAATAGGTCCAGAAACGTAGACCACGTCTTTTGGAATTGGTCTGCTTTACCTGATAAGAGGAATCTCATCTCTTCCAGATATAATGTTTCCAACATATTTGATGTCCACATTTTTATTGTTGGTGTGGGCGCATATTTCCAGAATTTAAGTATGAGCTTTTTTCCCATTATTAGCCCGTAATTGAATAAGTTCTTCTGATACACGTTTAATTCAGGGATACCTTCCGATATTCCAAAAATGATCCATTCTGGTTTTGGTACCAGTTTTATTTTAATTAATTTTGAGAAAATATCAAATATTTCATACCAGAATTTTTGGATTTTTGTACAAAAAACAAAAGAATGCGCTATGGTAGCTTCTTGACAGACATTTATCACAGATTGGTGAAACATTAGGAAAGATTTTATTTAATTTAGTTTTTGAATAATATAGTCTATGTAATGTTTTGAATTGGATGAGCGTATGTCGTACGTTGATCGAACATTTATGCACCTGTAGTAAATGGTTATCCCAGCTCTCTTTTGAAATTTTTATAGCTAATTCTTGTTCCCAGTCTCTTCTAATTCCATCTGTTGTGGGTATTTCTATGTTTAAAATGATATTATATAAGTACGATATTAGATTAGCTGATTCCGCCTTTGTCTTCATTGCTTCATCTAGTAAGTCGGAAGGCATATTATGATCGTCTTTTGTGTATTTTTTCAGGTAATCACGAATTTGTAGATATTTAAAATATTGATTATTTTTCAAATTATATTTCAGTTGTAGTTGTTGAAATGATAGTAATTTTCCCAATTCATACAGATCTTCGAGCGTTTTGATTCCCATTCTTTCCCATTGTATAAATGATTTGTCTATGGTTGAAGGTTTAAACGATGGGTTATTAACTATTGGTATTGAGAGAGATAGGTTTCTTAATTTTAGATTCTGTTTTATTTGTTTCCATGTTCTAATTGTGCTATTTATAATTGGGTTTTTATTATAATTTTTATTATTCAAATTTATTGGAGAGAGAATAATCGCTCCTATATTACTCGGGGAACAGTCCCCTTTTTCCATTATAATCCAGTCCGCCTGCTGGGCAGAATTGTCCAGCAGGTGAATCATATTTTTAATATTTACTGCCCAATTATAATACATAAAGTTAGGGAGCGCGAGACCCCCCAACTCTTTTCGTTTATTAAGGTGTGTTCTTTGTATTTTATGGGATTTATAATCCCATATAAAATTTGTAATGTCTGAGTCCAATTTTTTGAAAAACTTTTTTGCGAGATATATAGGTATTGATTGAAATAGGTATAGGATTTGTGGTAAGAAAATCATTTTTATAGCATTTATTCTGCCTATTAAGGACATCGGAAGTGTTTTCCAGAATTTAATCATATTATTTAATTTCTTAAGTAAGGGATTATAATTGGCTTTAAACATATCCTGGTAATTTCTAGTAATTTCAATTCCCAAATATTTGAATTTTTCTGTAGCTATTTTAAAGGGGAATTTCCTGAGGTGTGTTGAGTCTTTTGGTTTTATCGACATAATTTCACTTTTGTTCCAGTTTATTCTATATCCTGAGAAGGATCCAAAGTCCTCAATTAAATTTAATATATTTGGTATACTAATTTGTGGTTTTGTGATGTACAATAGTACATCATCGGCATATAGGGATATTTTGTTATTTGAATATTTTGTATTATAACCGTAAATATCCATTTGTGTTCTTATTTTTTCAGCAAGGGGTTCAATTACTAAAGCAAATAACAGCGGTGATAATGAACATCCTTGTCTATTGCCCCTTGATAGTTCAAATTTCGAGGATAATATATTATTAGTTAGTATTCTAGCCGTAGGTTTGTTATATAATAGTTTATCCATGCAATAAAGTTATCTCCCAATTGGAATTTTTGCAATACTTTAATCATATAGTCCCATTCTACTTGATCAAACGCTTTTTCTGCGTCCAATGAGATGATAGATAACTCTTGGTCCTGAGATTTATGTGAGTGCATTATGTTAAGCAAACGTCTCAAATTATTAAATGAATGTCTCTTAGGTATAAATCCTGTTTGATCCTCATTTATTAGTCTACTAACATACCTGCTTAGTCTACTGGCTAGTGTTTTCGCTATTATTTTTTGATCCGTATTTAACAAAGCAATAGCTCTACATGATCCTGGTTCTTCTATATTTTTATCTTTTTTAAGTATTAATATGATCGTTGATTCTGCTAGTGTTTCAGGTAAATTTTGCTCTTTAAAAGCATGTGTATACATTTTCTGTAATCGTGGAGTAACTATGTCATAAAAAGATTTATAAAATTCATTACTGAATCCGTCTGGTCCTGGTGTTTTTCCATTCTTTAGTGTTTTTATTGTGTCTTCTATCTCCTTAGAAGTAATTTGTGCTCCCAGTTCCTCTTGTTCCCTCAGTTCTAATTGTGGTAGGTTACAGTTATCTAAAAATTCTGAGATTTTATTATTGTCTATTAACGTTTTAAATGTGTATAGATTCTGGTAAAATTGAGCAAATCTTTTATTGATATCCTTGGGTAGTGTTAATAATTCCCCTCTGTCTGATTTAATCTTTAATATTGCATTCTCTTTTTCCCGTTTTTTCAGTTGCCGTGCTAGGAGTTTGTGGGGTTTGTCCCAGAATTCGAAGTGTTCTTGTTTAGTGATTTGAAATAATGTTATAACTTTCTCTGACAGTAATTTATTTAGCTTGAATTTCAATAGTAGGATTTTATTATGTTTATCCATAGTTGGATCTTTAGCATTATCTGTATCTAATTGTTTTATTTGTTCTTCTAAATGTCTTTGTTCATTCTTATTATTTTTATTTTGATAAGCTTGGAATGAAATAATGACTCCTCTAATAAATGCTTTGAAGGATTCCCATAATAGCGTGGGGGATATATCTGGTGTATCATTTATCTAAAAAAATAGATCCATCTGTTTTTTTAGATATATACTCCCTTGTGGGTCTTTTAAAATTTGCGAGTTAAACCTCCAGAACGATTTATTCATAGACATTCCTTCTAGTTTTAAAACAAAAGTTAACGGAGAGTGGTCTGAGATCGCATTAGTGTGGTATTTAGCGTTCATAGTATGCGGAATTAATTTTGTATCCACAAGAAAATAGTCTATCCGTGAGTATGTTTTATGCACCGTTGAATAAAACGAATAATCCCTTCCCGTCGGGTTTGCAATCCTCCACACATCTGCTATATTTGTGTTTTCCATATATGTATGTAAAAGTTCACTGGTTTTAGATTTCATATTACCTTTTTGTTTTTGCATCGATTTATCTAGATAAGGGTCTAAAACACAGTTAAAGTCTCCTCCAATTATAACATTTTGATAATTAAATTCTGCAATTATATTCAGAATTTTATTTAAAAATTGAGGGGTATCGAAATTGGGCGCATATATGTTTACCAGCGTAATTGGCGTATTATTGATCTCTCCAGCTACTATAAGGTATCTCCCTTCCTTATCTAAAATAGTATTCTTTGATTTAAATGGAATTCCTTTACGAATGATGATTGCAGTACCTCTAGATTTGGAGGTGAATGAAGAGTGAAATGTTTGTCCTATCCAGTTCGCCCTCAGTCTCGTCTGATCTTGATGTTTAAGATGCGTTTCCTGCAGAAACGAAATGTCCGTGTTGTATGATTTCAACTGAGCTAGTATCTTGCCCCTTTTAATAGGTTCATTAATACCCCTTATATTCCAGCTACATAGTGTGATTCCTCCCATTTTCTTTTGATTATCATCATACATTTTTACCAATTTTAATGATCTTATTTATTATGGTGCATTCATACCTCAGGACTCTGGTTATTTTGGGGGCATTTCTATTATAGACTTCCTTGGTAGTTCTCCTCCGCGATTGTCCTTGGAAAGAAAACACATAGATGTGACGTATTGTGATAAAAATAAAAAAATAAAGTATATCAAATAAGTTTACGGTGTCTGAGATTTCAACACCGTAGTGAGTGTCCCACTCGTCTGTGGGGTACGACATTGATATCGCTTCCGGCGTAGATGTTATGACGTTAGCCCCGCTGCCTTTATTACCCAAAACCTAGGGGGTCGGTACCGTTTCCAAATCAGTTCTATTTCACCCAGTTGCTGTATATATATATGTTTCATTCCGACTTCAATTGTATTCAGTTACATATATTCCTCACTCTTTATCTCTTAACTGTTTTGAATTGGTTTTAGTATTGTTAAAAGTGAGCTGTTCGCTGAAAGGGTTAACCGGAGTCAGGCTCCTGGAGCTATGCCAGGTGCCTAGTCTCCTCCCCTCCCCACTCGAGCTGCGGAACATATGTGATTACTGTTGTCTGCGTTATAAGGCAGGCAACACATTTTTATCAGTTTCAATTGCTATTTCTATATTAGTATTGTTAATTATTAATTATTATTGATTCTCCATATTTTGTAAAACTATATAACCCATATATATGTTTCATTCCGACTTCAAATGTATTCAGTTACATATATTCCTCACTCTTTATCTCTTAACTATTTTGAATTGGTTTTAGTATTGTTAAAAGTGAGCTGTTCGCTGAAAGGGTTAACCGGAGTCAGGCTCCTGGAATTATGCCAGGTGCCTAATCTCCTCCCCTCCCCACTCGAGCTGCGGAACATATGTAATTACTGTTGTCTGTGTTATAAAGCAGGCAACACATTTTTTATCAGTTTCAATTACTATTTCTATATTAGTATTGTTAATTATTAATTATTATTTATTCTCAATATTTTATAAAACTATACAAGCCATGTGATGTTTTTCGCTCTCAGCACATCAGATCGTCAGTCCCATGTTATCAGTCTTTCCTCGTTTGAGCACAGAGTGTCCTTGAGTTAGATGCCGCAATGTTCAAGGGGAGATAATAATGTCTAGACACGTCTCCTGGAAAATCTGTTGCGTGTAATAATTTTAAAAGATTGATGTTCAGTTATTTCATTTTTCTTGTGATATTCTTGATGGGGGAATAAACAAATTAATTTGTTCATGACGTCTTGCTGATCAATCTTCACTTGTTGCTGCCTTGGCCACGATTTCTTGAGCGTATTTAAGAGATTCTACCGAGTTAATGAATGTTTTTGACTTTCCCATGAAAGTAATACGCATCCTGGCCGGATAATACACTCCACATATGACACCCTTGACACCGTAAAGAACTTCTCTGGTCTGTGAGAACTTTCTTCTCTTTTGCACAATCTCGTAAGGGTAGTCCCGTAGGAGTTTAATAGAATCATTTCTGTACATCATCTCCTCTCCGTATTTGATTTTTTTCATCAGCGCTTCCATTGTTGGGATATCCCGAAGTTTAACTATGATCTGTCGTGGTTAGGCATGTGCTCCTTGAGATCTTGGTTTAAATCTGGGTAGTCGATGTGCTACTTCAATTACAGGTGCCTCAGGTAGTTTGAGTACGTGTTTAATTAGATTGGCAGTGAACTCACAAGCATTGTCCCCCTCAGCTCCCTCTTTTACTCCACGTATACGTATATTTTGACGTCTTGAGCGAGCTTCTAGGTCAACACATTTATCAGACACTTTTGTAAGATGGCTCTTGAGGCTGTCTATTTCTAACTTCATCATCTGCATCTCTCCGGTCATCTCTTCCACAACAGCTTCCATATCTTTCACTGCAGTTACATTTGCAGAAACAGTTTCATGCACAGCCTCAAACATCTTTGTGGTCTCTTCTGCCATCTTATTAATTTCCCCCGTTAATTCTTCTTGCACATCATCCACTCTTTTTTGCAGAGCACCAATGCCCGCAAGTATTTTTTCATTACCGGCCATCAAATTTATGTTTCCAACTTTCAAGTCATTTTTCAAATCTCTTACCGAGTTTTTTAACTCCTCCAATTCGGTTTTCTCTTTTGTGGTCATCTCAGTCTTTGATCGTGTGTCCATTCCAGAAACCACTCCAGAGGTCCGTTTTGCAGTTTCTTGATGTTCGAGAGTCTTCAGCGATTGTTTTGTAACTTTCCTCTGTGGGCTCTGACCTGGAGACGTACTTTTCATTTAAAATGACTTTCCCTCCGTTAAATTCACGGCGCCTACTGATGACGTCATCAGCGCCGCGACATGAGACTCCGGTAAGTTTTTTTAAATGGTCCCGACCTCCAGACCCGATTTTAACGCGAAAAATCGCGATTTTTTTCAGCGGAGCTAAAAAATTTGCGACTGCTAGCAAAGCATGGCGCCACCGGAAGTGTGATCTGAACCATTCTAAGCAATGCTTTGTCTGGGGATAGCTAGACTGTTATCTTTGGAATGTTGAATCAAGGACACTTTCTGTTCAAAACGGCTGAACAGACGGGAATGGTATATACCAGAAGCATTTACTTGCTTATTAGATTATAATATTAAAACCAATTGTAAGAACTTATCCTATTAACAACTTAATAAGTTATGCATGTTAGATTAGAATACTAACAAAAACAAAAATAAAAAATAACGAACTAACATACTAATATGAATTTTTAATCAATTGAAACCTTATCTATAAGTGGGAGGAGGGGATGAGAAACGAGCACCTGGCTTAGGCCCAGGGGCACGTCTCGTTAACCCCTTCAACCAACAGTTGATTCTTATTGAAGTCAAAAGTATCGGTTTAATAATTAGTAGTTAAAATTCCGATATATATATATGTTATAATGAAATATACAGGGTAAAATTGTATTATATATCTGAATGTGAGGCCCCGTTTTAATATTTCAATATGTTATGATTAACCAAGAGAGCGGAGCTATTTGTGTAACAACGCAATGGAAGTCAAAACAAGGTTTTTTCCCACCTACAGGTGGGACACTCGCTACAGTGCCGACTATATCAGACACTGTATTTTCACTTTTTTAGTTTTTTTTTATCACATAAAATCACATGTTTGTGTTTTGTGTTTAGTGATAAGCGTAAAATGGACATACCAACAAAACTTAAAAACTCAAAAGTTCCCCCAATACCCAAAGACCTGGGATATGGATGCACCACAAGATTTAAAGGTACTATAATTATTCAAAATGCATGACACCAAACAAAAGAACCTAGGAGGAATCTCATTTTGTAGTTGGAATATAAGAGGTATTAACGAACCTATTAAAAGGGGTAAGATACTAGCTCAGCTGAAACTGTACAACTCCGACATTACCTTCCTACAAGAAACACACTTAAAATCTCAGGATCAAGTTAGGTTGAGGGCGAAATGGATAGGTCAAACATACCATTCTTCATTCACTTCAAAATCTAGAGGCACGTCAATCATTATAAGAAAAGGTATACCATTTAAAGCAAAGAATATCATAACAGATATAGAAGGGAGATACTTAATAGTTAATGGAGAAATCCTTGATACTACACTTACCTTGGTAAATATATATGCCCCTAACTTTGACAACCCCCACTTTTTCAATAAAATTTTCAACATAATTGCAGAGTCTAACTATCAAAATGTTATAATAGGAGGAGACTTTAACTGTGTTTTAGATCCGTACTTAGATAAATCAAGCCAAAAACAGAGAGGGAATATGAAATCGAAAACCGGGGAACTTCTCAATACCTTTATAAACAATACTAATATAGCAGATGTTTGGAGAATTGTTAATCCAACTGGCAGGGAATACTCGTTTTATTCAATGGTACATAAGACATATTCACGTATAGACTACTTCCTGCTGGATACAAAATTAATCCCCCAAACATCTAACCCAATATACCACACAAATTCGATTTCAGACCATTCTCCACTAACTTTCTTTTTAAAACTGGAAGGAATGTTTAAGAATAAATCGTTTTGGAGATTTAATTCTCAAATTCTAAAAGATCCACAAGCGAGTATATATTTAAAAGAACAAATGGAGGTCTTTTTTCAAATAAATGATACTCCAGATATATCGTCTACTGTATTATGGGAATCTTTTAAAGCATACATTAGGGGTATTATAATTTCATATCAAGCTTTTCAAAATAAAAAGAATAAGAATGAACAAAGACAGTTAGAAGAACTTATTAGACAAATGGATATAGATAATGCTAAAGATCCATCAATAGATAAACATAATAAAATAATAATTTTGAAATTTAAATTAAATAAATTATTATCTGCCAAACTTATAAGACTTTTTCAAATTACAAAACAAGAGCACTTTGAATTTGGGGATAAACCGCATAAACTTTTGGCTCGCCAGCTAAAAAAACGAGAAAAGGAACTATACCAAAGATCAAATCAGATAAAGGGGAATTATTAACAACACCGAAGGTTATTAATAAAAGATTTGCGCAATTTTATGAGAATTTGTATACATCTAAAACGACAATTGATCCCAATAATATCACAACGTTTTTGGATAATTGTAATCTTCCAAAGTTAGAGCTGAAGGAACAAGAGGAATTGGGTGCACAAATCTCAATTAAGGAATTAGAAGATACAATAAACTCACTAAAGAATGGAAAAACACCAGGCCCTGATGGATTTACTAATGAATTTTATAAAAGCTTTTATGATAAAATAATACCAAGATTACAAAAAATGTACCAATATGCTTTTAAAAAACGAATACTACCTGATACATTAGCGGAATCAACGATTACACTAATACCTAAGAAAAACAAAGATTTAGAAGAACCTGGTTCATATAGAGCTATAGCATTGTTAAACACAGATCAAAAAATATTAGCGAAAACATTGGCTAGAAGATTAATTAAATACATTAGTAAATTAATAAACCCAGATCAGACGGGGTTTATCCCTAAGAGATACTCATCTAACAATATGAGACGTCTACTCAACATAATGCACTCACACAAATCTGAAGATCAAGAATTATCAATTATTTCGCTGGATGCTGAAAAAGCATTTGACCAAGTAGAATGGAATTATATGGATAAAGTATTACAAAAATTCCAACTGGGGGAGAATTTTATTCTATGGATCAAATTACTATATAACAAACCTACAGCTAGAATACCAACTAATAACATATTATCCTCGAAATTCCAACTATCAAGGGGAAATAGACAAGGATGCTCATTATCACCACAGCTGTTTGCGCTCATTATTGAACCGCTAGCAGAAAAAATTAGAATACACCCTGATATCCATGGATATAATACTAAAGACTCATATAATAAAATATCTTTATACGCGGATGATATATTACTGTACATTACAAAACCTCAAATCACTATACCAAATATATTAAATTTAATTGAAGACTTTGGATCTTTTTCTGGATATAGAATAAATTGGAATAAAAGTGAAATTATGTCAATAAAACCGAAAGATTCAACACATCTTTTAAAATTCCCTTTTAAAATAGCTACAGAAAAATGTAAATACTTGGGAATCGAAATTACCAGAACATATCAAGGTATGTTTAAGGCAAATTTTGATCCCCTACTTAATAAATTAAACACACTAATTAAATTCTGGAAAACGCTCCCGATGTCTTTAATAGGCCGAATAAATGCAATAAAAATGATCTTTCTACCACAAATTTTATACCTATTTCAATCGATTCCTATATACTTACCAAAGAAGTTTAAAAAAAAACTCGACTCAGATATCACAAATTTTATATGGGACTATAAATCACATAGAATACAAAAAACTCATCTGAATAAACCTAAAGTATTAGGGGGTTTAGCACTACCTAATTTTATGTATTATTATTGGTCAGTAAATATTAAAAATATGATTCAACTGATGGATAACTCCGCCCAGCAAGTGGACTGGATTGTAATGGAGAAAGAGGATTGCTCCTCTGGAAACATTGGAGCGATCATCCTCTATCCAATGAAATTGAATAATATAAATTATAATAAGAACCCAATTATTCATAGTACAATCCGAATTTGGAAACAAATAAAATAAAATTTAAAATTAAGAAACTTATCACTTTTATTACCTATAGTTAATAACCCTTCGTTTAATCCCTCTGTTATAGATAAAGCTTTTACACATTGGGATAGACTAGGAATTAAAACGCTTGGTGACTTGTATGTAACTGGAAAATTACTTTCATTTCAACAATTACAAATAAAATATAAACTCGGAAATAATCAATATTTTAAATATTTTCAAATATGCGACTATTTGAAAAAATATACAAAAGATCATTATAATAACCCAGTAGATGTATTGGATGAGGCAATGCAGATAAAAGCTGAATCAGCAAACTTAATATCATATTTGTATAATATTATCTTAAATGTACAAATACCATCTACGGAGGGTATCAGAAGAGACTGGGAACAAGAGTTAGCTATTAAAATTTCAAAGGAAAGTTGGAATGAACACTTATTAAACGTGCATAAATGTTCGATTAATGTAAGACACACTTTAATACAATTTAAAATTTTACATAGATTATATTATTCGAAAACTAAAATTCATAAAATTTCCCCAAATGTATCATCTATTTGTGATAAATGTCAATCCCAAGAAGCTACTATAGCGCACTCATTCGTTTTCTGTACAAAAATTCAAAAATTTTGGAATGAAATTTTTGAAATCTTTACAAAGTTATTTAAAATAAGACTGATACCCAAAGCAGAATGGATTATCTTCGGTATAACGGAAGATGGTCCAGAACTAAATGTGTTTCAAAAGAAACTAATAGACTATGGGTTAATAACTGGAAAAAAATAATTCTAAAATTTTGGAAGAAGGCTCCAATACCAACTATAAACATGTGGATTTCAAATATGTTCGAAACATTACACCTAGAAGAGATAAGACTCCTCCTAGCAGGTAAGCCAGATCACTTCCACCTGACGTGGTCTGCATTTATAGAATTATTACAAATATAGGGTGCAAAGGTACTTTAAAAAAAAATTGAGGTCAGGTAAGGGGGGATGATAGTTGAAGAGTTGGTATGTCTCTTTCTTTTCTAGGGTCTATTTCTTAACTCTTTTTCTTTTGTTTTTAATTTTGCTCTTATAGGGTCTTCGTCCTTTTTTGTTGTCACATTTTCTACACTCTCACTTTTTCCTTCACTTTCTTCTTTCTTTCAATCTTTTACTTTTCTAGTGTAAAAAATAAATGGAGTACATTAATTGTAAGAAGACATAAGTGACGAGTACTAATGTATGTGGTTGTAATGTAATGTACTTCTAATAAATAAAAAATTAAAAAAAAAAAAAGATGTATAAAGGTCATCTGGGAAATATAGTGTAGTTTGATTAGGGATATATTGTATTTTTATTTTACATTAGATCTTTGTGTTTGGATCTGTAGTTTAAGAAGTTACATTATTTCCCAAGATTATAGGTTTAATGGGAACAAGGTCTTATATATATATATATAAATTGGGAAACCACTGAATCATATGTAGCTTATTTTGAGGAGCGATCTTTATGAATTGAGATCACTTTTCCTTTGAGTTCACGTGGTTAAAATAAAGCATTTCAGAACAGAGGAAGAAGCCACGAGGCTAGCAAGGGGCCATAAAGGGGAGTCATGTGACTTATGACTGTGGTTATTGTGGAAAAGTACTGGTAAGAGGGGCATAAGAGGAAGCGAGTGATTGGCTGGAAATAAGGGAATGCTGGCAAATGATTGGATATGGAGATAACAGGGGTGGGAGATGCGAATGTGAAAATAGTATAAAGAGTGTTGATTGTTTGTAGAAGAGGTCTCCATGTGTTTTGATGATGTGGCGAACTCAAGCTTTTGTTTGCAAATAAACGTTTGGACCTCTTGAAGAATTCTCCGTGTCACCTGAATTAATTTAGAGGATTGAAAACCACAACAGGAACAAGGAAATGGCAGACCAATTGAATAACTACTTTGGTTCTGTCTTCACTAAGGAAGACATAAATAATCTGCTGGAAATAGCAGGGGACCGGGGGTCAAATGAGATGGAGGAACTGAGTGAAATCCCGGTTAGCCGGGAAGTGGTGTTATGTAAATTGAATGGATTACAGGCCGATAAATCCCCAGGGCCAGACAGGCTGCATCCCAGAGTACTTAAGGAAGTAGCCCCAGATATAGTGGATGCATTAGTGATAATTTTTCTGAACTCTTTAGATTCTGGAGTAGTTCGTGAGGATTGGAGGGTAGCTAATTTTTAAAAGGGAGGGAGAGAGAAAATGGGGAATTACAGACCAGTTAGTCTAACATCGGTAGTGGGAAACTGCTCGAGTCAGTTATTAAAGATGGGATAGCAGCACATTTGGAAAGTGGTGAAATCATTGGACAAAGTCAGCATGGATTTATGCAAGGTAAATCATGTCTGACGAATCTTATAGAATTTTTCGAGGATGTAACTAGTAGAGTGGTTAAGGGAGAACCAGTGGATGTGTTATATCTGGACTTTCAGAAGGCTTTCGACAAGGTCCCACATAAGAGATTAGTATGCAAACTTAAAGCACACGGTATTGGGGTTCAGTACAGGTATTGGGGGCAGACAGGAAGCAAAGAGTAGGAGTAAACGGGTCCTTTTCAGAATGGCAGGCAGTGACTAGTGGGGTACCGCAAGGCTCAGTGCTGGGACCCCAGCTATTTACAATATATATTAATGATCTGGATGAGCGAATTGAATGCAACATCTCCAAGTTTGTGGATGACACGAAGCTGGGGGGCAGTGTTAGCTGCGAGGAGGATGCTAGGAGGCTGCAAGGTGACTTAGATAGATTGGGTGAGTGGGCAAATGCATGGCAGATGCAGTATAATGTGGATAAATGTGAGGTTATCCACTTTGGTGACAAAAACAGGAAAGTAGACTATTATCTGAATGGTGGCCGATTAGGAAAAGGGAGATGTAACGAGACCTGGGTGTCACGGTACACCAGTCATTGAAAGTAGGCATGCAGGTGCAGCAGGCAGTGAAGAAAGCGAATGGTATGTTAGCATTCATAGCAAAAGCATTTGAGTATAGGAGCAGGGAGGTTCTACTGCAGTTGTACAGGGTCTTGGTGAGACCACACCTGGAGTATTGCATACAGTTTTGGTCTCCTAATCTGAGGAAAGACATTCTTGCCATAGAGGGAGTACAGAGAAGGTTCACCAGACTGATTCCTGGGTTGGCAGGACTTTCATATAAAGAAAGACTGGATAGACTCGGCTTGTACTCGCTAGAATTTAGAAGATTGAGGGGGATCTTATAGAAACGTACAAAATTGTTAAGGAGTTGGACAGGCTAGATACAGGAAGATTGTTCCCGATGTTGGGGAAGTCCAGAACAAGGGTCACACACAGTTTAAGGATAAGGTGGAAGTCTTTTAGGACCGAGATGAGAAAATCATTTTTACACAGAGAGTGGTGAATCTGTGGAATTCTCTGCCACAGAAGGTAGTTGATGCCAGTTCATTGGCTATATTTAAGAGGGAGATAGATGTGGCCCTTGTGGCTAAAGGGATCAGGGGGTATGGAGAGAAGGCTGGTACAGGATACTGAGGGATGATCAGCCATGATCATATTGAATGGCTCGAAGGACCGAATGGCCTACTCCTGCACCTATTGTCTATGTTTCTATGTTTCTAATGTCTCTCTCGCTCACTCTCTCTCTCTGTCTATCTCTCTCTCTCTCTTTCTCTCTGTCTCTCTTTCTCCCTGTCTCTCTCATTGTCTCTCTCCTTGTCTCTCTCATTGTCTCTCTCTCTGTGTCTCTCCCTGTCTCTCTCTGTCTCTCCCTGTCTCTCTCTGTCTCTCTCCGTCTTTTTCCCTGTCTCTCTCCCTGTATCTCTCCGTCTCTCTCTCTCGTCTCTCTCTGTCTGTCTCTCTCTTTGTCTCTCTCTGTCTCTCTTTCTCTGTCTGTCTGTCTGTCTCTCTCTCTGTGTCTCTCTCTGTCTCTCACTGTCTCTATCTCTCGCTCCCTCTCTCTCTCTCTCACACTCTCTCTGGGACAGAGGATTTGGTTGAACATAGACCCATTCCTGCCAACCGTGGGCCTAACTGCAGATAGATACATAACGTACACAACACATAGGACAGGAAAGAGAAATAATCTGCAAATAGAAACACCATTGGCCAGGACAGATATTTATAACGACTCGTTCTCTGTAAGAATCGCAATAGAATGGAATAAACGAGACAACAATATCGTCTAAATGTTTAAGAAGGGACTGCAGATGTTGGAAAATCGAAGGTAGACACAAACTGCTGGAGTAACTCAGCGGGTGAGGCAGCATCGATGGAATGAAGGAATAGGTGACGATTCGGGTCGAGACAGACCCTCAAGAAACACATTTCCTTCTCTCCATAGATGCTGCCTCACACGCTGAGTTACTCCAGCATTTTTGTCGACCAGCAATAGAGTCAAATCACCTTCACTGGACAATAGACAACAGGTGCAGGAGGAGGCCATTCGGCCCTTCGAGCCAGCACCGCCATTCAATGTGATCATGGCTGATCATCCAAAATCAGTACCCTGTTCCTGCTTCTCCCCATATCCCCTGACTCCGCTATCTTTAAGAACTCTATCTAACTCCCTCTTGAAAAAACATCCAGAGAACCGGCCTCCGCCGCCCTCTCAGGCATAGAATCCCACAGACTCACAACTCTCTGAGAAAAGTGTTTCCTCGTCTCCGTTCTAAATGGCTGACCCCTTATTCTTAAACTGTGTGTGGCCCCTGGTTCTGGACTCCCCCAACATCGGGAACATGTTTCCTGCCTCTAGCATGTCCAAACCCTTAATAATCTTACATGTTTCAATAAGATTCCCTCTCATCCTTCTAAACTCCAGAGTATACAAGCCCAGCCGCTCCATTCTCTCAGCATATGACAGTCCCGCCATCCCGGGAATTAACCTGGTGAACCTATGCTGGGCTCCCTCAATAGCAAGAATATCCTTCCTCAAATTAGGGGACCAGAATGGATTATCTTTGGAACAACGGAAGGTAGCCCTGAACTAAAAGTGTTTCAAAAGAACCTATTTGATTACGGGTTAATAACTGGAAAAAAAGCTTTTCCTAAAATTTTGGAAAAATGCTCCAATACCAGATATAAACATGTGGATTTCAAACATGTTTGAAACATTACACCTGGAAGAGATAAGACTCCTCCTGGCAGGCAAATCAGATCACTTCCATAGGACGTGGTCTTCATTTATAGAACTATCACAAGCATAAGGTGCAAAGTACTTTAAAAAGGTAACGATGTCAGGACTTGGTAAAGGGGGATGAAAGGTAGCGAGTTGGTATATCCCATTTGCGTGATGTTCATAATAGAGTACTTGTTTTTCTCTTTTCTCTTCTTTCTCTTTTTTCTTCTCTAGGGTCTATCTCTTAATCTCTTCTCTCTAATTTCTCTTCTACAGGGTCTTTATTCTTTCCTTTTGACACGCTTTTACACTATCACTATTTTTCTTTCACTTTCCCTTTCTTCTTAATTTCAACCTTTTATTTTTATTAGCTTTAAAAAATGAAGGAGCACATAATTGTAATAAGATATACGTGATGTGTACTAATGTAATTGTTTGTAATTTAATGTACTTCTAATAAATATAATTTAAAAAAAAAAAAAAAAAATTAGGGGACCAAAACTGCACACAATACTCCAGGTGTGGTTTCACCAGGGCCCTGTACAACTGCAGAAGGGACCTCTTTGCTCCTATACTCAATTCCTCTTGTTATGAAGGCCAACAGGCCAAAACTGCACACAATACTCCACGTGTGGTCTCACTAGGGGTGGAGGGAGAGGGAGAGAGAGCGAGGGAGAGAGAGAGAGAGGGAGAGAGGGAGAGAGAGAGGGGCAGAGAGGGGGGAGATGGAGGGAGAGAGAGGGAGAGAGAGAGAGGGAGAGAGAGGGAGAGGAAAAGGGGGAGAGAGAGAGGTAGAGATGGGGAGATAGAGGGGGAGGGAGGGAGGGGAGAGAGACGCAGAGAGGGGGAGAGGGGGATAGAGAGAGGCAGAGAGGGGAGAGAGAGGGGGAGAGAGAGGGGGCAGAGAGAGGGGGCAGAGAGAGGGGGAGAGGAGGGGAGAGAGAGGGGAGAGAGAGAGGGGGGAGAGAGAGGGGGAGAGAGAGGGGAGAGGGGGAATGAGGGGGAGAGAGTCAAGTCAAGTCACATTTATTTCTATAGCACATTTAAAAACAAATCTCGCTGGCCAAAGTGCTTTACAATTGTTATAAGAATAGCACAAACAAAACAAACTACATACATATATACATGTAGCCCTCACTCAGAAGACGTCAGGAAAGGCTTGGGGAGTATAGATAGGTCTTTAGTCTAGACTTAAAAGAGTCGATGGAGGGGGCAGTTCTGAAGGGAAAGGGGATGCTGTTCCACAGTCTAGGGGCTGCAACCGCAAAGGCCCGGTCGCCCCTGAGCTTATGCCTAGGGGAGAGAGAGGGGAGAGAGAGGGGGGGGGAGAGGGGGAGAGAGAGAGGGGGAGAGATAGAGGGGGAGAGAGAGAGAGGGGGAGAGAGAGGGGGGGAGAGAGAGAGAGATGGGGGGAGAGAGTGAGAGAGGTGGGAGAGAGAGGGGGAGATAGGTCAGCCATGGTTGCAAGGCGGAGTGGACTCAGTAGTTGGTGAAATGCAGAGAACTGCCCTGCTGACTACAAATTCAGAAAGGTCCAATGCAGACAATGCCAAGTTGTAGGCTAGCAGGAGTGAAATGGGCTGAAGGGCCTATTCCGGACACTGCGGGCTCCCCGCATCCACGCCGTTGTCCCGCAAGGTCGGCTTGGTGACTTTGGGGGGAGTTATTTGGGGCAAATGGTTTGGAAATGAGACAGAAATCGGCCTTCAGGGCCACATTAAGTGTGGATATAGTGTGAGTTATAAGGTGCGGGAGAGCGCCTGTGCATGCTCCCCCTGCTGCATTAAAGGGAATGCATGCATCACTGGCTGCATTGCTGCCTCCCCGCTGCATGGCAACGCTTTTATCTTTACCTGCTCTACACAGCTGCATTCCCGAGGCGCTTCCCGGCGGGTGGGGGACGCTTTAGGGCGGCGCACCGGGGCTGGCAAAGCGGGACGGCGGGTCTCAGGCGTCCGGGTGGAGAGCGACACGCCGAATATTGGTTCCGGGGTGGTTTTTTTGGTGCATTGAGGGTGGGATGGAGAGGAGAAAGGAGGGGGGGGGGGAGAGGGAGGGAGGGACGAGGGAGAGAGGGAAGAGAGAGAAAAGAGGGGAGGGACAGGGAGGGAGAGAGGGAATGAGTGAGAGAAAGTTTGGGAGAGTTTTGAAAGGTTTTGAGAACGTTTTGAAGAGAGGGAGAGAGTTTGCACGTTCTCTCTCCCCTTGACCTGCGTGGGTTTTCTCCGGGCGCTCCGGTTGCCTCCCACCAGGGCCGGATTTACGTTTGAGCCAGACAAGCTTAAGTTTAGGGCCGCGAGATCTAGGGGGGCCTCGGCCCGCTCCACCAAGGTGTATAACACTTTTGACAAAGGGGCGTTGTCACAAACCCTACCATCGGTGGCGCTGTGCTTGCGATTCCGGGGGCTTTGGTGGTGGTGGTGGTGGGGGGGGGGATTAAAATGCAGGTGAGGTTTATATTCATTGTGGAGAGGACATCCTACTCTTTGCCCGCTGACCCTGGCAACTCCACCACCCTCCAGCAGCCCGCAGCCGTTGCCTTACCTGCAGCCTGGACTCAGCACCGGGCCTGAAGTTCCACGCTGCAGACTCCAACTCCCCTGGGTTTGACTGCGCTGGGTCCTAGTACTAGATCCCGACCTAACCTTGTGGCTAAAGGGATCAGGGGGTATGGAGAGAAGGCAGGGATGGGATACTGAGTAGGATGGTCAGCCATGATCATATCGAATGGCGGTGCAGGCTCGGAGGGCCGAACGGCCTACTGCTGCTCCTATTGTCTATGTTTCTATGTTTCTAACCCTGGTAACCTCAGTGGCTGTTCCACTGGGTCTTCACCATCCCCCTCAAACCATGTGACCCCAGCTCTTCCCCACCCACACTGCAGTCCTCATACCCCCCTACCCCCTGACCACCCCCCCACCAGATATCATAGAAACATAGACAATAGGTGCAGGAGTAGAGGCCATTCGGCCCTTCGAGCCTGCACCGCTATTCAATATGATCATGGCTGATCATCGAACTCAGTATCCTGTACCTGCCTTCTCTCCATACCCCCTGATCCCTTTAGCCACAAGGGCCACATCTAACTCCTCTTAAATATACCTTCTGTGGCAGAGAATTCCACAGATTCACCACTCTCTGTGTGAAAAATGTTTTTCTCATCTCGGTCCTGAAAGACTTTCCCCTTATCCTTGAACTGTGACCCCTTGTTCTGGACTTCCCCAACATCGGGAACAATCTTCCTGCATCTAGCCTGTCCAACCCCTTAAGAATTTTGTAAGTTTCTATAAGATCCCCCCTCAATCTTCTAAATTCTAGCGAGTACAAGCCGAGTCTATCCAGTCTTTCTTCATATGAAAGTCCTGCCATCCCAGCAATCAGTCTGGTGAACCTTCTCTGTACAAGAATGTCTTTCCTCAGATTGGGAGACCAAAATTGTACACAATACTCCAGGTGTGGTCTCACCAAGGCCCTGAAAATTGCAGTAGAACCTCGCTACTCCTATACTCAAAGCCTTTTGCTATGAATGCTAACATACCATTCGTTTTTTTCAGTGACTGCTGCACCTGTATGCCTACTTTCAATGACTGGTGTACAATGACACCCAGGTCTCGTTGCATCTCCCCTTTTCCTAATTGGCCACCATTTAGATAATAGTCTACTTTCCTGTTCTTCCCACCAAAGTGGATAACCTCACATGTATCCACATTATACTGCATCTGCCAAACATTTGCCCACTCACCCAACCTATCCAAGTCACCTTGCAGTCTCCTAGCATCCTCCTCACAGCTAACACTGCCCCCCAGCTTCGTGTCATCCGCAAACTTGGAGATGTTGCAATCAATTCCCTCGTCCAGATCGTTAATATATATTGTAAATAGCTGGGATCCCAGCACTGAGCCTTGCGGTACCCCACTAGTTACTGCCTGCCATTCTGAAAAGGACCCTTTCACTCCTACTCTTTGACTTGTCTTAGCAGAAAAACCAGATCATTTTTCCAAGACATGGACACCAATCATTGATTTATTACAAGGATAGTATGGCTCAACACAACTTTGGATTTAAATCTAATTACGGGTTGGGTGAGGTCAAGTCAAGTCAAGTCACATTTATTTATATAGCACATTTAAAAAACAACTCTCGTTGGCCAAAGTGCTTTACATTTGTTATAAGAATAGCACAAACAAAACAAACTACATACATATATACATGTAGCCCTCACTCAGAGGAAGTCAAGAAAGGCTTGGGAGTATAGTTAAGTCTTTAGTCTTGACTTAAAAGAGTCGATGGAGGGGGCAGTTCTGATGGGAAAGGGGATGCTGTTCCACAGTCTAGGGGCTGCAACCGCAAAGGCGCGGTTGCCCCTGAGCTTATGCCTAGACCGCGCGATATTCAGTCACCCCAAGTCGGACGATCTGAGGGGCCTGGAGGTGGAGTGGTGGGTGAGAAGACTTTTTATGTAGGTGGGGGCAAGCCCATTGAGGGCTTTGTAGACATGGAGGAGGGTCTTGAAGTTTATACGGAACCGCACAGGGAGCCAGTGGAGAGAGGCCAGGATCGGGGTGATGTGGTCCCTTTTTCGGGTGCCCGTCAGGAGTCTCGCTGCGGCGTTTTGGACCAGTTGCAGGCGGGACAGGGAAGATTGGCTGCTGCCAGTGTAAAGGGAGTTGCAGTAATCTAGGTGGGAGGAGATGAATGTGTGGATGATTTTTTCCAGGTCATCAAACTGGAGGAATTGTTTTATTTTAGCTATCGCCCGAAGCTGAAAGAAGCTAGCTTTTACCACGGCATTGACTTGTTTGTCAAATTTCAGTGCTGAGTCAAATATCACGCCAAGGTTTTTGACGTGAGGTTTGAGTAGTGGGGTAAGGCTTCCAAGGCTGCCTGCTATCATTTTGATTGAGTCCGAGGGGCCGAGAAGGATGACCTCAGACTTACTCTCGTTTAGTTGGAGGAAGTTCTGGGCCATCCAACACTTTATATCCTCGAGGCAGTGGGTAAGGTTAAACAGATTTGATTGGTTTTTGGGCTTCAGGGGGAGATAGAGTTGTGTATCGTCTGCGTAGCAATGGAAGGAAATGCCGTGCCTTTCAATGACTTGGCCTAAGGGGAGCATATACAGGGGGAAGAGAATGGGGCCAAGGATGGAGCCTTGTGGAACCCCACAGCACAGATTAGCTGGGGAGGAGAAAGAGTTGCCTATGTTAGTCGAGAAACTCCTACCTTTGAGGTAGGAGATGAACCAGCTCAGGGCAGTGCCATCAATACCAACCCTATACCGGGGTGGGTGGGGAGGGACGAAAGACAGGTATACCAACAATTTTCTTTCTCTTTTTCTTTTTGTCCTTTTATTTTTTTCTATTCCTCTCTTCTTTCTTTCTTTTATCCACTCTTTGGCTACACTTTGGTAGTCTAGGGGTTCTATCTTTGTACATTTCACTTTTTCTCTTTCCTGCTTTTTCTCCTTTCTTTTCTTCCAACTAAAGCTAAAAAGTTAAAATTGAACCTGTACCATAACTGTGTTATTTTATAAGCCATTGGTTCTATTTTTGTACATTTGCTTGGAATAAATTTTTTAAAGAAATTTAAAAAAACTATTTTACGTAATCAGACATCAGCTTATTTTACTTAAACTCACGTGATTGTTAGTCGTTTAGCAACACTTAATTAAATCATTTATCCAGTAAACAAGATACTAAACAAGTTACTTATTTCTACTTTAGCATCTTTGAATTCTTAATAAATAAATTTGTATCTTTGTACTCAACCTATAAACTGGTATGTAACATAGAAACATAGAAACATAGACGATAGGTGCAGTAGGCCATTTGGCCCTTCGAGCCTGCACCGCCATTCAATATGATCATGGCTGATCATCCAACTAAGTATCCTGTACCTGCCTTCTCTCCATACCCCCTGATCCCTTTAGCCACAAGGGCCACATCTAACTCCCTCTTAAATATAGCCAATGAACTGGCCTCAACTACCTTCTGTGGCAGAGAATTCCACAGATTCACCACTCTCTGTGTGAAAAATGTTTTTCTCATCTCAGTCCTAAAGGATTTCCCCCTTATCCTTAAACTGTGACCCCTTGTTCTGGACTTCCCCAACATCGGGAGCAATCTTCCTGCATCTAGCCTGTCCAACCCCTTAAGAATTTTGTACGTTTCTATAAGATCCCCCCTCAATCTTCTATAATAGTAAACATTATATTATGGAGTAGCTGGAAAATAAGGGTGGCGAAATAGAGTGAGTTAGAGGGACAGCCGGGAGATTAGAGTGATAGTTGGAATTTAAGGGTGGCAAAGTAAAGTAAAGTAAAGTAAATTTATTTATATAGCACTTTTCAATCAATTTCAATCAAAGAAGCCAAAGTGCTTTACAGAGAAAATTATCCATATAAATGAAAAAAAAAGAGGTAGGCAAAAAGACACAACACACTATAAGAAATTCAACACGAACATCCCCCCACAGCAGAGTCGACACTATCCACTGTGAGGGAAAGGCAGCAAAATGTCCAGTCCTCCTCCTCTTCCTCCTAGTCCACCCGAGGTCGGGGCCAATTTGAGGCCTCCGCAGCCAGTCGCCGCAACGGCAGCCCGATGTTGTACACCCACCTGCCGGGAAGCTGGAACACCGGTATCGGGTGGAAAGTTCTCAACAGGTTGGAAGTGTCTGGAGCGACCGCTCCCTCCCCGGAGATTGCGACGCCCGTAGTCTTCAGGCTGCGCAGGTTGGAGCTCCGACTCTGACTCCGCGGTGTTTTTGATCCAGCGCCGCCCGCCCGCGGCGGGACGCCCACAGACCACAGGCTGCTCGATGTTGGTGGTCGGCGGTCACAGCACTCCGGAGTGGCGACCCGGCAAGGCATCGCCCGCTCCGTGTTGGTGTCCCAGCGCTGTGCCGCCGAAGCTGTGGTCCCGGCAGGAAACGCCGTTCCAGCACGATGCAAGGCCGCATGGGGAGATCGGAGGAAATGCGATTTGGAGGAAAACCGCATCTCCGACCAGGTAGGACTGGGGTTGAAACAGTCCCCCCCCCCCCCACCCCACATAGAAAGAATAGACGTCCAAATAAAAGTTATAGACAATAAAAAGGGACACTTACGTAAGAATGCTGTTCATCGATTACCGCTCAGCATTCAACACCATCATATCCTCTAAACTGATCACCAAACTCGGTGACCTGGGCATCGACCCCTCCCTCTGCAACTGGATACTGGACTTTCTAACCAACAGACCCCATTCTGTTAGGTTAGACAACCACACCTCTTCAACCCTCACCCTGAACACTGGCGTTCCACAGGGCTGTGTGCTGAGCCCCCTCCTCTACTCCCTCTTCACCTATGACTGCACACCTGTACATGGTACTAACACCATCATCAAGTATGCAGATGATACAACGGTGATTGGCCTCATCAGTAACAACGATGAGTCGGCCTATAGGGAGGAGGTCCAGCTCCTAGCAGCATGGTGCGCTGACAACAACCTGGCCCTTAACTCCAAGACCAAGGAGCTCATTGTAGACTTCAGGAAGTCTAGGGGCGGCACGCACACCCCCATCCACATTAACGGGACGGAGGTGGAATGTGTTTCCAGCTTCAGGTTCCTGGGGGCCAACATCTCCGATGACCTCTCTTGGACCCACAATACCTCAACTCTGGTCAAGAAGTCTCACCAGCGTCTCTTCTTCCTGAGGAGACTAAAGAAGGTCCATCTGTCTCCTCAGATTCTGGTGAACTTCTACCGCTGCACCATCGAGAGCATCCTTACCAACAGTATCACAGTATGGTATGGCAACTGCTCTGTCTCCAACCGGAAAGGACTGCAGAGGGTGGTGAAAATTGCCCAACGCATCACCGGTTCCTCACTCCCCTCCATTGTGTCTGTGCAAAGCAAGCGTTGTCTGCGAAGGGCGCTCAGCATCGCCAAGGACTGCTCTCACCCCAACCACAGACTGTTTACCCTCCTACCATCCGGGAGGCGCTACAGGTCTCTCCGTTGCCGGACCAGCAGGTCCAGGATCAGCTTCTTCCCTGCGGCTGTTACACTACTCAACACTGTACCTCGGTGACTGCCAATCACCCCCCCCCCTCCCCGGACACTCCTCCCACCAGGATTTATTAGATTTATTTATTGCTCATATTTATGTCGCTCTTCTAGGGAGATGTTAACTGCATTTCGGTGTCTCTGTACTGTACACTGCACAATGACAATAAAGTTGAATCTGAATCTGAATCTGAATCCGAATAGCAGTAACATGATCGCTCCGAGTCAGCATGGATTTATGAAGAGGAAATCATGCTTGACTAATCCTCTGGAATATTTTGAAGATGTAACTTGGAAAATGGGCAAATCAGAGCCAGTGGATATAGTGTACCTGGACTTTCAGAAACCATTTGATAAGGTCCCACATAGGAGATTAGTTGGCAAAATTAGGGCACATGGTATTGGGGGTAGAGTGCTGACATGGATAGAGAAGTGGTTGGCAAACAGGAAACAACTAGTAGGGATTAATGGGTCCCTTTCAGAATGGCAGGCAGTGACAAGTGGGGTACCACAAGGCTCGGTGCTGGGACCGCAGCTATTTACAATATACATCAATGATTTGGATGAAGGGATTTGAAGTAACATTATCAAATTTGCAGATGACACAAAGCTGGGTGGCAGTGTGAACTGTGAGGAGGATGCTATGAGAATGCAGGGTGACTTGGACAGGTTGGGGGAGTGGCAGATGCATGGCAGATGAAGTTTAATGCAGATAAATGTGAGATTATACACTTTGGTAGCAAAAACAGGATGGCAGATTACTATCTAAATGGCATCAAGTTGGGAAAAGGGGAAGTACAACGGGATCTGGGGGGTCCTTGCTGATCAGTCTATGAAAGTAAGCATGCAGGTACAGCAGGCAGTGAAGAAAGCGAATGGCATGTTGGCCTTTATAACAAGAGGAATCGAATATAGGAGCAGAGAGGTCCTTCTGCAGTTGTACAGAGCCCTAGTGAGACCACACCTGGAGTATTGTGTGCAGTTTTGGTCCCCTAATTTGAGGAATGACATTCTTGCTATTGAGGGAGTGCATCGTAAGTTTACACGGTTAATTCCCGGGATGGCGGGACTGTCATATGCTGAGAGAATGGAGCAGCTGGGCTTGTACACTCTGGAGTTTAGAAGGATGAGAGGGTATCTCATTGAAACATATAAGATTGTTAAGGGTTTGGACACGCTAGAGGCAGGAAACATGTTCCCGATGTTGGGGATGTCCAGAACCAGGGGCTACAGTTTAAGAATAAGGAGTAAGCCATTTAGAACGGAGATGAGGAAACACTTTTTCGCACAGAGAGTTGTGAATCTGTGGAATTCTCTGCCCCAGAGGGCGGTGGAGGTAGGTTCTCTGGATGCTTTCAAGTGAGAGCTAGATAGGGCTCTTAAAAATAGCGGAGTCAGGGGATATGGGGAGAAGGCAGGAATGGGATACTGATTGTGGATGATCAGCCATGATCACATTGAATGGCGGTGCTGGCTCGAAGGGTCGAATGGACTACTCCTGCACCTATTGTCAATTGTCTATTGTCTATTGACAGAGATCACCTGGAAATCTCTTAGCATCCTCTTTGTTTCTCCTATTTATTCTCAGTTTCATGTCATCAAACTTAGAAATATTAAATTTACTTCCTTGCCAAAATCATTAATGTACATTGAAAATAACAGGCTCAAGCATTGGTTTCAATGATGGCTCATTAGTCACCATGTGCCACCACATAGAAGTCTCGGTTCCTAGCCTGCTAAAGAATTTTCAATGCATCCCAGTTGAACATTGCCAAATCCACATATTTTAATATTCCTTGTTGATCTTTTATGCATGGCTTTATCAAAGACCTTCTGAAAATTCAACACATCAACTTCTTCTCCCTGAAGCAAAAAAAAAACCAAAACGAATTCCTGGAGGAACTCAGCGGCTCAGGCAGCATCTGTGGAGGAAAATGATTCATCCTACAATTTCTTTTTTTTTAAGATCAAAACATTGTTTTAGAAAACAGAAACAACAAGCAAGGTTATATATTGAAATCTTTTCATACAGCAGGTAGGAATCAGGAAATTTGAAATGTGGGAAAGAATAAAGTGCATTTGAATAGTCAAGAGAAACACCGCTATTTTAGATTTTAATCAGTCGGATGTAGCAAAAATACTGAAATGTGTTCCCTTTTTAGTGAAGACACCATCATTGTAATAGGAGAACACATTTCACAATAACATTTGAAGAAGTACATCAGTTTTGCAAACTACATTTCAATCATTTAATCCCGTTCATTTAATCCACTATTACCAATGAAGAATAATGTCTGAAGTTTACTGACCTTCTGCAGAGGAACTTGTGTGGAATTCTGGAGAAGCAGCAACGTGGCTTTGAGCCCAGCACAGGACAAGCTGAGGTTCCCTCACACTGCACAGTAACTGACACTGCCTCTTGTCAAACTAAATGACACTCCCCCTCCAGCTCAGGGTTCCGGCACCACTGGTGTTGATACAAATGGGTTCAGATATAGAATTATACAACAAATAAAGATTTCATCTGGAATCGAACTTGCACATTTGCGATTTTGAACATTTCGAATGGATCTCAAATGGGAGAGCTCCAGGTGCTTTGCTGCATCCTGCTGGGCCTGATGTTCCACGAGAGAGTACATGCAATCCAGGGAGGTCCTGCCATTTCATGATGAAAAAACCTCTATAGAGGGTTGTGTTCATTAAACATGCTGCCAATTCCATTGCACCCATTAGGATAAACTGAACCATTCCCGGAAAGAGGATTGGCCCTGGTGAAAGGAGAAAGAACATACTGTTTCCTCACTTGCCTCTTCATGGGAAGGAGCCCACAGATTTCACCATGGGAAGCTTTCACTGTCCTAATGAATGCCCACCATTATTGGTCAGCTGAGCAAAATCTCGAATGACATTAAGAGAAGCAAGAGTATAGAGTGTACACTGGGTGTGGACCTCAGCATCCATCATTGGGAGTGGCTTGGTCACACGACCACTCACTGAGATGGCTGAACCCTGAAGGATGTGTCTGCCAGGCTCTTTCTGCAGAAGGTAGAGAATGAGCCAACACAAGGGATTGACCTACTTGACCTCCTCTCCTGTCCACCTGCAACAGGTGAATCTGTTGACCATGGCATTGGCAGAAATCAGAAGACCATTGCACAGTTCTCATTGAGGACAATGTTTTGTCATTACACCAAAGTCATCCCATATTGCTCTGACTGGCACAACAGTTTTTGATGTCATCTTCCCAAAGGAGCTGCAGAGGCTGAGACATTGACTATGTTCAAGGTAGAGGATGATTGACTATCAACTCAACAGAAGTCAGGAGACGTGGGGGAAGTGTGAAGGTGGTGTTGAGACCAATATTGGATCAGCAGTATGGGCCTGAAAAATTGTGCTCCCTCAGACTTTATTCCTTGGAGTGCAGGAGGCTGAGATAGTTGAATTTTTGAGGGGAATAGATAGGCTGAATGAACAGAGCCTTTTACCCAATGTGGGGGTATCAAGAACCAGAGGACACGGGTTTGAGGTGAGAATGATAAGGTTTAATATGAACATGAAGGGCATCCTTTACATTCAAAGGTTAAATGATTCAAACAAGAGGTGCTGAGTATAGAAGCAAAGGGGTCATTCTGCAGTTGTACAGGGCCCTAGTGAGACCACACCTGGAGTATTGTGTGCAGTTTTGGTCCCCTAATTTGAAGAAGGACATTCTTGCTATTGAGGGAGCCCAGCGTAGGTTTACTAGGTTAATTCCCAGGATGACGGGACTGTCATATGCTAAGAGAATGGAGCGGCTGGGCTTGTATACTCTGGAATTTAGAAGGATGAGAGGGATTCTTATTGAAACATATAATATTATTAAGGGTTTGGACACACTAGAGGCAGGAAACATGTTCCTCATGTTGGAAGAGTCCAGAACCAGGGACCACAGTTTAAGAATAAGGGGCAAGTCATTTAGAACGGAGATGAGGAAAAACTTTTTCACACAGAGGATTGTGAATATGTAGAATTGTCTGCCTCAGAGGGCGGTGGAGGCCGGTTTGCTGGATGCATTCAAGAGAGAGCTAGATACAGCTCTTGAAGATAGTGGAGTCAGGGGATATGGGGAGAAGGCAGGAACGGGGTACTGATTGGGGATGATCAGCCATGATCACATTGAATGGCGGTGCTGGCTTGAAGGGCCGTATGGCCTACTCCTGCACCTATTGTCTATAAAGGGTAGTAGGTATATGTGATGAGCTGCCAGAGGAGGTAGTTGAAGCAAGTACTAACATTTCAATTAAAAGACACTTGAACAGGTTCATGGAAAGGAAAGATTTAGAGGGATATGGGGCAAATGGAACTAAGTTTGATGAGGAAACTAGGTCAGCTTGGACGTGTTGCAGCTGTTTCTGTGCTGTACGATCTGTGGTTCCTTGACTCTGACTAAGTCCTGATAGCTGTGTGAGAGCATCTTCACCAAAAGTATTGCAGAACTTCAAGAAGGCAGCTCACCACCATCTTCTCCAAGGTAGTTAGGGATGGATAATAAATATTGACTTTGGTGCTGATATTAGTAAAAACTAATTGGAATAAATCTTCTCCTTTGCACCATACAGTAGATTATCTGCCACAATTTATCCCAATCTGACAAACACAGATACTTGAGCTTCTCTGTCTTTTAGTTACTATCCTTATAATAAATGCATCCTTAGCACACACACACATATGTTCTGTTCTCACACATTTAAAAACAATTACAGAAATAGAATAATAAGGAATTACTTTTAAATGTAAAGAGTAAATAGAGAAGTTGTATCTGAAGATAACATCAGCGTAAAAGAGGAAGGATCTGTGTTAGGCCCTGTTTACACTTCTGTTTGCACCAGATAAGACAGGGTGATGATCCCAGTGTTTATAATGTGAGAGTGACAGACAGTGTGGGTTGGAGGGGGAAATGAGATGAATTACGAAGAGACAGATTCAGGAGCTGGGGAAAAATATCAAAACCGAGGGTGAGCAGCAATAAAAATGAATTGTATTTCTCTGCAGAAATCACACAATATGGGGGCAATGAGTTGTGAACCCGGATTAAGGAAGGAGCCTGATTAGATTTCTTCTCACGATGCGGATAAGACTAACTGCTGAGCTGATGATGAGGTGCCCTTTCTGATTCCATCCAGATTGTTTGCTTAGAAATCAATTGTTTAGGCTGTGGGCCTCACTGCTCAGGCTTCCATTTTTAGCCCATGAGGAGGTGAACATCCTTACGTAGCCAGTGAATGATGCTCCCACAATGCTCTTGATAGGAATGAAGGAACAGCAATGGATTTCCAACTCATGACTGGAGAGGCACCCACAACATGTGGTGATCCCATGGGCCTGTTGCCATTGTCTTTCTTGGTTGATGGGATCACTGATATGACAGGTTTTATTGAAGTAGCCTTGGCAATGAACATTGAGACACCTTGCGGTGGTTGATTGAGACCGAGATCACTGTACACAAGTGGTGGAAACAAAGAAGATTACAGTAGTAGATGCGGACATGCTATGTCCTGGATGATGTTGTGCTTCTTCAGTATCACTGGAGTAACATTCATCAAGGCATTGCACCCTCCTGAATTGGGCCTTGCCGCTGATGGAGAGGTTTTGTGGTGTCAGGAATTGCTTGCCCCATGATAACAAGAAATGAATCACCTTTCCTTTATCGATACTGCTTCTTAATGCTGCAACTCCCTACCTAGTATAACTGTGGGAGTACTTTCACCGGAAGGAATGGAAAGGATTAGGAAAGCAATCTACCACTGTCTTGAGTACAATTAACAATGGGGGGAAACCACTAACCTTGACAGTGATGCTCAAATTGGCGAGAATAACTGAATGATAAAGAAATGCTTCACAAGTAAAATCAAGTAAACCTGGATTAATGATATTCAAATACTTACAAATACTTTATAATTTTGAAAGTTCCACAACACTTGTAAAGGGAGCAGTCAATAGAACCTCTTCTCAATCTCTCTTAAATCCCTACTACCCAGCTTCCTAACTATCTCAACCTTTTCTTTACTTTTGTCAAAATCCACAGAATTTTAAATTATCCAAATTTCTCCTCTCCCTCTTGTGACTAACCTCATATTCCCATATCTCACCTGACATAGAAACAGAGAAACATAGACAATAGGTGCAGGAATAGGCCATTTGGCCCTTCGAGCCAGCACCGCCATTCATTGTGATCATGGCTGATCATCCACAATCAGTAGCCTGTGCCTGCCTTCTCCCCATATCCCTTGATTCCGCTAGCCCCTAGAGCTCTATCTAACTCTCTTTTAAATTCATCCAGTAAAATGCCATCTACTGTCTTCTGTGATTGAAATCCTAACGGGAATCCCAAAATTCCCAGCTGCTCCACACTGCTGCTGTGTCCGTTGCCTGAATCCGACATTCATAGAAACATAGAACATTAGTGCAGGCGTAGCCCATTTGGCCCTTCGAGCCAGCACTGCCAGTCAATATGATCATGGCTGATCATCCAGAATCAGTACCGCGTTCCTGCTTTCTCCCCATACCCTTTGATTCAGTTAGCCCTAAGAGCTAAATCTAATTCTCTGTTGAAAACGTCCAGTGAATTGACCTCCACTGCCTTCAGTGGCAGAGAATTTCACAGATTCACAACTCTCTGGGTGAAAAGGTTTTTTTCTCATCTCAGTTTTAAATGGCCTCCCCTTTATTTTTAGACTGTGGAAAAAAAACTGCAGTAGGACCTCTTTACTCCTATGCTCAAATCTTCTCATTATGAATGCCAACATGCCGTTAGCTTTCTTCACTGCCTGCTGTACCTGCATGTTTACTTTCATTGACTGTGTACAAGGACACCCAGTTCTCATTGCGCTTCTCTTTTTCCTAATCTGACACCATTGAGATAATAATCTGCCTCCTTGTTCTTTCCACCATAGTGGATACTCTCACATTCATCTACATTATACTGCATCTGCCATGCATCTGCCACTCACTCAACCTGTAACATCCTCTTTGCAGTTCATACTGCCACCCAGCTTTGTGTCATCTGCAAATTTGCTAGTGCTACTTTTAATTCCATCATCTAAATCATGAATATATATTGTAAATAGTTGAGTACATCACTGATGTAGAGCCGAAGTGATTGAAGGCAGAATCCTTTCATGCAGACATGGACATCCCGAAGAGAGTTGCACTGATCACTAACTCACACATGCTGCAGTATGGACACATACTGTAGCTTCCCTTGCCATCTCCAGCTGAGTTTGTTTATATTTTCATAGCCCATATACAATTCGGAGATTAATGATCAATGATCAAGCAGATTGTATTTAGAAAATCTACCATATTCCTGAGCACTTTCACATTATATAAAACCATTTGTCAGGATTGAACAGAATTATAACAGTTTACGGGTCTATTTGTGCCACTCCGCTAGCGTGACCAAGCATTTCTGGGTGTGGATTGTGCTTGCAGAAAGGGCATGTATTTTCTGGATCGAACACACAAAAATTGTGGCCATTCCACATGCATATTTGTTTACTGAGACACTGGGAGCAATTTATCCACCAGTTTGCAAAGAGTATTACCTTGGGAAAGCACAGCTCAATGAGAAACGAATAGAGAGACTATAGAGAGGACAGTGTCGAGTTCTGGTGATTCAATATGAAGAGGGCTTGATTCTCCATCTGTAAATATGAATCCAAATCCTGCTTTGGAATCTGGGGAATAGAAATAAAAATGAATAATTAATTCATGAATTAAGTTCCAGATTCCATGATGTTGACTGTGAAGGCACCAGATTTCTGGCAAACCCACCTGGATCACAATGCCCTTCTGATGAGGAAAACTCACCTGATTTGACATCCACGTGATTCCAGGCCTATAGCAATGTGGTTGGCTCTTAACTGTCCTGTGAGATGGTCCCGCCCTCCACTATGTTCAGGGAGCAATTAGGGATGGGCAATAAATACTGGCTTTGTAGCAAACTCACATCCCAGGTATGAGAACTAAATGTCAGCAAGGGCTTTGTGTGGACAACTGGCAGAGTGAAATGGAATATATTTTGCAAATGATGTTTGTCCAGTGGGACTTTGCCATCAATAGATTTCTGAGAAAGAACAGTAACTGTTGCAAAAGTTATGAAAGTTTGGCTGTACACTGTTATGTTAGAAGCAAAGAGCAAATAATGATTGAGCTGATATGTGGATTGGTATAAACTGTGCGGTCAACTTTATCAGCTTTATATGAAATCGACAGTTCAAAGAAAACAACGCCAAATATCAGAAGAGTTTCAAAACTGCTTTTATCCAAATTCTATCCAAACTCATTGGAATATCACTGACCCCAAAACATGCCTCGGAGCAGCTCAGTTGGACACACTTAAATTAATAAAGATAATGCTTTCAGGAATATTACCCAATATATTTTTAAGGGAAATAAAAGCCACATACTTTTGCAATAGTTAAATGCTTCAGTTTCTCACATGAACCCATTGCCATGGTGACTGAGGTCCACCATTCAATGCTTGAACCCCACTCCTCCCCCTACTGCTCCCTGCCTTTCTGCAGCCCCAACTCCAGTCCCAGTTGAATGCACTCCCAGGTGAGTTTTCCTCACCAGAAGGGCATTGTGATCCAGGTGGGTTTGCCAGCAATCTGGTGCCTTCACAGTCAACATCATTGAATCTGGAACTTAATTCATGAATTCATTATTCATTTTTATTTCAATACCCCAGATTCCAAAGCAGGATTTGGATTCATATTTCCAGATCGAGAATCAAGCCCTCTTCATATTGAATCACCAGAACTCGACACTGTCATCTCTATAGTCTCTCTATTAGTTTCTCATTGAGCTGTGCTTTCCAAAGGTAATACTCTTTGCAAACTGGTGGATAAATTGCTCCCAGTGCCTCAGTAAACAAATATGCGTGCGGAATAGGCTGCATCCCAGATAGGCTGATAGGCAGATAGGCTGCATCCCAGATTACTTAAGGAAGTAGCTCCAGAAATAGTGGATGCATTAGTGATAATTTTTCAAAATTCTTTAGATTCTGGAGTAGTTCCTGAGGATTGGAGGGTAGCAAACGTAACCCCACTTTTTAAGAAGGGAGGGAGGGAGAAAACGGGGAATTACAGACCAGTTAGTCTAACATCGGTAGTGGGGAAACTGCTAGAGTCAGTTATTAAAGATGGGATAGCAGCACATTTGGAAAGTGGTGAAATCATTGGACAAAGTCAGCATGGATTTACGAAAGGTAAATCGTGTCTGACGAATCTTATAGAATTTTTCGAGGATGTAACTAGTAGAGTGGATAGGGGAGAACCAGTGGATGTGTTGTATCTGGACTTTCAGAAGGCTTTCGACAAGGTACCACATAAGAGATTAGGATACAAACTTAAATCACACGGTATTGGGGGTTCAGTATTGATGTGGATAGAGAACCGGCTGGCAAACAGGAAGCAAAGAGTAGGAGTAAACGGGTCCTTTTCACAATGGCAGGCAGTGACTAGTGGGGTACCGCAAGGCTCAGTGCTGGGACCCCAGCTATTTACAATTTATATTAATGATCTGGACGAGGGAATTGAAAGCAACATCTCCAAGTTTGCGGATGACACTAAGCTGGGGGGCAGTGTTAGCTGTGAGGTGGATGCTAGGAGACTGCAAGGTGACTTGGATAGGCTGGGTGAGTGGGCAAATGTTTGGCAGATGCAGTATAATGTGGATAAATGTGAGGTTATCCACTTTGGTGGCAAAAACGGGAAGGCAGACTATTATCTAAATGGTGGCCGATTAGGAAATGGGGAGGTGCAGCGAGACCTGGGTGTCATGGTACACCAGTCATTGAAAGTAGGCATGCAGGTGCAGCAGGCAGTGAAGAAAGCGAATGGTATGTTGGCCTTCATAGCAAGAGGATTTGAGTATAGGAGCAGGGAGGTTCTACTGCAGTTGTACAGGGTCTTGGTGAGACTACACCTGGAGTATTGCGTACAGTTTTAGTCTCCAAATCTGAGGAAGGACATTATAGCCATAGTGGGAGTGCAGAGAAGGTTCACGAGACTGATTCCTGGGATGTCAGGACTTTCATATGAAGAAAGACTGGATAGACTTGGCTTATACTCGCTAGAATTTAGGAGATTGAGAGGGGATCTTATAGAAACGTACAAAATTCTTATGGGGTTGGACAGGCTAGATGCAGGAAGATTGTTCCCGATGTTGGGGAAGTCCAGGACAAGGGGTCACAGCTTAAGGATAAGGGGGAAATCCTTTAAGACCGAGATGAGGAAAAACTTTTTCACACAGAGAGTGGTGAATCTCTGGAACTCTCTGCCACAGAGGGTAGTTGAGGCCAGTTCATTGGCTATATTTAAGAGGGAGTTAGATGTGGCCCTTGTGGCTAAAGGGATCAGGGGGTATGGAGAGAAGGCAGGTACGGGATACTGAGTTGGATGATCAGCCATGATCATATTGAATGGCGGTGCAGGCTCGAAGGGCCAAATGGCCTACTCCTGCACCTATTTTCTATGTATCTATGTATCTATGAATGGCCTTCAATCGCTTGCGCTCTACATCAGTGATGTCCTCAACTATTTACAATATATATTCATGATTTAGATGATGGAATTAAAAGTAGCACTAGCAAATTAGGAGATGACACAAAGCTGGGTGGCATTATGAATTGCGAAGAGGATGTTACAGGTTGAGTGAGTGGCAGATGCATGGCAGATGCAGTATAATGTAGTTAAATGTGAGAGTATCCACTATGGTGGCAAGAACAAGGAGGCAGATTATTATCTCAATGGTGTCAGATTAGGAAAAAGGGAAGCTCAATGAGACCTGGGTGTCTTTGTACACAGTCAATGAAAGTAAACATGCAGGTACAGCAGGCAGTGAAGAAAGCTAATGCAATGTTGGCCTTCATAATGAGAAGATTTGAGTATAGGAGTAAAGAGTTCCTTCTGCAGTTTTTTTCCACAGTCTAAAAATAAGGGGGACGCCATTTAAAACTGAGATGAGAAAATACTTTTTCACCCAGAGAGTTGTGAATCTGTGAAATTCTCTGCCACTGAAGGCAGTGGAGGACAATTCACTGGATGTTTTCAAGAGAGAGTTAGATTTAGCTCTTCGGGCTAATGGAATCAAGGGGTATGGGGAGAAAGCAGGAAGGCGGTACTGATTCTGGATGATCAGCCATGATCATATTGCATGACATTGCTGGCTCGAAGGGCCGAATGGCCTAATCCTGCACCTATTGTCTATGTTTCTCTGTTTCTATGTCAGGTGAGATATGGGAACATGAAGTTAGTCACTAGAGGGAGAGGAGAAACTTGGATAATTTTAAACTGAACAATTTAACTCTGTGGAGTTTGACAAAAGTAAAGAAAAGGTTGAGATTGTTAGGAAGCTGGGTAGTGGGGATTTAAGAGAGATTGAGAAGAGGTTCTATTGACACTGCTCCCGTTACAAGTGTTGTGGAACCTCCAAAATTATAAAGTATTTGTAAGTATTTGAATATCATGAATCCAGGTTACTTGATTTTACTTGTGAAGCATTTCTTTACTCATTCAGTTATTCTCGACAATTTGAGCATCACTGTCAAGGTTAGTGGTTTCCCCCCATTGTTAATTGTACTCAAGACAGTGGTAGATTGCTTTCCTAAACCTTTCCATTCCTTCCGGTGAAAGTACTCCCACAGTTATACTAGGTAGGGAGTTGCAGCATTAAGAAGCAGTATCGATAAAGGAAAGGTGATTCATTTCTTGTTATCATGGGGCAAGCATTTCCTGACACCACAAAACCTCTCCATCAGTGGCAAGACCCAATTCAGGAGGGTGCAATGCCTTGATGAATGTTACTCCAGTGATACTGAAGAAGCACAACTTCATCCAGGACATAGCATGTCCCCATCTACTACTGTAATCTTCTTTGTTTCCACCACTTGTGTACAGTGATCTCGGTCTCAATCAACCACCACAAGGTTTCTCAATGTTCATTGCCAAGGCTACTTCAATAACACCTCTCATATCAATGATCCCATCAACCAAGAAAGACAATGGCAACAGGCCCATGGGATCACCACATGTTGTGGGTGCCTCTCCAGTCATGACTTGGAAATCCATTGCTGCTCCTTCATTTCTATCAATAGCACTGTGGGAGCATCATTCACTGGCTACGTAAGGATGTTCCCATCCTCATGGGCTAAAAATGGAAGCCTGAGCAGTGAGGCACACATTCTAAACAAGTGTAAACATGGCCTAACACAGATCCTTCCTCTTTTGTGCTGATGTTATCTTCAGAAACAACTCTATTTACCCGTTACATTTAAAAGTAATTCAATTTGTGTCATTTTTTTAAAATACGTGAGAACAGAACACATCTGTGTGTGCTGAGGATGCATTTATTATAAGGATAGTAACTAAAAGACAGAGACGCTCAAGTATCTGTGTTTGTCAGTGATTGGGATAAATTGTGGCAGATAATCTACTGTATGGTGCAAAGGAGAAGATTTATTCCAATAAGTTTTTACTAATATCAGCATCAAAGTCAATATTTATTATCCATCCCTAACTACCTTGGAGAAGATGGTGGTGAGCTGCCTTCTTGAAGTTCTGCAATACTTTTGGTGATGATGCTCTCACACAGCTATCAGGACTTAGTCAGAGTCATGGAACCACAGAGTCGTACAGCACAGAAACAGCTGCAACACGTCAATGCTGACCTAGTTTCCTCATCAAACTTAGTTCCATTTGCCCCATATCCCTCTAAACCTTTCCTTTCCATGAACCTGTTCAAGTGTCTTTTAATTGAAATGTTAGTACTTGCTTCAACTACCTCCTCTGGCAGCTCATCACATATACCTACTACCCTTTATAGACAATAGGTGCAGGAGTAGGCCATTCGGCCCTTCAAGCCAGCACAGCCATTCAATGTGATCATGGCTGATCATCCCCAATCAGAACCCTGTTCCTGCCTTCTCCCCATATCCCCTGACTCTACTATCTTCAAGAGCCCTATCTAGCTCTCTCTTGAAAACATCCAGTGAACCGGCCTCCACAACCCTCTGAGGCAGAGAATTCTACATATTCACAACCCTCTGTGTGAAAAGGTTTTTCCTCATCTCTGTTCTAAATGGCTTGCCCCTTATTCTTAAACTGTGTGTGGCCCCTGGTTCTGGACTCTCCCAACGTTAGGAACATGTTTCCTGCCTCTAGCGTGTCCAAACCCTTAATAATATTATATGTTTCAATAAGTTCCCCTCTCATCCTAAATTCCACAGTATACAAGCCCAGCCGCTCCATTCTCTCAGCATATGACAGTCCTGTCATCCCTGGAATTAACCTTGTAAACCTACGCTGCAATCCCTCAATAGCAAGAATGTCCTTCCTCAAATTAGGGGACCAAAACTGCACAAAATACTCCAGGTGTGGTCTCACTAGGACCCTGTACAACTGCAGAAGGACCTCTTTGCTTCTATACTCAACTCCTCTTGTTTGAATCCTTTATCCTTTGAATGTAAAGGATGCCCTTCGTGTTCATATTAAACCTTATCATCTCACCTTAAACCCGTGTCCTCTGTTTCTTGATACCCCCACACTGGGTAAAAGGCTCTGTTCATTCAGCTTATCTATTCTCCTCAATAATTCAACTATCTCAGCCTCCTGCACTCCAAGGAATAAAGTCTGAGGGAGCACAATTTTTCAGGCCCATACAGCTGATCCAATATTGGTCTCAACACCACCTTCCCACTTTCCCCACGTCTCCTGACTTTTGTTGAGTTTGTAGTCAAGCATCCTCTACCTTGAACATAGTCAATGTCTCAGCCTCTGCAGCTCCTTTTTGAAGATTACATCAAAAACTGTTGTGCCAGTCAGAGCAATATGGGATGACTTTGATGTAACGACAAAACATTGTCCTCAATGAGAACTGTGCAATGGTCTTCTGATTTCTGCCAAAGCCATGGTGAACAGATTCACCTGTTGCAGGTGGACAGGAGAAGAGGTCAAGTAGGTCAATCCCTTGTGTTGACTCATTCTCTACCTGCTGTAGAAAGAGCCTGGCAGACACATCCTTCAGGGTTTGGCCATCTCAGTGAGTGGTCGGGTGACGAAGCCACTCCCAATGATGGATGCTGAGGTCCACACCCAGTGTACTCTTGCTTCTTTTAATGTCATTCAAGATTTTGCTCAGCTGACCAATAATGGTGGGCTCATTCATTAGGACAGTGAAAGCTTCCCATGGTGAAATCTGTGGGCTCCTTCCCATGAATAGGCAAGTGAGGAAACAATGTGTTCTTTCTCCTTTCACCAGGGCCAATCCTCTCTCAGTTTATCCTAATGGGTGAATTGGAATAATGGTTCAGTTTATCCTAATGGGTGAAATGGAATTGCCAGCATGTTTAATGAACACAACCCTCTAAGGAGGTTTTTTCATCATGAAATGGCAGGACCTCCCTGGATTGCATGTACTCTCTCGTGGAACATCAGGCCCAGCAGGATGCAGCAAAGCACCTGGAGCTCTCCCATTTGAGATCCATTCGAAATGTTCAAAATCGCAAAGGTGCAAGTTCGATTCCAGATGGAATCTTTATTTGTTGTATAATTCTATATCTGAACCCATTTGTATCAACACCAGTGGTGCCGGAACCCTGAGCTGGAGGGGGATTTTCATCTAGTTTGACAAGAGGCAGTGTCAGTTACTGTGCAGTGTGAGGGAACCTCAGCTTGTCCTGTGCTGGGCTCAAAGTCACGTTGCTGCTTCTCCAGAATTCCACACAAGTTCCTCTGCAGAAGGTCAGTAAACTTCAGACATTATTCTTCATTGGTAACAGTGGATTAAATGAACGGGATTAAATGATTGAAATGTAGTTTGAAAAACTGATGTACTTCTTCAAATGTTATTGTGAAATGTGTTCTCCTATTACAATGATGGTGTCTTCACTGAAAAGGGAACAAATGTCATTGTTTTTGCTACATCCGACTGATTAAAATCTAAAATAGCGGTGTTTCTCTTGACTATTCAAATGCACTTTATTCTTTCCCATGTTTCAAATGTCCAGTTTCCTACCTGCTGTATGAAAATATTTAAATATATAACCTTGTTTGTTGTTTCTCTTTTCCAAAACAATGTTTTGATCTTTAAAAAAAGAAATTGTTGGATGAATCATTTTCCTCCACAGATGCTGCCTGAGCCGCTGAGTTCCTCCAGGAATTTGTTTTGTTTTTTTGCTTCAGGGAGAAGAAGTGGATGTGTTGAATTTTCAGTAGGTCTTTGAGAAAATCATGCATAAAAGATCAACAAGGAATATTAAAATATGTGGATTTGGCAATGTTCAACTGGGATGGATTGAAAATTCTTTAGCAGGCTAGGAACCGAGACTTCTTTTGGGTGGCACATGGTGATTAATGAGCCATCATTCAAACCATTGCTTGAGCCTGTTATTTTCAATGTACATTAATGATTTTGACAAGGAAGTAAATTTAATATTTCTAAGTTTGATGACATGAAACTGAGAGTAAATAGGAGAAGCAAAGAGGATGCAAAGAGATTTCCAGGTGATCTCAGTCAATAGACAATAGACAATAGATAATAGGTGCAGGAGTAGGCCATTTGGCCCTTCGAGCCAGCAGCGCCATTCAATATGATCATGGCTGATCATCCCCAATCAGTACCCCGTTCCTGCCTTCTCCCCATATCCCCTGACTCCACTATTTTTAAGAGCCCTATCTAGCTCTCTCTTGAAAGCATCCAGAGAACCTGCCTCCACCGCCCTCTGACGCAGAGAATTCCACAAACTCACCACTGTGAGAAAAAGTGTTTCCGCATCTCCGCTCTAATTGGCTTACTTCTTATTCTTAAACTGTGGCCCCTTCTGGACTCGCCCAACATCGGGAACATGTTTCCTGCCTCTAGCGTGTCCAAACCCTTAACAATCATATATGTTTCATTGAGATCCTCTCTCATCCTTCTAAACTCCAGAGTGTACAACCCCAGCTGCTCCATTCTCTCAGCATATGACAGCCCCGCCATCCTCGGAATTAACCTTGTAAACCTACGTTGCACTCCCTCAATACCAAGAATGTCCTTCCTCAAATTAGGGGACCAAAACTGCACACAATACTCTGGGTGTGGTCTCACTAGCGCTCTGTCCAACTGCAGAAGGACCTCTTTGCTCCTATATTCGATTCCTCTTGTTATAAAGGCCAACCTGCCATTCACTTTCTTCACTGCCAGCTGTACCTGCATGCTTACTTACATAGACTGATGAACAAGGGCCCCCAGATCCTGTTCTACTTCCCCTTTTCCAATCTTGACGTCATTTAGATAGCAATCTGCATTCCTGTTTTTTATACCAAAGTGGATAACCTCACATTTATCCGCATTAAATATCATCTGCCATGCATCTGCCCACTCCCCCAACCTGTCCAAGTCAACCTGAATTCTCATAGCATCCTCCTCACAGTTCACACTGCCACCCAGCTTTGTGTCATCTGCAAATTTGCTAATGTTACTTTGAATCCCTTCATCCAAATCATTGAAGTATATTGTAAATAGCTGCGGTCCCAGCACTGAGCCTTGCGGTACCCCACTAGTCATTGCCTGCCATTCTGAAAGGGACCCGTTAATCCCTACTCTTTGTTTCCTGTCTGCCAACCACTTCTCTATCCATGTCAGCACTCTACCCCCAATACCATGTGCCCTAATTTTGCCCACTAATCTCCTGTGTGGGACCTTATCAAATGCTTTCAGAAAGTCCAGGTACACTACATCCACTGGCTCCCCCTTGTGCATTTTCCTAGTTACATCTTCAAAAAATCCCAGAAGATTAGTCAAGCATGATTTCCCCTTCGTAAATCCATGCTGACTCGGACCGATCCTGTTACTGCTATCCAAATGTTCGGCTATTTCATATTTTATAATTGACTGCAGCATCTTCCCCACCACCGATGTCAGGCTAACTGGTCTATAATTCCCTGTTATCCCTCTCGCTCCTTTCTTGAAAAGTGGGATAACATTAGCTATCCTCCAATCCACAGGAACTGATCCTGAATATATTGAAGGAGGGTTTCGGCCCGAAACGTTGCCTATTTCCTTCGCTCCATAGATGCTGCTGCACCCGCTGAGTTTCTCCAGCATTTTTGTGTACCTTCTGAATATATTGAACATTGGAAAATGATCACCAGTGCGTCCACTATTTCTAGAGCCACCTCCCTGAGGACCCTGGGATGCAGACCATCAGGCCCAGGGGATTTATCATCCTTCAGTCCCATTAGCCTACCCAATACTATTTCTCGCCTCATGAAAATTTCTTTCAATTCCTCTACCCCCTTAGATCCTCTGTCCTCCAGTACATCTGGGAAACTGTTTGTGTCTTCCTTAGTGAAGGCAGATCCAGAAGTACCTATTCAACTCTTCTGCCATTTCCTTGTTGCCCATAATAATTTCACCCGTGTCTGCCTTCAAGGGACCCACATTTGACTTTGCTACTCTTTTCCCCTTAACATATTTAAATAAGCTTTTACTCTCCTTCTTTATATTCCTGGCGAGCTTCCTTTCGTACTTCATCTTTTCAGCCCGTATTGCCTGTTTTATTTCCTTCTGTTGTCCTATGAAAGTTTCCCAATTCTCTGGCTTCCGGCTACTCTTTGCTGTGTTATACATCTTTTCTTTTAGTTTTATTCTATCCCTAACTTCACTTGTCAGCCACGGTTGCCTCCCACTCCCCTTAGTTGAGAAAAAATCAGGAAGTAAAACAGCCCAGAGCTCAAAATAGACGACTCATTGTGGTTGAATTGCATAAAAGCTCTTAATGCAGCCTTAACCATTGCTCTGAATTTTGCTTCAGGTCCTGAATATGATATGGGGAAATGCAGAATCCCTCATTGTTCTTGGGATCTGTCAGATCTATATAATCTTCTGAATGAGCTTGGGAAACACAATAATTACACCTTGAGCCCTTCTAACCTCACATTTCTTTAAATTTTAAAAATAAACTTTAGGCAGAATAAAAACTATTTACAAAAACTATTTTTGAAGAAAACGGTCCTGACCCAAAACATCACCTAGCCATGTTCTCCTGGGATGCTGCCTGACCTGCTGAGTTACTCCATTATTTTGTGTCTTTCCTAGGTAAACCAGAATCTGCAGTTCCTTGTTTTATACAAATCTAAAACAACATAAAAACATCTTCAGACACTTTAAGTGTCTCTACATTCAATAGTGTCATACTCAATAGCATTAATCTTTACAATAAACACCCTTAACACTCATGTGGCCCCCTGTGGTGATATCCCTTCCCTTGTATGAGGGGTGTTCCCACCAGACTCATCCCTCAATGTCCAGCAGGAGAAGGTCCCTAGACTGTGGTCCTCCCCCACAGAGTTCTTATGTTGGTTGCACCAAGCTTCAGTGCGTCCCTCAGCACGTTTTCCTGCCGTCTGGAGTGGGCCAGGTGGCACCATTCCCTGATGGACCACACTTTGACATATCGTTGCTTCATTCCTCAGCACAGTAACAGTGTGTGGGAGATGGGGCAATGTTCCTGTCCTTATAATACAGCCTTTGACCCACAGTGAGCAGCACCAGAACAGAAGTATTGCAATTGAAGTTTTATCTTTAGAAACAAAAGAGACACTTCCTCACCCTTACATTCAATGCCTTAGCATTGAAGGCAAGCATACCATATGCCTTCTTCACTACCCTAACTACTTGTGCTGCCACCTTCCGTGAGCTATCAACGTGGACTCCAAATGCACTGAAGATATGTGTCTCAAACTGGCTCAGTCTAAAATTCTATGTTATTTCCCACAGGGAATCCACAAAATGAGGCCCAGGTTTTTCTGCAGCAGTTTGCCAGCTGGTTTGATGTTCGGTGTCTTTGTTTTCCTGCTTCGACCTGTTTCCACACAGAGTAAGTGCTTTCTCTTCACCGGTCACAATCACGTTGCTTTGCTTTATCATTGTCCGTGTAAACCCACACCTCATTGTCAATCTCGCTTTCCTCTCCACGTCCCACAAATCCACCCCATCCTTGCTGGAGCTCCATTTCTGAGCCTCTCCCATTAGCTCCCTCCCTCCCCTTCCCCTGCACCAACATGGTCCTTTTCAAAGTCAGAAATGGCCCCCGGTGGGTAGTGTGACATGGTTGTCCACACCATCCTCCCCAACATCTCTCCACCACAGTCCAGGTGGGTGGAACTGCCCTTGACTTATCGATCCAGTCGCAGCCCGGGAACTACCCACAATGTCTTCACTTCACGCTCCGGCACAGTTCCCTCGGGCACCCTCCGACAATCTACCATGGACCCCTCCTATTTCTCATCCTCAAGCTGCCCTTCGGTGATATCAGCTGAAGTTTCACCATTGCTTCCACAAGTTGACTGTGGACACCAGCTTGACCTCGCTAGCACCTCCCTCGACCCCTCCATAGTCTCCACATTCCCAGACTACACGTGGGACATCCAGGACTGGATGAGCAGAATTCCCCCCCAACTGAACACTTTGAATGCCAAAGCCGTGGTCTTCAGTCCCACCACAACCCCTTTCTCCAGCCAGCAATTCCATTCCATTCAAATCCCAGAATATTTGGGGGTCAGACTGGTGATTCAGTGGCAGCAAACCAGACTCCAGGATGGTGTGTGCCTCCCTGGTGCCAGGGTCCAGGATGTCTCCCAGCAGGTGTGGGACATTCTCAAGGACGAAGGTGAACAGCCAGAAGGCGGTAGGCACTTTGTCACAAATGGGATCGGTAGGAAAAGGGATGAGGTCTGATAGTTTCCCTACCACTGACATGAGTCTCACTACATTAACAACTCTACAACCCTTCCACGAACTCACCTGTGGCCAGAGAACACACACAGATCTTTATCAAGGCTCGCTGGGCTCGTCATCTCCAGATTCCTCCCGGTGCCATGTGTTAGTGAAGGTAGGAATAGGAAGAAAAGACAGATGAATGTATGGCTCAGGACTTGGTGCAGGGGGCAGAGATTCAGATTCAGATCTTTCTGCCATTGGCATCTCTTCTGGGGCAGACGTCACCTCTACAAGAGGGATAGTTTGTATCTGAAATGGAGGGGACCAATATGCTTGCAGGGAGGTGCACTAGTGTTACCAAGAGGGCTAAACTGAAGAGGCAGGGGGAGGTGATGGGAAGGTGGAGATGAAGATAAGCAACTCTCAAAGGAAGGACAGACAGAGGGAGGTGAAATTATATAGTGAAACTGATGGGAAGAGGTATGTTCATTCCAATGCAAGGAGCATTGTGGGCAAAGTAGATGAACTTAGAGCCCAGATCGCTGTTGGGGACTATGATGTTGTAGTCATTGTGGAAATATGGTTGTGACAGGGACATGACTAGCAGCTCAATGTTCCGTGTTTCTATGGGAAAAAGATGGGGGAATTGCTCTATTAATCATTATCTTGTTGGCACTCAGAGTGGAGACTCTGGATGGTTTGTCCATTGAGGTGATATGGGTAGAGCCATGTGAAAATAAGAAAGGTGCAAGCAATTCAACGGAATTGTATGAGAGGTCCCCCAAGAGTGAGCAGGAAATAGAGGAACAGATGTGGACACAGATTACTGAAAGATTAAACAAATGGATGTCTTGGGGGGTGAAAAATGGTATGTCCAATAGGATGTTTTGTAACAGTTGTGAATAGTGCAACGTGAGAAAGGAATCCAAAATGGACCTTGTGTTGGGAAATGAGTCTGGCCAAGTGACTGATGTTTTAGTTAAAGAGTATTTTGGAGACAGTGAATACAACTCCATAAGTTTTAAGATTGGTTTGAATAGGGATAAGTCTGGACTGTGCGACAAGACATTAATTTGAGTAATGCTAATGACACCATTATTAGGCAGGAGCTTGGTAAGGTAGACTCAGAGCAGTTGTTATTAAGTTACTCCAAGTTTGAGATTGAGAATTGTCTGAAGGTCAGTTGATCCAAACTCAAGACCGGCAAGTTCCAGTAAGGAGGAGAGATAAGATTGGCAAAGTAAGGTACCTGAGATGACCAAATAAATTTGTAAATTTGGTCAAAAATAGGAAGGAAACACATGCAAGGTTCAAGAATATGATAGCAGAGAGGGCCATTGAGGAATATAAAGCAAGGAGGCGATTAGAAGGGAGAAAATAGGCCACAAAATGGCTGTGGCGATTTGGAGTAAAGAAAGTTCCAAGGCTTCTTATACTTATATTAAAATCAAGACGGTAGACAAGGAGAAGGTAAACAAGGATCAATGAAGGAAACTGAAACTGGAGTTAGGGGATGTAGGTGAGGTGTCAGATAACTCCAGGGAAGAGAGGAGCAAGGGAAAAGGAAAAAAAATGAAATAAAATAAAATATGTCAGTAAAAAGGTGGGGTGGATTGTTTGGGGATTTGTTGCCTGAAAGTAAAGAATTCAATGTCCATACCATTAAGTTGTCAGATACCCAAGAGAAATATGAAGTGAGATTTCTTCAGTTTGCATGTGGCCTCACTGGCAATGGAGGAGGCCAAGGACAGAAAGATCAGTTTGGGAATGGGAGTTAAAATGGTTTATTTGTTTAGAGAGAGAATTCAGCGAATTAAAGAACTGTGAGTCACACGACAACGGTAGGAAACAATTGGAAAGGATTCTTTGGGATAGAATTGACTCCCATTTGGAACAAAATAGATGAGGGGATTAAAGACAGTAGGCATGACTTTTACGTGGCATTGTCTACAGTGATTTTAGTAAGGCACTTGGTAAAGTCCCCCATGATAGACTGATGCTGAAGATTAATAAGCATGGGATTAACATTGAATTGTTTGTCAGGATTCAGAATGGGCAGACTAGAAAACAGAGGAAAAGGCAATATTCAGGCAGGAAATCTGTGACCAGTGGAGTTCTATATGGATCTCTGCCAGGACCACTGTCGGTCATGATTTATACAATGAATTGAAATGTAGAAGGGTTGGTTAGTACATTTGCAGATGAGAACAAGATTGCTGCACTGTGAACAACGCTGTCAAAGTATCAAAGTATGTTGTAAAGTAATGAATGGGATATAGACCAGCTACAGAAATGGGTGGACAAATGACAGATCAAGTTTAATCCAAGCATCGGTGAGGTGTTGCACTTTGGGAGGTTGAATATATGGGGAAGATATACAATTAACGGCAAGGCCCTTAACAGCATTGAAGTACAGAGGGACCTTGGGATCCAAGTCCCGAACTCTCTGAAAATGGTAATACAGGTAGATAGAGTGGCAAAGAAGGCAGATGGCATGCCTTTGGTTGGATCATTGGGTATAAGAGTCAGGAAGTCAGGATGTGATGCAGCTTTGTAGGACTTTGGTTAGGCTGGATTTCAAGCATTACATGCAGTTCTGGATGCCTCAAAAAGATGCAGAGGCTTTGGAGACAGGGCTGAGAAGCTTTACAAGAATTATGCCTGTGTTACTGGATATTAGCTACAGGGAGAGGTTGAATAGACTTGGATTGTTTTCTCTGGAATGTTTGACATTGAAGTGAGGCTTGATAGAATTCTACCAAATTATGAGCGGCAAGGTCAATGTCGACAGTCAGAATCTTTTCCCCAGGATGGAAATATCAAATACAAGAGGGCATGGGGGGGCTTTTAGGTGAGAGAGGAAAAGTGTGAAGGAGATGTGAAGGACAAGTATTTTACAGTGGTGAGTGGCTGGAACATGCTGCTGGTGGTGATGGAGGGAGATGTGTGAATGGGATTTAAGAGATTTTTGGATAGGCATATGGACATGCAGGGAATGGAGAGATATGGATTATGTGTAGGCAGATGAGAGTTGGTCGTGGCATTATGCTCGACATGGACCTTGTGGGCCGAGGGGCTTGTTCCCGTGCTGATCTGTTCTATGTTGTAAATCACTGTTGAATGAAGAGCAGACAGGGAGGCAGGAGCATGTTTATTCTGTTCCAGGTCTGTCCGACATGGGCCGGGGATGCGGTGTGTACAGGATCGGCCTGATCTCCGCCCACATCAGGAAACCTCATCACAGGGAACACCGGCTGGAGACCCGACACAAATGCCCTTCCACCTCCGTCTTTCTCCCACTCACTCTTCTTTTTATTTTTATTTTTTTTAAATTATTTTTATTAGAAGTACGGTAAGTTACAGTAATACACAACACTTATATCTTAATACATTTTTTATACCGCTTCATTTTTTAAGCTTTAAGAGAAAGATAGAAGTAAGAAAAGTAAAGAAAGTGCGCAAGAGTCGTGAAGTGCAAAAGAGTGTTGTGAAAAGAAAGCCCCTTAGAAAAGAAGTTAGAGAAGGAAGTAAAGTAAGAAAGCAGATCCTAGAAAAGAAAGAAAAAGAAAGTAGGAACAATCGCAGAAAGGGAACCACCGACCAAGTCTGTTTTTATTGTTTTACCTCCCATTACCAGGTCCTGATACCATTCTTTATTTATTTATTTTTTAAATTACTATTGCACCTCATGCTTGTAATAGGTCCAAAAACGTAGACCACGTCTTTTGGAATTGGTCTGCTTTCCCTGCTAAGAGGAATCTCATCTCTTCCAGATGTAATGTTTCCAACATATTTGATGTCCACATTTTTATTGTTGGTGTGGGCGCATTTTTCCAGAATTTAAGTATGAGCCTTTTACCCATTATTAGCCCGTAATTGAATAAGTTCTTCTGGTACACATTTAATTCAGGGATACCTTCCGATATTCCAAAAATGATCCATTCTGGTTTTGGTACCAGTTTTATTTTAATTAATTTTGAGAAAATATCAAATATTTCATACCAAAAATTTTGGATTTTTGTACAAAAAACAAAAGAATGCGCTATGGTAGCTTCTTGACATAGACATTTATCACAGATTGGTGAAACATTAGGAAAGATTTTATTTAATTTAGTTTTTGAATAATATAGTCTATGTAATGTTTTGAATTGGATAAGCGTATGTCGTACGTTGATCGAACATTTATGCACCTGTAGTAAATGGTTATCCCAGCTCTCTTTTGAAATTTTTATAGCTAATTCTTGTTCCCAGTCTCTTCTAATTCCATCTGTTGTGGGTATTTCTATGTTTAAAATGATATTATATAAGTACGATATTAGATTAGCTGATTCCGCCTTTGTCTTCATTGCTTCATCTAGTAAGTCGGAAGGCATATTATGATAGTCTTTTGTGTGTTTTTTTAGGTAATCACAAATTTGTAGATATTTAAAATATTGATTATTTTTCAGATTATATTTCAGTTGTAGTTGTTGAAATGATAGTAATTTTCCCAGTTCATACAGATCTTCGAGCGTTTTGATTCCCATTCTTTCCCATTGTATAAATGATTTGTCTATGGTTGAAGGTTTAAACGATGGGTTATTAACTATTGGTGTTGAGAGAGATAGGTTTCTTAATTTTAGATTCTGTTTTATTTGTTTCCATGTTCTAATTGTGCTATTTATAATTGGGTTTTTATTATAATTTTTATTATTCAAATTTATTGGAGAGAGAATAATCGCTCCTATATTACTCGGGGAACAGTCCTCTTTTTCCATTATAATCCAGTCCACCTGCTGGGCAGAATTGTCCAGCAGGTGAATCATATTTTTAATATTTACTGCCCATTTATAATACATAAAGTTAGGGAGCGCGAGACCCCCCAACTCTTTTCGTTTATTAAGGTGTGCACTTTGTATTCTATGGGATTTATAATCCCATATAAAATTTGTAATGTCTGAGTCCAATTTTTTGAAAAACTTTTTTGGGATATATATAGGTATTGATTGAAATAGGTATAGGATTTGTGGTAAGAAAATCATTTTTATAGCATTTATTCTGCCTATTAAGGACATCGGAAGTGTTTTCCAGAATTTAATCATATTATTTAATTTCTTAAGTAAGGGATTATAATTGGCTTTAAACATATCCTGGTAATTTCTAGTAATTTCAATTCCCAAATATTTGAATTTTTCTATGGCTATTTTAAAAGGGAATTTCCTGAGGTGTGTTGAGTCTTTTGGTTTTATCGACATAATTTCACTTTTGTTCCAGTTTATTCTATATCCTGAAAAGGATCCAAAGTCCTCAATTAAATTTAATATATTTGGTATACTAATTTGTGGTTTTGTGATGTATAATAGTACGTCATCGGCATATAAGGATATTTTGTTATTTGAATATTTTGTATTATAACCGTAAATATCCATGTGTGTTCTTATTTTTTCAGCAAGGGGTTCAATTACTAAAGCAAATAACAGCGGTGATAATGAGCATCCTTGTCTATTGCCCCTTGATAGTTCAAATTTCGAGGATAATATATTATTAGTTAGTATTCTAGCCGTAGGTTTGTTATATAATAGTTTTATCCATGCAATGAAGTTCTCTCCCAATTGGAATTTTTGCAATACTTTAAACATATAGTCCCATTCTACTTGATCAAATGCTTTTTCTGCGTCCAATGAGATGATAGATAACTCTTGGTCCTGAGATTTATGCGAGTGCATTATGTTAAGCAAACGTCTCAAATTATTAAATGAATGTCTCTTAGGTATATATCCTGTTTGATCCTCATTTATTAGTCTACTAACATACCTGCTTAGTCTACTGGCTAGTGTTTTCGCTATTATTTTTTGATCCGTATTTAACAAAGCTATAGCTCTATATGATCCTGGTTCTTCTATATTTTTATCTTTTTTAAGTATTAATATAATCGTTGATTCTGCTAGTGTTTCTGGTAAGTTTTGCTCTTTAAAAGCATGTGTATACATTTTCTGTAATCGTGGAGTAACTATGTCATAAAAAGATTTATAAAATTCATTACTGAATCCGTCTGGTCCTGGTGTTTTTCCATCCTTTAGTGTTTTTATTGTGTCTCTATCTCCTTAGGAGTGATTTGTGCTCCCAGTTCCTCTTGTTCCCTCAGTTCTAATTGTGGTAGGTTACAGTTATCTAAGAATTCTGAGATTTTATTATTATCTATTAACGTTTTAGATGTGTATAAATTCTGGTAAAATTGAGCAAATCTTTTATTGATCTTCTTGGGTAGTGTTATTAATTCCCCTCTGTCTGATTTAATCTTTAATATTGCATTCTCTTTTTCCCGTTTTTTCAGTTGGCGTGCTAGGAGTTTGTGGGGTTTGTCCCCGAATTCGAAGTGTTCTTGTTTTGTGATTTGAAATAATGTTATAACTTTCTCTGACAGTAATTTATTTAGCTTAAATTTCAATAGTAGGATTTTATTATGTTTATCCATAGTTGGGTCTTTAGCATTATCTGTATCTAATTGTTTTATTTGTTCTTCTAAGTGTCTTTGTTCATTCTTATTCTTTTTATTTTGATAAGCTTGGAATGAAATAATGACTCCTCTAATAAATGCTTTGAAGGATTCCCATAATAGCGTGGGGGAAATATCTGGTGTATCATTTATCTCAAAAAATAGATCCATCTGTTTTTTTAGATATATACTCCCTTGTGGGTCTTTTAAAATTTGCGAGTTAAACCTCCAGAACGATTTATTCATAGACATTCCTTCTAATTTTAAAACAAAAGTTAACGGAGAGTGGTCTGAGATCGCATTAGTGTGATATTTAGCGTTCATAGTGTGCGGAATTAATTTTGTATCCACAAGAAAGTAGTCTATCCGTGAGTATGTTTTATGCACCGTTGAATAAAACGAATAATCCCTTCCCGTCGGGTTTGCAATCCTCCACACATGGGCCGGGGATGCGGTGTGTACAGGATCGGCCTGATCTCCGCCCACGTCAGGAAACCTCGTCACAGGGAACACCGGCTGGAGACCCGACACAAATGCCCTTCCACCTCCGTCTTTCTCCCACTCACTCTTCTCATGTCATGAAGTATCCCTGGATCAGGCCAGGTTATTCCAGCCAGCCATCTATTCACAAACTGTGTCCGTCTCACTGGAGGTTCTGTGGGAGATCAAAACATTCTGGAAATAAATGAAATTCAAAATTTATAATTACAGACATGGAGTGGAGGAAATGTGCTTAAAATGTTAATTTCTACATTTTTCCTATTTCCAACAGAAATCAGAAATCAGAATTATTTCTTGGATAATGGAGGCAACATTGGGTTAAAAGGACCGGACAATCCTGGGAGTGACATTGTTGTCTGGGAATGGGAACCACACTCAGGGCGGGGAAAACAGACAGTGATAACTCTCCGCGTCCAGCGCAAGGGCACGTGGAGCAGACAGTGGGGCAATGGCTGGGAAAACATAGACAAGAACCAGGAGGTGGATGTGGATGACCGTACTGGTAATCTGATAATTAAAAAACCCACAGTTAAATGGTCAGGATTGTTCACTTTGACCGAAACACGTCCGAGGAACCAGATTTCGAAACGATATGAAATATATGGGATCAAAGGTGAGTGGGCGAGACACGGAACAACAATATATTTCTCTGTAAATAATGTCACGTGTAATGATGAAATATGGCGGGAATTGTGAGACTTCTTCCACCCGATGCATCTCCCAATGAAACAATTGGGGCAAAGATTTTTCTTCATTGATTCTGTGGGCCTTGGGTGAGATTGTCGAGTGACACTGCTGCTCAATGTTACCCAGTGAACCAGGTCCATGCCTCACTTGGTTGAGATCCCAGAGGAAGTCCTTCATCTGTGGAACTTACACTGGTGGGAGTGTTCCCACCTTGAGGGCGGTCGGGGGAGACACGACAGGGACAAATGGACAAACGTATCAATCCAGTTACATCTAAACGTTTGCATTCACTGGTCAGAGTGTTGCCGGTTGCACCAGCAGTGTCACGGTGAACAGCAGGCATTTACCTGTGTGAATATGAACAGCTTCAGGACTTCCACCCATGCGTTTCACAACGAGGAATTCCACAAATTGCTGACAGTTCTTGCGGTGAATCTGCCAGCGCTCCCCTTCACTTCTCCACGTGGAGACCAGGATTGGAGCAGGAATATGCTGATATTCCCCGACACTGGCACTGGGAAAACTGCTCCCGGATCCGGTGCCTGCAGGGGTGGAGACTCTTCAGGAATCAATACTAATCGTTATTGTAGAATTAGACTCTTTCATGATTAAAAAAATGAAATATTCAATATTAATACATGTGTTTACTTCTAAAAGTTGGTGCCAATCAGAACCATTCCAACAGCTTGGGAGCTTTAGCAGAGGATGAACAAGGCCTTTGCCTCCTGTAGATAATTCTCCACAGGTGTAAAGGGATTGGGATTTGTTCATTGCTCTAACGTTTGCCGAGATACGGTGAATGAGGTTGGATCCAACTACTTTGATCTTCATGTTTTCCCCAGCGAAATCTCCATTGCAGAATATTCTAGGCTGCAGGAGTACGTGCTGAGGGACACACTGAAGATCAGTGCAGACAATGCAAAGGCATTGTGGAATAGAACTACAGTCCATGGACCTTCTGCCACCAGTCCCCGCCGAGCTAAATCTAATGTACAAACCTCTGAAACACTTGAATTGGTATAATCTCAGGATGCAGCATGAGTGTCAAGAGTGTTATATACACAAAATGTGTGAACACTGCCAAAGTGAGCAACAATAACACTATGTCTGTGTAGTCTGAACAATATCAAATTCAGATTTAGATTCATATTAGTTCATTGTCATATACATTTGGGTAAAACACATTCATTGTTCAGATAAAGTAAATTATAATAAAAGGTACATTAAAAAATGCAACAAAAGCAAAACAGCAGAATGGTGCAGAGATTGCAGTGCAGTCTGAAGTAATGCAACATAAAACTAACGTTTATGAAAATGCCCCAGGGGATGATGAGTGTTTGTGCCTCTGGGCTTGGGCTAGCTGGAGTTTAGAAGAATGAGGGGCGGGTCTAGGTTTTCAGTTGAGGTGAGATTGAGGCCAGTCATTGGACTTGTACAAACCACTACTCACTCTGAATCTCATTGATCTGTTTTTCACAGTTGAGGCAAGTCCACAGAGGCCTCTGCTGGGCAGTGACATCACACTCAGCTGCACCATCTCCAGACTCTCAGATACAGTCAGTCTTCACTGGAGACCCATGGACTCATCCCAGCAGAACAGGAGCAACACTGATCAGATTCACCTGGATAACACGGTCTATATGATGGTTCAACACGTTACAGTGGAGGATGGGAAGCTGTATCTGTGTGATGTGCAGGAAAACGGAAACATTGTTCACACAAGTAATGGAAATGTTACTGTAGACAACTGTGAGTGTAAACACCTCCCATTCGATATCAAGTAGACACTTGTATCACGGTGTTTCTTGTAATATTATGTGTGTGCCCTGTGAAGAACTGTGGCAGTGACCAACTGCTCTCCAGTATAAAATGCTGCAATGATCAGGGAGAAGTTTACAGAAAGTCTCTCTGTGGAGCAGCTGCCTGCTTGTCTCTGTGTGACAGACACACAGCACAGGAGGGGGATGTCTTTCTGTAACCATTGTTCAGTAAAGTATTTTGTCAGTTTATCTTGCCATCAATGCTCCAGTATCTGAGACTGAGATACTGATACAGGACTCACGTCAAAGTGTCAGATAGAAAGTGTAGTCACCATGACAACCACCAGCACTTGCTGCTCACACTCACACGGGGTCCCGGCCCACACATCAGCACTGAACAACAATCCGTCCCTTCTCCCCTCACTGACCCTTCTCTCCAAGTTTGGTGTTGCTTGAAGTGATTCCAGCTGCTGCAGACTCGGGCTTCGGATAGCATTCAGCTGGGAGCAGGACCCGGGAACAGGGAAGGACAGGGAATCAATATATGTGAATGGGAGAGGGATGGTGGGAATAATGGGAATGAAGGGACGGGAAGACCCGACCCACTTGAAGTGCCAACCTGTCCGGGTCAGTCCCCGCGCAGGCATCCTCTGGGCTGCTTCTGTCCGCAGCCTGAACCTGCACCACCTCCTGCAGACAGACTGGCAGAGACATTCACCTCCCAGACCGCTCTCGGGAGTCTCCGGGAGGTTTCATTCCATCCCGGGAGATTCCCGGACAGTCCGGGTGTGGGGGCGAACCTAATGTTGAAATGTAGAGTGGAATATCCAAACTTCACTGCAATTTACTGCCGTACAGGACATTGTATTTTATAAACATCTGATGAGTTTAGTGCGGCATTCATGAAGGATATTACATTTGAAACTTGATCAGCTGAACAAAACACCACGAATGTTTATAAGAATACGGTTGAGAATCTCTGTATGGCACGGTAACTGTAATACTGAAAGGAGTTATCTTCTGTCTCTCTGATACAGATTTATATAAGATGAGATACACACTTTACCGCTCCAGCACAGATCACAGTGAACTTCACCTGGTTTATTCTGGGAGTTATGGTGATAGCTATTCCCGTGTTGACTGGACGTGGAAACCGCATCGCCTTCAACAGCCGGATGTAATAGCATCTGCAGACCGTTCTCAGCCCAACAATGTCAAAGGGACCGGCTTCGGGAATCGACTGGTGACCTCAGGGAAACCCTTCGATGGCAAGGATTTCAGTGTGAGGATTGTCCCCGTTTTGTTTCAAGATGCCGGAGTTTACACATGTTATTTGGAATCAGATCCATTTTCCAGCATTGATCTAATCACAGTGAAAGGTGGGAGTCAGAATGTTGCCACTGAGTTTACTGATGAACTTTAATTGTTTAAAATGTAAACAACCTGCTTGTTTCCACAGTCACAGCTGAACCGTCTGATGCTGTGACTGAGGGAGACACCGTTACCCTGACCTGCTCTGTGTCTCACGTCATTGGGTCAATGAGACTGGTTTGGATCAATGGCGATGGCAAAAGTGTTGGAGAAAAGACACTGACTGGGAAAGAGAAATCACTGAGTCTGGTTATTCAGAAAGCTGAGAGAGGCAGAGGGAACTGGAGATGTGGTTTGTTTGATCAAGACCTGTCCCGGCTTTTTGTCCCGTACTATCTGGAGCCCTGTGGTAAGTGATAAGGGTTTGTTCTTCATACTTAGAGTCATGATTGAGTTTTGATGTCGCTTATTGATCCTGAAATTTGAAAGTGGAATATGTTCTTCTGGTTTGTGAGTGGTCTAACTATGTTATGATCAATGAATTCTCAAATTTCAAATAATACTTCCCGAATCCCACTTCTCCCCCTCCCCCTTCATTATGCACGCATTTATCCCACCACCCAGCTACCCTACTCCCTTCCCTTCCTCTTTTCACTCATCTCCCAACCCTTCCAATTGCACAATTTCCCTTTTATGCCCTTGCCCCATTTCCACCCATATCCCTCCCTCTTTTACAGATCTGATAACCTTCGATTTCCATTTCACCCCTTGCTTTCGTCATTATCTCCATCCATCTACTAATCACCATTCCCCAGCTGTATCCACCTATCACTCACCATGCCTACTTTGTCTCATGCCTACTTCCCTTCCCCAGCTTTTTCTCTCCTATTCCATCAGTCTGAAAAAGGGTCCCGATACGAAACATCATCAATCCATTCCCTCCACAGATGCTGCCTGACCCATTGAGTTTCTCCAACACTTTGCGTTTGATCAACATTCCACAATCTGCATTTTCTTGTGTCTCCATGGAGACCCACTGGTCAGCATGGACAGATTGCTGCAGAGGGCATGTTTCCATGCAGTTCATACATGATGAATTATAACGTACAACTTAGTAACGATTCTTCTCTTTTCCTACAGGAAGTGGAAATTCTATTTACCTTTTCCATCAGGAAGGCAACTTTGTATTGAAAGGACCAGACAGTCCTGGAAATGGCCCCATTGACTTGGAATGGAGGCCACACTCAGGTCAACAAACCACAAAGCGATTGGCCACTTTCTGCAGAGAAGCTCAGCAGTGGGCCGTACAATGGAGTGATGAGTACAATCAAATACCAGGCATCTCCCAGAAGATGCAGGCGGACTGGGGTATCCTTAATCTGAGGATCAAGATGCCCACATTCGAACTTGCGGGACTGTTCACCTGGAATCAGACACAGCCCGCTGGGAAAATCCTGAGACAGTGGGAACTATTTAGGATCAAAGGTAATAGAGTCATATTGTCACACAGCACTGAAACAGGCCCTTTGGCCCAATTCATCCATACTGACCAACTGCCCATCTAAACATCCAATTTGCCCTCATTTGGCCCATATCCCTTTAACCTTTTTTTCCCATATACCTGTTTAAATGCCCTTTAAATGCTGTACCTGCATCAAACACTTCCTCTGCTCGATCTTTCCATAAAGTATGTCCATGTACCACTCTCTTTGTCAAAAAACTGCCCCTAATATTAAGCGGTATATCAAATCTGCCCCTCTCACCTTAAACATGTACTATCTAGTTTTTGATTCCCCAACCCTGGAAAAAAGACCATGTGTGTTTACTATACATATGCCTCTCGTGATTTTATTCACTCCCATATAATCTCAGTTAAAGACATCCAAGAAATATAATCAGTCTGAAGAAGGGTCTCAACCTGAAACGTCACCTATCTATATTCTCTAGAGTTCAAAGGTATTTTATTGTCACGTGTACCAATTAAGGGGCAGTGATATTCATATTACCAGACCTGCTGAATTACTCCTGCACTTTATGTCCTTTTATATATTAACCAGCATCTGCATTTCTGTGTTTCTACTATACTAAAAACATCCCTACCTGGAAGTGTTGATGTGGGAGACGAGGGGGCGAAGGGGACAGGTGGTCACTACCAGGAAGTGTTGATGTGGGAGACGAGGGGGGCGAGGGGGACAGGTGGTCACTACCAGGAAGTGTTGATACCACCACTGAGCACGGCAGCTCAACATTCAGCCGACTGTCTGTCTGCAGGAAAAATACAATTCTGCCCACAGTAGTTCAGAAAGCTGTTGGTGAACTGAACCACATGTGTCTGTTTCCACAGTTGAGGCCGACTCACCGAGGCCAGTAATGGGCAGTGACATCACCCTCAGCTGTACCATCTCCAGACTCCCAGATACCATCAGTCTTCACTGGAAACCAAGAGGCTCATCTCAGCAGAACAGGAGGAACAACACTGATCAGATCCGTCTGAATAACGCCGTCTACCTGATGGTCCAACACATTGGAGCAGGAAATCCCAATCTGTACACATGGGAAGTGCAGGAAAATGGCTCCATTGTTCTCACTGGAGACACCAATGTTGAAGTGGATCAGGGCGAGTCCAAAGCTACCTTGCAGCAGGTATTAAATAGTTCTTGATATCTAACTGTTCCACATGTTGTATAGTGAGCACTGACTCCACCTGTGGGCTTCCACACTGTAGGATGTGGACATTGCCTTTACCCTGGGACATGGTGTAAATATAAAATGGTGGCACTAAGATTGATGGAGCAACACAGGAGAACCAAGGGATTCATTTCATGAATCAAAGGGGATAAAATACATCAATGGTGAGAAGCAAATGGTATTCCATCTGGAACGGAGCTGAGAAATATGAACTAACTAAAACTACTGGTGCAAGATTGGCTGAGGCATGTTCAATTCCACTGGTCAATTAATTACTCTGAAGAATTAATTGCCCAATAACACTTGACAGCCCCAGTGAAATGGAGGTGCTACATGAGTGATCATTGAGTGTTGAGCTATTGTGGCAGACTTTACCTCAAGTCCAACAGCATCACTTTGCTGGGGGTGTGTGTGTCTGGGGAAGATGGAATTTGTTGAAAAAGGGCACTTGGACCAGCAGCCGGCATAGTCCAGCTCCCAGTTGACTTCCAGTGCGGCCCTCCCAGCTGACATCCCAGAGCCGAGGGTTTGTCCCTGTGGAAACTCACGACATTGTATCTCGGCATGTGTGAAAATCTAATTCTTTGTTCCCTGTCCCTCTCTTGCAGGTTTACATAACAAGACGTACACAGTTTATCACTCAGTCACAGATCACAATGAACTCGACCTGATTTGTGAAGCTTCTCCTGAGCTCAGTGAAACCAAATGGACTTGGAGATAACCACTTTTCCAGAATCAAGAGAAGGAAATAGCTTCTTCTCACAGGTCTGAGCCGATACATGTCGACAGGAGCTACTTTGGGAATCGACTGGAAACCACAGAGGGAAATGTGAATGGCAAGAATTTCCGTGAGAGGATTGTCCCCGTGCAGTTTGCAGATGCCGGAGTTTACACATGTTCCACGGGATCAAATATATATGTAAACATTGAACTAATCACAGTTACAGGTAGGAGACTGGATGCTGCCAACTTGTTTGATTCATTGTAGTAGAGCACCCACTTTGAATGCAAGCGGCAATTTCTGTGCAAATTTCTCCAAATATTCCCCCCTTTTAAAGAATTGATTTTGCTCCAGAATTCCAGATATTTATTTGTGTTTTACTCAACACAAAATCAATCATGAAACAGTGCATCAGGCAGCGTATGGCATTGAAGCATTTTCCTTGTCATATTTAAGGGCGATGATGTGGAATTGATTCACCCGCTGGAAATGGGTCCATCATAGACAAAAATAAACCCCAATGAAGGTCCAATGAGAGTATATTCAGGATCCTGTATCATGTGTCAATCACAGGAGACTCTGTGTGGCATCCTGCCATTGGAATGTGTCAGTGTGGGGAAGGCTCCAGCACAGTGGACTGGGGCAGTGTGGGGAAAGGTTTGGCCCCAGCACAGTGGCCTGGGGCAGTGTGGGGAAGACTCCAGCACAGTGGAGTGGGGCAGTGTGGGGAAGGGTTTGGCCCCAGCACAGTGGACTGGGGCAGTGTGGGGAAAGGTTTGGCCCCAGCACAGTGGACTGGGGCAGTGTGGGGAAGGGTTTGGCCCCAGCACAGTGGACTGGGGCAGTGTGGGGAAAGGTTTGGCCCCAGCACAGTGGACTGGGGCAGTGTGGGGAAGACTCCAGCACAGTGGAGTGGGGCAGTGTGGGGAAGGGTTTGGCCCCAGCACAGTAGACTGGGGCAGTGTGGGGAAAGGTTTGGCCCCAGCACAGTGGACTGGGGCAGTGTGGGGAAGGGTTTGGCCCCAGCACAGTGGACTGGGGCAGTGTGGGGAAGGGACAGTGGACTGGGGCAGTGTGGGGAAGGGTTTGGCCCCAGCACAGTGGACTGAGGCAGTGTGGGGAAGGGGTTGACTCCAGCACAGTGGACTGGGGCAGTGTGGGGAAGGGTTTGGCTCCAACACAGTGGACTGGGGCAGTGTGGGGAAGGGGTTGACTCCAGCACAGTGGACTGGGGCAGTGTGGGGAAGGGTTTGGCCCCAGCACAGTGGACTGGGGCAGTGTGGGGAAGGGACAGTGGACTGGGGCAGTGTGGGGAAGGGTTTGGCCCCAGCACAGTGGCCTGGGGCAGTGTGGGGAAGGGACAGTGGACGGGGGCAGTGTGGGGAAGGGTTTGACTCCAGCACAGTGGACTGGGGCAGTGTGGGAAGGGACAGTGGACTGGGGCAGTGTGGGGAAGGGTTTGGCCCCAGCACAGTGGACTGGGGCAGTGTGGGGAAGGGACAGTGGACTGGGGCAGTGTGGGGAAGGGATTGACTCCAGCACAGTGGACTGGGGCAGTGTGGGGAAGGGTTTGACTCCAACACAGTGGACTGGGGCAGTGTGGGGAAGAGGTTGACTCCAGCACAGTGGACTGGGGCAGTGTGGGGAAGGGGTTGACTCCAGCATAGTGGACTGGGGCAGTGTGGGGAAGGCTCCAACACAGTGGACTGGGGCAGTGTGGGGAAGGGGTTGACTCCAACACAGTGGACTGGGGCAATGCTGCGACCAGCAGCTGCTTGTTGTACAGTGTTTTTGAGTTGTTTTAATTGATTGTGGAAACTCATGTTGCACAATATAAATCCCCTTCATCATTTGTGTCGTCTGTGGTCTCTTTTCTATTGCTGTTCACTGCAGCATACAATAATACTGTTTCTAAACAATATGACTTGTCTTTTAGGTCGGTCGTGGGGATATCAGGGCTTTGATAAAGAAATCAATAGAGTAGAAACTCTGGCTGCTGTTCAAAATCTCAATGATGTTCTTGTTACACAGTCACAGCCGAACCATCTGATGCAGTGATTGAGGAAAACAACGTTACCCTGACCTGCTCTGTGACTCACGTCACTGAGTCAATGAGACTGGTTTGGATCAACAGTGATGGCAAAATTATGGGAGAGACATTTTTGAAGGATTCAGGAGAGGAAGTGTGGTCTTTGCAGCTGATTATTCCAAAAGCTGAGACAGTGAGAAGGAAATGGACATGTGGATTGTTTCATCAAAACAGCCTCAAGCTGAGCAATTCAATCTATCTTAAGGTGAACGGTAAGTTTCTCAGCTTGTGTTACATCACAACATGTTCTGCTCAGTTGCTGATCTCTCTTTTGTATAATGGTCTCATGCCCAATGACTCAGCATTGATCTTCCATAGAAAATCCTTACCACAGATTGATCTTTTTACCAGAGTTCACCCCCTAATCATTCGTATAGTGTCTAGAGTCTCTCTTCTATTGCTGGTCGCTTAGGAAAGGTATAAAGATAGAGATGCTGAACAACAGATTCTAATGAAAATTGCTCCAGTCAACTGACAGCAGTGGCTGCTACAACAATGTTTAAAAAATATCACACATGCATCTTAGGTACACATCAATTATCTTTCAAATGTTAAAGAGAAATCAGTTCTTAACCATAACTACATGCATATGTTGCATGTCAATTGAACAATTAAGAATAATGACAGAATTAACTATTGTTAAAGGGTACGTATACACAATCATTTACTTTATAAGGTGATTAGATTTATGTTTATTGTTCTCTGGAGTACAATCTCTACATGTGAATCTCAACTTTTCCACTGCATACAATTCCAGGTTTGATGATTTCAGTGATCATTTCTCCACTAGGTTTCACATCTGATGAATCTCACATCCGGTACCATAGTTGTACCGTGACTGTAGTAAATACTTGACATTAAAGGCATTTCCAAACAAAATTCTAACCGCAGATTTCACAAGGACCAATAACAACCTTCAACTACTACTGGAGTAATAATTAGACTTTTTTCTCCTGTATAATCCTAAATAAACAATTTCTGAATTTAAGTCTCCCATATTTCTATCAATGCCCAATGCTACAGATCAAAGTGTAATTTCACTGGAGCCTGTCGATTGATGGCATAATGTTATATCAGTGAATAAAGCAAAATCAAATATAAAGCATTTTGTGTTTACATGTTACAGAAACACAGATCTTTCAAACCCATACATGAGGGTAAAATTGAAGCAAGATTGCACCTTTGTAAAATGGACATTTCTTTAAATAAACCCAAGTGCCTCTCACACCTCACTGGGTAATGGATAGAACAGGTTTGTAGGGATATGGACCAAGCTTGGAGGAGGTAGGACTAGTGTAACTGGGACATGTAAGTTGGGCCGAAAGATTTATTTCCACGCTGCATCACTCTATGACTCTCTGACTCTATTAGCTCCTCAGGCAATACGGCCCAGAGGAGGAATTCAGATCCTGCATTGGTTGTAAAGTGTTTCCGGTATATGTTGTTAATACACGAAACGCGTACTTTCCTACCTGTTTAAAAACCGCCAAAATGGTGAATATTTGTGCTGTAAATAATTGTGGAAGTCGGGATAACCGTGAGAGACATCTATCCGACTTCAGAATTCCAAAAGTGAAGAGAAATGAAGGTAAAGAGAAGCGAGAGCTGAAGGGACAACAACAGCTAAAAAAGAAAACGCTTCTGAAGCTAAATTTATCATTTAAAAAAATCTCCAGACTTACGAGTGGTGGAAAGTAAGTTTTCTATCATTATGCTATTGAGATGTATATTTTGGCAAATAATAAAATGTCCTGACAGCTTAAACACCCACTCCCTTTCAATAGGATATTGTCAATTTACTGAGGTTGATGATGTCCAATTAACAGCTAACAATTATGCCATTCCTTGGCTTGCATCCGAGTAAAATCTAATTCAAAACCCACGTATAGTTTACGATTTTTTTAAAGAATTTTTTTGCTTCAGAGGCGTTTTTTAATGTAAAAACCCACTTGAGAACCATGGGCGATTTTAAAATTTACAACCAGATTTATCACTTCTGAAACTTTTTAGATGCCAAAGGAATCAACCAAAAACACAAATAATGCCTTACTGTTGATGCAATGCAGTGAGCAAACGCGATTGTTCCCAATATTTTCAATCTCGATATCTGCACGGCCAATGTTCGCCAAGTACTTTAGCTGTTGTTGTCCCTTCAGCTCTCGCTTCTCTTTACCTTCATTTCGCCTCACTTTTGGAATTCTGAAGTAGGATAAATGTCTCTCATGCTTACCCTGATTTCCATAATTATTTACAGCGCAGAAATTGACCATTTCGGCGGATTTTAACGGGCCCGCAATGCTGGAAACAATGGTCAGTGCTTACCTGCAGTTCATCGCATGTACTCCAGTTGGCGTAGCAACAGTATGGGTCACGGGTCGTGACCCGACTGCCATGCAACCTCCCTATATGTGTCTGTGTGTGTGAGTGTCTGTGTGTGAGTGTCTGTGTGTGAGTGTCTGTGTGTGAGTGGTGGAGGGTGAGTGTGTGTGTGTCTGTGTGTGTGTGAATGTCTGTGTGTGTGTGATGTCTGTGTGTGTGTGAATGTCTGTGTGTGTGTGAATGTCTGTGTGTGTGTGAATGTCTGTGTGTGTGTGAATGTCTGTGTGTGTGTGAATGTCTGTGTGTGTGTGAATGTCTGTGTGTGTGTGAATGTCTGTGTGTGTGAATGTCTGTGTGTGTGAATGTCTGTGTGTGTGTGAATGTCTGTGTGTGTGTGAATGTCTGTGTGTGTGTGTGACTGCTGTGTGTGTGAATGTCTGTGTGTGTGTGTGAATGTCTGTGTGTGTGTGAATGTCTGTGTGTGTGTGAATGTCTGTGTGGTCTGTGAGTGTGCGTGTCAGTCTGTGTGGTGGAGGTGTGTGTGATCAACAAATAGTATACTATTTCGTAGTTCAGAGCTTATTCATTATGTTTAATAGCCTGATGGCTGTCAGGAAGAAGCTGTTCCTCAAGTGGATGTTACAGTTTTCAGTTTACAAAAGTCGGACGTGACTCCAGTCGGGCATAAGTCAGTTAGTCCACAAGCCGTGATTCAGTCCTGTCAGTCCAGAGGCCATGAGTTAGTCGGAAGGCAGTGAGTGAGTCCAGAGGCCACGAGTAGTTCGCTCACTGCACCCCCCCCCCCACTGACATCCCCCACCTCAAGACGCTGCCCTCCACCTGGCTATAGGATGCGCCCCCTCCTCAATCCGCCCCCATCCCCCCGCTGCAGGACACCCCCCTCCCTCATCAGCCCAAGAGTGCCCCCACCTGAAGCCATCCACCTCCCTCCGCTGCAGGACGTTTGCCACCCCCCACCCCGACAGCCCCGCCTCAAAACAATGTTTTGCACAAATTCTTCAGTGAGTCCAGAGGATTGAGAATTACAACAAAACAATGGAATTCCTTAATTTGCCACAACCAAGAAATGGAAGGATGCACCTTGCTGATGACAATCCAGAATTGCTGCAGGAATTGCAATACGATAGAACTGAACAACGGCAATTTGTTGAGGAGAATGGGCCTCTGCTGAATGCTGAGCAGAGAGCAGTGTCTGCACTCAATTTAACGGAAGGTGAATACATTCCCTTCAGCAGACCCCATTCCCCATTCAATCAAGTTTAGCTATGACGATCCATAAAGCACAAGGACAAACAATGCAGAAGGTGTTGATCTACCTCGACAACCCGGTATTTCAGCATGGACCAATTATATGTGTCTCTTAGCCGAGGAAAGATGAAGGGAAATGTCAAAGTTTTCCTGAAGGATGGAACATCGACCAAGAATGTTGTCATAAAAGCGTGCTTCGTTGAATGATGACTTCTGAGAATGATGACTTCTTTGTTAAAATTTGAACACTCAATCTCTCTATATTTAAATTGCCGCATTTTTTAAAATCATCAGCAAAGAGACATAAAGACGCAGTGAGCAGCAACAAGAGACACAACAAGAAAGAACTTAATGATTCTGATCTTTAACATTTAAATCATTCGCATTTTAAACTTTAATAAATCCTTTTTGCACTTTTGATGCCTGTGTGTTCTTCATCACAATGGGAACCTAATGGGCAGGAATGGCTGCTCTGGGAGAGCCACATGAGTGCATGGGGGGTGGTTGTGGGGAGATGCACTGAATGCATGGGGGAGGGGAATGGCAAGGAGCAGAGTGGGGGGATGAAGGGAGGTGGGGTGACTGAGTGAACTGCCAGTGTACCAGGTGTGAGTGACTGCACTGCCAGCCCACCAGCCAAGAGTAAGTGAACTGCCAGCCCACCAGCCATGACTCACTGAACTGCCAGCCCAATAATCCATTCAGTCCACCCTCTCCCCTTCTCTCACAGTCTGTCACCTGTTTTGGGCAGAATTTCTGGCAGTTTCTCAGCTGCCAGCCTGGCAGGTCTGAGTGACTGTACTGCCAGGCCTCAGTCACTGAGCTGCCAGGTTCACGAGATTGATTCCTGCGATGGTGGGTCTGTCATATGAGGAAAGATTGGAAAGACTAGGCTTGTATTCACTGGAGTTTAGAAGGATGAGGGGGATCTTATAGAAACATATAAAATTATAGAAGGACTGGACAAGCTAGATGGAGGAAAAATGTTTCCAATGTTGGGCGAGTCCAGAACCAGGGGCCACAGTCTTAGAATAAAGGGGAAGCCATTTAAGACTGAGGTGAGATAAAACGTTTTCACCCAGAGAGTTGTGAATTTGTGGAATTCCCTGCCACAGAGGGCAGTGGAGGCCAAGTCACTGAATGGATTTAAGAGAGAGTTAGATAGAGCTCTGGGGGCTAGTGGAATCAACGGATATGGGGAGAAGGCAGGCACGGGTTATTGATTGGGGACGATCAGCCATGATCACAATGAATGGCGGTGCTGGCTTGAAGGGCCAAATGGCATCCTCCTGCACCTATTTTCTATGTTTCTATGACCCGCTGAGTTACTCCAGCACTGTGTGTCTTTTGAACAAGAGCATCCAAATATCTTTACAAATCTCTACAACATTCTGTCCAGTCCAAAGCTCTATGAATGACCACTCCACACATCACAGATTCCTTTCACCTGAAAGTCCTTCATAAGAACTCATAATAAACAAGCTGTGATGGGTAGTTAACATTAACCATTTCACACAAGTGGTTAACAACTAGTTCACATTAACTTTCCTCAACCAAGTACAATGTAGATCCACTTTAAATTCCTTGCTGTCTTCTTAATTATAACAATTAGTCATCAACTGAAAACTAGTCTTCATAAAGTGCCCCAATTAAAACACAATTGGACAGCTGTCCAGGAGACAAATTCATTCTTGCCACTGCCTTCATGAAGTAAACAGAATTACACCCAGAAATCAGTCTGACGGCTCCCACCCCAAAATCTCACCTATCCATGTTCTCCACAGATGCTGCCTGACCCGCTGAGTTACTCCAGCACTCTGTGAAACGTCACCTATCCATGTTCTCCACAGATGCTGCCTGACCCGCTGAGTTACTCCAGCACTCTGTGAAACGTCAAGTCAACTTTATTTGTCACACAAACAAGATGTACGGTGAAATGAAGGTGGCAACGCCTGCGGGATTGTGTAAAACAACAGAACAGAACAGAATTTACATTTTTTTTAAAACACAACACAGCATAAATGAGTCCCTGGTGAGATCAGAGTTTACAGTCCTGATGGCCTGTGGGAAGACACTCCGTCTCATCCTCTCTGTTTTCACAGCGTGACAGCGGAGGCGTTTGCCTGACCGTAGAAACTGGAACAGTCCGTTGCTGGGGTGATGGGGGTCCTTCATTATGTTGCTGCTTCTGGATCTGTACCTCCTGGTGTATAGGTCCTGCAGGGGGGTGAGTGTAGTTCCCATAGTGCGTTCGGCCGAACGCACTACTCTCTACAGATCCTTCCTGTCCTGGGCAGAGCAGTTCCCAAACCAGATTGTGATGTTTCCGGACAAGATGCTTTCCACAGCCCGAGTAGAAGCACTGAAGGATCCTCAGAGAGACTCTGAATTTCCTCAGCTGCCTGAGGTGGTAAAGGCAATGCCTTGCCTTACTCACCAGTGTGGCAGAGTGTGTTGTCCATGTCAGATCTTCTGTGATGTGGACTCCCATGTATTTAAAGCTGCTCAATCTATCCACAGCAGTCGACAATCAGCTCCTTAGTTTTAGTGACATTCACTAGAGTGACACCAGAGTGGCAGGTCAGCCACCTCCTCCAGGTAGGACTTCTCATCGTTATCGGAGATCAGGCCCACCACCACAGTGTCATCAGCAAACTTGTTGATGGAGTTGGAGCTGAACCTGGCCACACAGTCATGTGTGTACCGGGAGTACAGTAGGGGGCTGAGGACGCAACCCTGTGTTCAGGGTGGGGGGGTTGGAGGTATGTCTCCCCATCTTGACCACCTGGGGCCTGCAGGTAAGAAAGTCCAGCACCCAGGCACTCAGGGGAGTGTTCAGTCCCAGTTCCAGCCGCTTCTCAACAAGTCTGTGGGGACTATGGTGTTGAAAGCTGAACTGAAATCAATGAACAGAATCCTCACATAGCCATGGCTGTCAAGGTGAGAGAGAGTGGTGTGCAGAACCTGGGAGACCGCATCATCCGTGGATCTGTTTGGAAGGTATGCGAACTGCGTCACCTATCCATGCTCTCCACAGATGCTGCCTGACACGCTGAGTTACTCCAGCACTCTGTGAAACGTCACCTATCCATGTTCCCCACAGATGCTGCCTGACCCACTGAGTTACTCCAGCACTGTCTATTTTTTTGTAAACCAGCATCTGTAGTTCTGTGATTTTCATCCCATTTCAGGGTTTTTACAAAGTTTGGCATCTGTGCAATGGGTGCATTACGGGGAAAGGTAAAGGGTCACATATCAATAAAGAACCATTTTGAAGTAAAGAACACAATATCTAATTGGTAGACAACGTTCCCAATGTGCAGTGAATTCACATAACAGGTCGCTCCAATTTGTGGTCAACACTCCCACCGTGTGGATTAAGAGAGAACTGCAGAAGCTGGAAAAATCGAAGGTATACAAAAATGCTGGAGTAACTCAGCGGGTGAGGCAGCATCTATGGAGAGAAGGAATAGGTGACGTTTCAGGTCGAGACATTTCTTCAGACTGAAGTTGGGGTGGGGGTGCGGGAAAAAGGACGGAAAAGGCAGAGACAGTAGGCTGTGGGAGAGCTGGGAAGGGGAAGGAGGGAGAAACCACTGAAATTGGGGAATGGGAAGATGAGGCCAGTAGTGGGATCCCGTTGGAGGTGGCAAAAATGTTGGCGGATTATCTGTTGTATGTGACGGCTGGTAAGGTGGATGGTGAGGACATGGGGGACTCTGTCCTTGTTACGAGTAGGGGGATGGGGAGTAAGAGCAGAGCTGCAGGATATTGAGGAAACCATGATAAGAGAGCTGGAGAAACTCAGCAGGTCAGGCACCATCTCTGGAGGAAAATGATGGGTGATATTTTGGGTAAGAACCCTTCTTCTATTCCTTCCCAAAATCACTTGTTTGTCCAGAGATGCTGCCTGACCCACTCAGTCACTCCAGCAATGTGTCTATCTTTGGTATAAACCAGCATCTACAGGTCTTGGGTTCTACATTTTACATCAGCCAGATTCAATTTCAGTTGTGATAAGGTTAGGGCATCATCACTTTAGTAAACATAGAAAATAGGTGCAGGAGGCAATTCGGCCCTTCGAGCCAGCACCACCATCCATTGTCATCATGGCTGATCAACCCAATCAATAACCCGTGCCTGCCTTCTCCCCATATCCCTTGACTCCACCAGCCCCTAGAGATCTATCTAACTCTCTCTTAAATCCATCCAGTGATTTGGCCTCCACTGCCCTCTGTGGCAGGGAATTCCACAAATAAGATTCCAAAGATACATCCTTTTATTCTGACACTGTGCCCTCTGGTCCGAGACTCTCCCACTAGTAGAAACCTCCTTTTAGTTCAGAGATACAGCACAGAATCAGCACAATTCCAGTTGCATCAGAAAAAAATCATCATTAAAAACCCTGGACACTTCAAATGACAACAATTGAAAGGAAAAGTCAGCAGAATTAATCAAAGAAGCAAACACAATTCAGTAGAGAGCGATAATGTTCTCACCGACCTCATGACCTGGAGATGTAGATTCACATCAGACACAAGGGGAGACTCCCTGTCTCTACCCTGAACACTACCCCCATCCACAGCCCAGGACCACTGCTCCCATCCACAGTCCAGGACCACTGCTCCCATCCACATCCCAGGACCACTGCTCCCATCCACAGCCCAGGACCACTGCTCCCATCCACAGCCCAGGACCACTGCTCCCATTCACAGCCCAGGACCACAGCTCCCATCCACAGCCCAGGACCTCTGCTCACATCTACAGCCCAGGACCACTGCTCCCATCTACAGCCCAGGACCACTGCTCCCATCCACAGCCCAGGACAACTGCACTCAGACATTCCCACAACTCCCCCTTTTATACACAGCAGCTGACAATTTCCTAATCAGCTTCAATCAAGCCGATTACTACATTAACCCTTCGCCCAACAGTGGCCAATCAATGTTTGTTGCACACATCATGATATCCACCTGGGGCAGTAGTTGTCTGCGGGACAATAATTACCCTCCGACTTGTTGCGTTTTACATAAAGTGGCTGCATGCATTTCCTTAAGTCAGAGACGACACACAGAATCAGAATTACCCCACCATTCAATCATGGCTGATCTATCTCTCCCTCCTAACCCCATTCTCCTGCCTTCTCCCCATAACTCCTGACACCCGCACTAATCAACAATCTATCTCTCTGCCTTAAATATATCCACTGACTTGTGGCCTCCACCGCCGTCTGTGGCAATGAATCCCACAGATTCACCACCCTCTGGCTAAAGAAATTCCTCATCTCCTTCCTAAAGGAACATCCTTTAATTCTGAGGCTGTGCCCTCTGGTCCTAGACTCTCCCACCAGTGGAAACATCCTCTCCACATCCACTCTATCCGGGCCTTTCACTGTTCGGTGAAGTTTCAATGAGGTCCCCCCCCCAATCTTCTAAACTCCAGCGAGTACAGGCCCAGTGCCGACAAACGCTCATCGTACGTTAACCCACTCATTCCTGGGATCGTTCTTGTAAACGCTAACTCTTTTGTCTTGCTGATGTTGAGGGATGGATTGTTATCCTGACCATAGGTGCAGGAGTGGGCCATTCGGCCCTTCAGGACAGAAGGTTCTCAATGTCTTTCCCATATTCTATCTCATCGTTGCTGCTCATGTGGCTGAAATAATGTTCTGACCAGTGGACGGACGTCTCGATCCCATTGGCCTGAGACCCTGCCACAAGTTGTGGGTGGCAAGGTCATGACCCCGAGGGTCATTGGTGTCAAGGGTCAGGGTGGAGGGAATGTTCTGACCAATTCTAACGTCTGAGAAGTGAATAGTGATGATTTGTTAATTCATCATGGGTGAGGCAGGTGGGCTCACTTCTGACTACACTTTACTGTGGACATTTAAACAGGAAAAGTAAACTTTCTTTATTAACAATGAATGACGCAGAGAAAGGAGGATATTACTCTTGGAAGTTCAGAGTCACAGCATGGAAACAGGCCCTTCCTTCGGCCCAACTTGCCCACCCCGACCAACATGCCCCATCTACACTAGTCCCACCCCGACCAACATGCCCCATCTACACTAGTCCCACCCCGACCAACATGCCCCATCTACACTAGTCCCACCCCGACCAACATGCCCCATCTACACTAGTCCCACCTGCCCGCGTTTGGCCCATATCCCTCCAAACCTGTCCTATCCAAGTGTCTCTTAAACATTGTGATAGTCCCAGCCTCAACTACCTCCTCCGGCAGCTCATTCCATACACCCACCATCCTCTGTGTGGAAAAGTTGCCCCTCAGATTGACATTATTAATGTGAACCATTTGTGCACAACTCTGCTGGTGTGAGCAATAAATGAAATGATAGATAGCAAAAATACACAGTTGTGCAGCGGTAGAGTTGCTGCCTCACAGCGCAAGAGACCCGGGTTCCATCCTGAATACGGGTGCTGTCTGTACGGAGTTTGCACGTTCTCCCCGTGACCTGCGTGGGTTTTCTCCGGGTGCTCCGGTTTCCTTCCGCATTCCAAAGACCTGCTGGTTTGTAGGTTAATTGGCTTCTGTAAAATTGTCCCTAATGTGTGGGATGGAGCAAGTGTACGGGGTGATCACTGGTCGGCGATGACTCGATGGGCCGAAGGGCATGTTTCAGCGCAGTATCTCTAAAATCTAAACAATACCCGGTGACTTGGCCTCCACCGCCCTCTGTGGCAATGAATTCCACAGATTCACCACAATCCGGCTAAAGAAATTCCTCCTCATCTCCTTTCTAAAGGCATGAGTGGGAAAGGCAGAGAGGGCGAGGGGCCAGACGTGGGCATGTGGGACTAGCTTCGATAGGCATGGTTGTGTGTTTCTGTGCTGTGGGACTGACAGGGCTCAACAGGGTAGTAGTTTGATGCTTCAGCCTGCAGCAACCCAGGAGAACTGTGTTCCAGATGCTTCATTAGTTTGTTGTTCTGCACATCGATCGGGAGGCGATGAAATCGCCTGTTCACATGCAGCCGCCAGAGCAAACAATGTACATACAGTGATGACAAACGCAATTAATGCAATATCCAGTGCAGAACAGTGCAAGATTGTGTTGCAGAAAGCCCTAGGTAGCACAGAGGGGCCGAAGGGCCTCTCCGGGCAGGGCGACCACCGATGGTGTCCGTGTGGAGTTTGCTCGCTTCCCCCTCCGTGGTGGACCGGATGTGGGTCGGGTCAGGTGAGAGGAGCTCAGCCTTCCAAGCCTCAATCCAAGCTCAGCCTTCCTCCGCGCATCCTAGCCCCGACGGGCCGAGTGCCGCCGCCTTCCCCAACAACCGAGGGGAAAAACACAGACAAAACCTCTTCCAACCAACCAAATCCCTCAGGGAATGCCCCTGTCCTGTCCTGTCTTTGAAATCAAGCCGTCACAATTGTGCACGATCAGTCAGCATTATCCTTTTTTTAATATATAGACGAAAGCTGATCAAGTTGAAGTTGGAATTTATTGTCACATGCACCAATTAAGGTACAGTAATATTTGAGATACCATACAGCCATACTGAGTAAAAAGCAACAAGACACACAGCCACATAAAATAAAATCTAACATAAACATCCACCACAGCGGAATCCACATTCCTCACTGTGATGGAAGGTAATAAAGTTCAATCATCTTCCCCTTTTGTTCACTCGTAGTCGGGGCTGTTGAACCCTCCGCAGTCGCCGCTCACTGCCGACACACTACATAAAAGTCCCTTTAAACTTCCATGATCCAAAGACATCCTCATGAAGAAGGCCTACGCTTGGACAGCTATCCAGCCAGAAGACGCGAAAGCATTGCGGGAGTTTGCGATATTTCCTAGAAGTATGAAATAAATGACTACCCTCTTAGACCACATGCAAGAAATGAATGTTGTTAGCAATATGAAAATGATCACTCTAAAACTGCCCTATAGACTTAGAGAAAAGATAAATCTGGTCTGTTAGAGGAAAATGAGAATCGAGAGGTCATGCTTCCTGATCTGGGGAACTTCATAGAAAAGGAAGTACGGTTCATGTCAAATTTACGCTATGGGGGTATTCAAGATCCTAAACCAATCGCAACTGTTAAAGGTTCTACCTTTACTACAACAAAAGGAAGATCAGGACCTAAGGGAAGTAGTTTTGATTCCGCTGTAAATACCTGCAGAAACGAAAGGCCAAAAGGAAGAAGTTACATCTACTGTTCAGCCAAGATGGTTCTGCTTGTCATCCAGCGAGAAGAAAGAGATGGCCCACGAGGGAGGGGGGGGGGGGGGGGAGCTGTCGATGACTGGTCAGCTCGGACCTTGTATACGATCCCAAGAATGGACACCACATTCTCGACACGGCCAAGGAGAGCTTGTAATAGGAACACTTCTCCATCCGTTTCTCACCACGGATGGCTGAGCTGCTGAGTTCTACCGGCACTTTGGAGGGGAATGGACAGGCAACGGGTTGGGTCTGGACCCTTCTTTGGACTGATGGAGTCTGGGGAGAAAGCTGGAAAAAAGCGATGGGGTCGGGACAGACTCCAGGACTTGATTAGGAGGGGGGAGTCTCCTTAATTTGGAGAATTCAATGTTCATGTCATTGGGCTGTAATTTATGAGGTGCTGTTCCTCCAGTTTGCGTGTCACCTCACTCTGGCAATGGAGGAGGCCCAGGACAGAAACATCAGTGTGGGAGTTGGAAGGGGAGTTCAAATGGTTGGGAACCGGGAGATCCAGCTGGCCTTGGAGCACCAAAGGCAAGTGTAGGGTGAAATGCACACCTAGTCCTGATACATTAGACAAGAGACAATAGGTGCAGGAGTAGGCCATACGGTCCTTCGAACAAGCATCACCATTCAATGTGATCATGGCTGATCATCCACAATCAGTACCCGGTTCCTGCCTTCTCCCCACACCCCGGGGAATCGCGGACCAGAGGATATGGGTTCAAGGTGAAGAGGAAAAGATTTAATAGGAAACTGAGGGGTAACATTTTCACACAGTGGGTGTATGGAACTGTCACAGGAGGTAGTTGAGGCTGTGACTATCCCAACATTTAAGAAACAGACAGTTACATGGATAGGACAAGTTTGGAGGGATATGGACCAAACACAGGCAGGTTGGACTAGTGTAGCTGGGACTTGTTGGTCGGTGTGGGCAAGTTGGGCCGAAGGGCCTGTTTCCACACTGTATCACTCTATGACTAACACAGAGTGCTGGAGTAACTCAGCAGGTCAGGCAACATCTGTGGAGAACATGGATAGGTGACATTCACAGAGTGCTGGAGTAACTCAGCGGGTCAGGCAGCATCTCTGGAGACAAGGAATGGGTGACGTTTCGGGTCGACACTGAAGATGGGTCTCGACCCTGAAACGTTACCCATTCCTTCCAGCATTTTGTGTCTACCTAAACAGCCCCTATCTATCCACGTGGCGGTGTGCCAGCAGGCTGGAGGAGCGGGCAAAGGCCTTGCCGCAGAGCGGGTAGGTGAAGGGGCGCTGGCTGGTGTGGACTCGTCAGTGCTCCAGCAGGTGGTCAAGGCGGGTGAAACCCTTGCCACACTCAGCGCACACATAAGGTGTCTCTCCGGTGTGTATCCGCTGGTGTTCCCGCAGCCCCCATGCTCTCTTGTCGCAGTGGGAGCAGCTGCTTGCCGGCTTAGGTCCGCCGGTGCTGCCGCAACCCCCGCGAGCTGTCAAACACCTCACCGCAGTACGGGCAGTCGTAGGGCTGGCCACTGGTGTGCACGCAATGGTGAGACAGGGCTTGGGAGGCCATGGCAATTTGCTCTCTACACACCGGGCTGGGGAAGGGATGGTCGCCGACATGCACCCGCTGGTGGGACAGCAGTCTGCTGGAGCTGGCGAAGCCCTTACCGCACTGGGCGCAGGTGTAGGGGCGCTCGCCGGTGTGGGAGCGCTGGTGCACCCGCAGGATGCTGGAGGAGGTGAAGCCCTTGCCGCACTGGGCGCAGGTGTAGGGACGGTCACCGGTGTGGGTGCGCTGGTGCACCCGCAAGCTGCTGGAGTGGGTGAAGCGCTTGCCGCACTGGGCGCAGGTGTAGGGACGCTTGCCGGTGTGGGAGCGCTGGTGCACCCGCAGGCTGCTTGAGGAGGTGAAGCCCTTGCCGCAGTCGCTGCAGGTGTAGGGGCGCTCGCCGGTGTGGGTGCGCTGGTGCACCAGCAGGTTGCTGGAGTGGGTGAAGCCCTTGTCGCACTGGGCACAGGTGTAGGGGCGCTCACCGGTGTGGGTGCGCTGGTGCTCCAGCAGGTTGCTGGAGCTGGTGAAGCCCTTGCCGCAGTCACTGCAGGTGAAGGACCACTCCCCGGTGTGCAGGCGCCTGTGCCTCTTCAGCTCTTGTGACGACTTGAAGCATTTGCTGCAGTCGGAGCAGGTGAAGGGCCGCTCACTGCTGTGCACCCGCCGGTGCTGCCGTAGCCCCGACAACCGGACAAAGCTCATGTCGCAGGTAGAGCAGCCATAGGGCTTCTCGCCCGTGTGCACCCGCCGGTGGGTCTTCAGCACAGCCGCCGTCTTGAAGCTCTTACCACACTCCGAGCAGTCGAAGGGGCGTTCTCCCGTGTGAACCCGCCGGTGGATCTCCAGCTCGCTCGGGCACTGACACGCCTGGCCACACATGTCGCACTCATAACGCTTCTCCTTGTTGTGCCCCGTCATGTGGTCCTCCATCAAAGCTCAGTCGCACACAGAGCAGATGGAGGGGGGGCTCACCGGCACCCTGGCCACCCTCAATGGCTGCTCACGTCCGTGTCTCTCCGTCCACAGCAACGGCTCCGAAACCCTGCAGGAGGGGAACACAGAGCGTCAACAAGCTGGCAAACAGGACATTACTAGCACATATTGGGTGCGTTTATGGCGGAGGATACCGTTATATAATTCTGCGCGGTACAGTGGGGCAGCGGTACAGTTGCTGCCTCACCGCCAGAGACCCGGGTACGATCCTGACTATGGGTGCTGTCTGTGCGGAGTCTCTACGTTCTCCCCTTGACCTGCGTGGGTTTTTACTCCGGGTGCTCTGGTTTCCTCCAACATTTCGAAGACGTTCAGGGTTGTAGATTAATCGGCCTCTACAAAATTGTTAAATTGTCCTTAATGTGCGTAGGATAGTGCTAGTGTACGGGGTGATCGCTGGTCGGCGCGGACTCCGTGGGCCGAAAGACCGGTTTCCGCACTGCATCTCTAAACTAAACTAAACCAAAGGGTCTCTACCCAAAATGTCACCTATTCATTCTCTCCACAGATGCTGCCAGACCCGCTGAGTTACTCCAGCACTCTATCTCTGTCTCTCTCTCTGTCCCTCTCTCTCCTTCTTGTCTCTCTCTCTGTAACTGTCTCTCTTTCTCCCTCTCTCTATCTCACTGTCTCTCACTATCTCTCTCTCCCTCTGTCTCTCTCTCTCTATCTGTCTCTCTCACTGTCTCAGTCTCTGTCTCTCTCCATTTCTCTCTCTCTCTCTTTCTCTCTCTCTGTATGTCTCTCTCTCTCTCTGTCCCTCCCTCTCTCTCTCTCCCCCTCTCTCTCTCTCTGCATCTGTCTCTTTCCCCTCTCTCTGTCTCTCCCTCTGTGTGTGTGTGTCTCACTCTCTGTCTCTTTGTCTCTCTCTTTCTCCCTCGCTTTCTCCCTCTTAATGCCTCTCTCTCCATTCTTATCCATTCTGTCTGTTGGGTAGAACTGTCCAACCAGTAATTTATATTCTTAATATGCACTGCCCAATAGTAATACAAAAAGGATTGTTCTCCTTGTAACATAGGAACGATCCTATTCTCCCCGATAAACTGAACAACACAATATATAAGAATAACCCAATTATACATTATACAATAAGAATTTGGAAACAAATAAAATTATCTTTAAAATTAAGAAACCTATCATTGTTAATGCCAATAGTGAATAATCCTTTATTTAAACCATCTCTTATTGATAAAACATATAATCAATGGGAAAGAATGGGAATTAAAAGGATCGGTGATATGTGTGAAATGGGAAATCTGTTATCATTCCAACAATTACAATTAAAATTTAAACTGAAAAATAACCAATATTTTAAATATCTTCAGATTTGCGACTTCATGAAGAAATACATACAAAGATATCAAAATATAACTTTAGATCCACTGGAGGAAGCAATGAATATTAAGGCTGACTCACAGAAATTAATATTATATTCATATAATAGTATTTTAAATATAGATCTACCATCGACAGAGGCACTTAGCGAAGAGTGGGAACGAGAATTAATGATAAAAATCACGAAGGAAACATGGGAAAAGTATTTGATATATATACACAAATGTTTGATTAATGTAAGACATAATTTAATTCAATTTAAAATTTTACATAGATTATATTATTCAAAAACTAGACTGAATAACTTCTATCCAAATACGTCCCCCATTTGTGATAAATGTTTATCCCAAAATGCAACTATAACACACTCTTTTGTTTCCTGCATAAATTCTGGAGTGATATTTTTGAAATATTTACAAAATTATTCAAGATAAAAATGGAACCTAATACTGAAATGATTATATTTGGAGTAATGGAAGATGGGAATATATTGAACTCATCTCAAAATTTATTTTTAAATTATGGGTTAATAACGGCAAAAAACGTATACAAATTTTGGAAAAATACACCCATACCAACGCTTAACATGTGGATTTCAAACATGTTGGACACCGCACATCTTGAGGAAATGCTATTCCTCCTAATAGATAAATCAGACCAATTCTTAATGAGTTGGTCTCCATTTGTCGATTTTTTGGAAGCATATGGTGCAACAAAATCGTAGAAGCTAACTGTTTCAGGACTGGGTGAGGGATGGTCAAGAATACAGATAACGATCTCCTTAATCTCTTACTTTCTACTCTTTCTTTTTCTATCTTCTTTTTTATTCTTTCACCCTTTTCTTCTTTTCACACACTATATATCACATGTTTTGCTATCTTTTATTATCTACTTTCTTTTTCTTTATTTAAAAAAAAAGAAGCTGTACATAAAATGTAACGTCAATATATATTAGGCACCTTGGGGCAATATTCTTGTACTTACTTCTAATAAAATAAATAAATAAATGCCTCTCTCTCCGTCTCCCACAGTCTCTCCCTCTCTCTCACACGGTCTCTCTCTCTCTGTGACTCTCTCTTTCTCTCATTCTCCCACTGTCTCTCTTTCTGCCTCTCCGTCTCTCACTGACGCTGTCTCTCTCTCTGCCTCTCACTGACTCTGTCTCTCTCTGCCTCTCACTGTCTATATGTCTCTCTTTATGTCTCTCTTTCTGTCCCTCTCTCCGTCTCTCACTGATTCTGTCTCTCTGTCCCTCTCTCTGTCTCCCTCTCTCCCCTGTTTAAGGGCAAGACTGCTTTATCAAAGGGAGCTGAGGGAATGCTCTGTGTTCTGTTTCACCGAGACATGGCTCACCCCCAGCTCCCCAGATTCAGCAGTGCAGCCCGAATGGTACTCCATCCACTGTATGTCTCCATCCACCGTATGTCTGTCTGTCTGCAGGACCACCACCAGTCCCACTTCACAGGAGAATCATGCATCTCATCTCTACAGGTCGCTGCCCAAACCCGCCCAAAGGTTCATCGGACTGAGTTACCGGGAGAGAGCTGGAGACGTGGCCTGGGTTGGAGGGTGAACTGGGTTCATGCCAACAGCCCTTCAAAGTAGGTGGAGGTGCCCCACGGGACAAAGATGGGTGAGGAGAGGAAGTTGACAGGCTCCCCACAGCGGCCCCGAGTCTCCCCGCACGGCCTCCCGCCCTGCCCTGCCAGTTTCTAAAATGGCCGCCTATGACTTCATTGCCATTGATTTCAATGGGAGATTGCCAGTACTAAAGATGGCCGCCCATGACTTCACCCCTATTGACTTCAATGGGAGACTGCCAGTACTTAAAATGGCTGCCTATGGCTTCGCTCCTCTTGACTTCAATGGGAGATTGCCAGTACTTAATATGGCTGCCTATGGCTTCACTCCTCTTGACATCAATGGGAGACTGCCAGTACCTAAGATGGCCACCTAAGGCATCACCCCTAGACTTCAACGGAGCCGTGGACTGGGGAGCGGCGGACAAAATACTCACCGATGGATGGATGGCAGTCTGCTGTCGTCGCTCCCCACAGCGGCCCCGAGTCAAAGATCGAAGAGCGAGGGTTAGCGAGCTGTAGATGGAGGATATTTGCTGTAGATGTAGATGTAGTGGAGCAACGTCATGATGGCGCCGACAATCCACCCCTCCCCCCTCTTCGCGCGTGCGCATTCCCAACAGCCCAACTGTAGAGGGGGGTTTCACGGCAGTGGGGTCACGACCCATGACCCGTACTGTTGCTACGCTAACGCCAAGTGGAGTACAAGCGATGAACTGCAGGTAAGCACTGACCATTGTTTCCAGCGTAGCGGGCCCGTTAAAACCCGCCGAAATTGTTAATTTTTGCGCTGGAAATAATTATGGAAATCGGGATAAGTGTGAGAGACATTTATCCTACTTCAGAATTCCAAAAGTGAGGAGAAATGACGGTAGATAGAAGCGAGAGCTGAAGGGACAACAACAGCCAAAGTGCTTGGTGAACATTGGCCGTTTAGTCACTGCATTTCATCAACTAAGGAATTATTTGTGTTTTTTCTTGATTCCTTTGGCATCTAAAAAGTTTCACAAGTGATAAATCTGGCTGTAAAGTTTAAAATCGCCCATGGTTCTCAAGTGGGTTTTTACATACAAAAAGAAAACGCCTCTGAAGCAAAATTTACAACCAGATTTATCACTTCTGATACTTTTTAGATACCAAAGGAATCAAGAAAACCTCCACAAATAATGCCTTGCTGTTGATGAAATGCAGTGAGCAAACGCGATAATTCCCGATATTTTCAATTCCGATATCTGCACGGCCAATGTTCGCCAAGTACTTTAGCTGTTGTTGTCCCTTCAGCTCTCCCTTCTCTTTATCTTCATTTCGCTTCACTTTTGGAATTCTGAAGTTGGGTACATGTCTCTCACACTTACCCCGACTTCCACAATTATTTACAGCACAAAAATTCACCATTTTTGCGGAATTTACTCCGGAAGTGGCGGCGCTGTTGAACAGCTGCCGCTCGCCTGCAGTCCATCTGTTTTTACTTTATTTTGTTGTTTTCTTTTGTCCTGTTTTGGTTAAATTTTAGTTTATTGGGTTGTGTATGTGGGGGGGGGGGGGGGAGAAACATAATTTTTGTCTCTTCCTTCGGGGGAATGCGACTTTTTCTTGTCGTATCCACCTTCTCTGCCTCCGTCTGCGCTGAGGCCTAATGGCGGAGCTGGCGGCCTCCAACTGGGACTGACCTCAAGGCTCCGGAGGCAGAGCCAGCCAGGACTTACCAACGCGAGGCTGGCCGACTTCGGGGCTGCGGTGGCGTTCCGGCGGTGGCGACCAAAGAGACTGGTGGCGACCTGAATCTGGGGCTCGGCCACGGCTGGCCCAGTGGACGACATCGTCGGGAGCTCGCAGGTCACAGGTGGGTGACCTGTTTTTCTGGAGCTCCCGCAACTACAACTGCACCGCTGGACTTGAGGGCGGCAGCTTCGGCCACCCCGGGCCGCGGAGTTTGAACCGGCCCGTCGTGGGCACGGTTTCAGCCGCGGGACTGACTTACCATCACCCGGTGGGGTCACAACATCAGAAGCCTGGATCGCCTCAGCGCAGAGGGAGAACAAAGAGGGAAGAGACAGAGACTTTAATACTTTTACCTCCATCACAGTGAGGAGGTGCCTGGTGAACTCACTGTGGTGGATGTTAATTTGTGTTTATTGTGTGTTTGTTATTTATTATTATATGTATGACTGCAGGCAACGAAATTTCGATCAGACCAAAAGGTCTGAATGACAAATAAAGGAATCTAATCTAATCTAATTTAACAGGTAGGAAAGTACGTGTTTCTAGCATTAATAACATATACCGGAAGTTACGTATGTTCTCCAGCTGGATTAAGCGGCTCCGTGCGTCAAGCCCTATGACCCAGTGACCTTACGTGCAACCCCCCCTATAGGAGGGTTGCACGTAAGGTCACTGGGTCATAGGTCATAGGGCTTGACGCACGGAGCCGCTCAATCCATCTGGAGGACATCGCAGCTTCCGGTATAGGGGGGATGCACGTAAGATCACTGGGTCATAGGTCATAGGGCTTGACGCACGGAGCCGCTCAATCCATCTGGAGGACATCGCAGCTTCCGGTATATGTTATTAATGCAAGAAACGTGTACTTTCCTACCTGTTAAAAAATGCCAAAATGTTGAATTTTTGCGCTGTAAATAATTGTGGATGTCGGGGTAAGTGTGAGAGACATGTACCCAACTTCAGAATTCCAAAAGTGAAGCGAAATGAAGGTAAACAGAAGCGAGAGCTGAAGGGACAACAACAGCTAAAGTGCTTGGCGAACATTGGCCGTGCAGATATCGGAATTGAAAACATTGGGAATTATCGCGTTTACTCACTGCATTTCATCAACAATAAGGCATTATTTGTGGTTTTTCTTGATTCCTTTGGTATCTAAAAAGTCAGAAGTGATAAATCTGGTTGTAAATTTTGCTTCAGAGGCATTTTCTTTTTGTATGTAAAAACCCACTTGAGAACCATGGACGATTTTTAAAATTTTACAGACACATTTATCCCTTCTGAAACTTTTTAAATGCCAAAGGAATCAAGAAAAACCACAAATAATTCCTTAGTTGATGAAATGCAGAGAGCAAACGGCCAATGTTCGCCAAGCACTTTAGCTGTTGTTGTCCCTTCAGCTCTCGTTTCTATCTACTGTCATTTCTCCTGTCTTGGTAATCAGAAGTAGGATAAATGTCTCTCACACTTATCCCGATTTCCATAATTATTTACAGCGCAAAAATTGACAATTTCGGCGGGTTTTAACGGGCCCGCTACGCTGGAAACAATGTTCAGTGCTTACCTGCAGTTCATCGCGTGTACTCCAGTTGGCATTAGCGTAGCAACAGTACGGGTCACGGGTCATGACCCGACTGCCGTGAAACCACTGGATCTCCCTTATCCACTCTACTAGTTACATCCTCGAAAAATTCTGTAAGATTTGTCAGACATGATTTACCTTTCATGAATCCATGCGGACTTTGTCCAATGATTTCACCACTTTCCAAATAGAAACATAGAAAATACGTGCAGGAGTAGGCCATTCGGCCCTTCGAGCCTGCACCGCCATTCAATATGATCATGGCTGATCATCCAACTCAGTATCCCATCCCTGCCTTCTCTCTTCTTCTTCTTCTTGTAGGATTCCGGCAGTGTAGACGCTGCTAAGCGTATTACTGCCCTCCACAGGTCAAAGTTTGAACTAAATTCTTATATACAGTCCTGTAACTTGCAGGAATTGAAGAACAGCCCTGGATATCAGTTGATGTTTCTCATTGTGTCCAAACAAAGATAAAACAGAAAAAGCCTCAACTCCAAGTCCTGTCAGTCTAACAAATAATACTTTTCTTTCTACCCTATACTTTTTACATTCTAGGAAAACATGCTTAACTGTCTCATTACTCCCACATTCACACAAGCCAGAAACATGTTTCCCTACAATGCACAAATAGTAATTTAACCCACAGTGTCCCAACCTCAATCTACACAGTTTAACTGAGTCCCTACGGGACAGAGATGTACAGAAACATATTTTCCTAACTTCAGATTGTATGGAAAAGTAGTGTCTACCCCTGACTTCCATTTCCCATCCTCTCTGCCATTCTTTTGTTACGCCCTCTTTAATTATTTCTCTCAGTTCCACTCTCCCCAATGATACATGGATATCTATTTCTCTTCTTAAACTCTCCTTTGCTATGAGGTCCACCTGCTCATTCCCCCTCACCCCAGCATGCCCGGGAACCCAGCAAAAAGTGATGTTACACGCAAACCCAATTCTAGAAAACACACTCAAGATTTCATTTAGAATGTCAGGACGAGCTTTAGATTTCCCTACTCTTAAAGTTTCAAGAGCAGCTGCAGAATCAGAACAGATAATGACTTCTCTAAAACTGGCTTCCTCAATCCACCATAGAGCCCATTGAATTGCCATTAATTCAGTCGTGAGAACAGAAACTTCCATCAGAAATGCGCCGGCCAATCTTCAACCCAAGCTGCTCCACATACACTCCAAACCCAGCTCTCCCACTAACTGGATCTTTAGATCCATCTGTAAAAACAATCAAAGTACTCTCACTGATTGAATTAAGATATTCCACTATTCTTGGAGTCACCTCGCGCTTATCTTTTTCCTGAAGAAAAGCAAGCTCAATAAACAGTTCAGGAAGAACCCAATAGGGCACAGGTAGCCTTATTGTATGCTCTATAATACCCCCTTGTTCCAAACCCAGCTTCCTAGCCCACTGATTTATAACGACAAAAAATGTGTTATATTTGTTACCATCATCAACCTCTTGCAACAAACACCTTGCTGGGAAGGTATCATTACACCCACAAAGTTTAGCCCAATAATGTAACCCTAGCTTAATGCGCCTTAACCATAAGGGCATTTCTCCCATTTCAACAATCAGGGCAGGGACTGGGGAAGTCCTGAAGGCTCCACAGCAAAGCCTCAAAGCCTTTGCCTGCAACACATCTAGCCTAGCCAGAACAGTTTAGACGCAGACCCATACACAAAACACCCATTAGTCAAGAGAAGATCTGATCATGGCCTGATAAATTAGCAACATTGTCTCCCTGTTGGCCCCCCACTCACACCCAACCAGACTTCTCATAACATTCAGAACTTTTTCACACTTCAACACAATTTTACCTACATTGCACAGCCCAAGTCATACGCTCTTCAAACCAAACACCCAAAAACGTAAAAACCTTTACCTTCTCCAATAGAGACCCATACATATACAGCCCTAACTTAGGTAACTTTCTTTTAAAACCAAATACCATATATTTAGTCTTAGAGGCAGAGATTTTAAAGCCCCATGTGTTCCCCCATTCTCTACAGACACTAACACTCTTTGAATCTGTTTTAAAACAAACTCTACATTACAACCTCTTTTCCAGATGGCCCCGTCATCTGCAAACAAAGACAGACCAAATCCTCTCTCTAATTTACAAAATATGTCATTTATCATGATATTAAATAAAACTGGACTGATAACACTTCCCTGCGGGATTCCATTCTCTATTTCTAGACTCCGATCTGACACTACCAACCATTACTTGTATTGTTCTATTCAATAAAAAATCCTTAATCCAGTTGAACATTCGTCCCCTGATTCCCAAGTCAAAAATTTTAATCATTAATCCCTCTTCCACAAAGAATCATATGCCTTCTCAATATCAAGGAATACACTCACTACTGTTTCCTTGCTTCTAAATGCCCTTTTAATATCCTGATCCCAAAACTGATACAGACTCCATTGTAGACCTCCATTCCTAAAGCCATTCTGTACATCAACAAATAGTCCTCTGGTTTCTAAAAAATAAACTAGTCTGTTGGTTACCATCCTCTCCATAATTTTACAGAGCACTGCTGTGAGCGCTATAGGGCGATATGAACTAGGGTCAGATGCCTCTTTACCCGGTTTTAAAATAGGGACCACGACTGCATGTTTCCATTCCTTTGGTAAATAACCCTCTGCCCACACAGTATTAAACAAAGCTAAGATGTCATCAAGTACAATATCATCCAGATGTTTAAATAACTCATACGACAACCTATCTCTCCCCGGGGTGGTATTTGCCCCAGACATAATTGCATCCTTCAACTCTTTTATGGTAAAAAACAAATTAAAGGTATTATCATTTACTAAACTCCTCTCCAGCTTCCACTGATTAACTGCCATCATTTCGGTTCTCTTTCTACACCTCTCCACTCCCATGCTCTCTGATCTATGCACTGCTTGAAAACTGTCAACACACATGTCTGCTTTTTTCCTTATTGGTGACTGCTACCACCTCACCCTTCTGCAACACTGGTAACAAACTTCTTTTATATACTCCTGACATTCTACGCACAGCTGACCACAAATGCCTTACTGGAGTTTCCGGCTAGCGTACCACAAAACTTCCTCCAACTATTCCTCTTTGCATCCTTTACAACTCGTCTTGCTACTGCCCTTAGCCTCTTGTACTCCATTGCATTGACCAAAATTGGATACTTTCTTAATTTTCGATAGGCTATATTCCTATTCCTTACAGCTTCATCACATTCTTTATTCCACCAAGGAACAGACATACGGGACCTAAGTTCCTGCTTCACAGGAATAGTACAACAAGCTGCCTCATGAATCATGAGACTAATGGAAGTATTCCAACTATCTACAGAACCCTCACTATTAACCTCTCCAACTAAACTTTGAGCCTTCTCTTGGAATTTATCCCATTTGGCCTGATAAAAGTTATATCTAGGGACTTTCTTTTCCACTTCTCTCCTCAAATCCCTACCAAACCTACATAAAATTGGATAATGATCACTACCCAGTGTATATCTATCCATTACATCCCATTCACCAATTCTTGCTAAATTTGATGAAGCAATTGATAAATCTATGTGGCTGCAGGTGTTTCTCACAATATTATACCTAGACGGCCTTCCATCATTTAACAATACCAACTCATACTTGTCTAGAAATTCTTCAACAATAACACCATTTTTATCCCTGTGATCACTACCCCATAAAGGATTATGCGCATTAAAATCTCCAATCCATATAACAGGACACCTTACCTTCTCCATTATCTCATCAAAATCTGACAATATCAAGGGTTGACAGGGGTTATAATAATTTATCACAATGATAGAATTCTGGCTGCTCCAAACTTCCACAGCCAAAACTTCAAGATTAGAATTAATATCAACTTTCCTATACTGCAACCCAGTCTTAACAAAAGTTGCACAACCCCCACCTGATCTATCAGACCTATCTAATCGCACACATTCATAACCTGGGATTACAAAATCTAAACAGGGCTTTAACCATGTCTCTTGGATACATATTAATTCTGGTGCTTCTTTAAATTCATCAACAAATCTCTTTAACTCTTGACCATTTCCAATCAGACTCCGGGCGTTCCATTGAAGTATATAAAACATTATGGTGTTAATGAGGATCACCATCATCCACCTCACTGACATACTCCATACTGCTAGCTCTCGACAACTGTGACCTCTCCATACACTGACTCTCCGTCATGTATTGATGCAACTTTTCTGGCAACTGATTTACACTGAGGAACCTTTCAGCTGCCCCCACCACTAACCTGATGATATCTGACCGGTTAGCTGCTTTCTTAGCTCCTACCAGCACATCAGAAACAAAAGACAGAAATGACTCCTTATTAAAAATCAACATATCAGATGGAAAAGCCGACGGCAAGTTTGGCACAGTGATCTGGCTTCCTAGCACCACTCTAGTCCCAGCGCTCACATCTCCGCGTTCTCTAGCCACCCTTTGAGCTGCCTCTGCATATGACACGTTGTTCTGATCCTTCACTTCCTGTACTCGCTTCGCCTGAACAAAGCGCTTACAACCATGAAACCCTGCTGCATGATCCCCATCACAGTTAGGGCACTTAGGAGCCTCTGCCTTGCAATTTTGTATTGCATGATCTCCACCGCACTTTGCGCACTTTCTTTTACCCCGACAAGACCCAGCAACATGTCCAAACCTCTGACAGTTATAGCAGCGCAACGGTGGTTTAATGTACTCCCTCACTTGATACGCCATACTCCCAAGAAACACTCTCTGTGGCAGTCTTAAATCTCACATCAATTACCTGGGCCCCCTTAACATTTTCTAAGATCTCCTTCTCAGACAAACCATCATACATCCCATACACCACTCCCTTTATTCCCTGCTCTCTTCCTCTAGGGACCAAACTCTCCACCTTGACCACCAACTTCCCCACACCCCTAGCGTCATTAAACTGTTTTCTGTCTTTGCAACAAACTCTTAACATCCCATTATACAGAATCTTGGCCTGAAAATCCCTACCTATCTGGCTCTCCAAAGCGGTGGTAATTTTTAATGGATTCACTGCTCTAAATCCTGCATCTCCGTGATTTGTTCCTTTAACTTTAAACAGCACGACGAATTCTTCATTAATTTTAGTTCTCCTAACTTTACTTCCTTCATCTCCTGACATTTCAGGTCTTTCGCTCGATGCCTCTCTCTTAGAGCCCCCCTTTTCCTTACCTACAGTCTGCCACCCACCACCCTCTGAACCACCACTCCCTGAAGCCATGGGCCTCTAGAATCTTTCTCCGGACGGTCGTACGGTCGGTCATTAATTTCTAATCTCTCTCCTACTCTCAGTGTCCTGGTCTGGAGCTCATCCTGCCTTCTCTCCATACCCCCTGATCCCTTTAGCCACAAGGGCCACATTTAACTCCCTCTTAAATATAGCCAATGAACTGGCCTCAACTACCTTCTGTGGCAGAGAATTCCACAGATTCACCACTCTGTGTAAAAATGTGCTGCTATCCCATCTACGGCAAGAATGTCTTTCCTCAGATTAGGAGAGCAAAACTGTACACAATACTCCAGGTGTGGTCTCACCAAGACCCTGTACAACTGCAGTAGAACCTCCCTGCTCCTGTACTCAACGTGACGCCCGAGTGACGTCACAGCCCGAGTGAGGAGACGCCCCGAGCCCGAGTGACGTCACAGCCCGAGTGAGCCGAGTGTGTGACCGCCGCCGGAAACACCCGAGTGCGTCACAGCCCGAGTGAGCCGAGTGTGTGACCGCCGCCGGAAACACCCGAGTGCGTGAGCGCAAACACCCGTGCGTGAGCGGAAACACCCGAGTGCGTGAGCGGAAACACCCGAGCGGGCGGTTGATCGAGGCGCCGCCGCGCCAAGATGGCGGACGCTGACTCGGCGCTGCCGGCGTCGCTGTCGGACATGGACGGGGTGGTCAACCGCATCATCCACGGCGGCCATGACCCTGGCGGGCGGCAGCGCTTCACCCCCGGCACCAAGGTAGCGGGGCGGGGACGCTGGGGGACAGAGAGAGAGAGAGGGAGAGAGAGACTTACTGAGGGGAGACGGTGACGGCGCCGGCGATCAAGATGGCGGCGGCTCCGGGCACCAACCGTCCCCAGGTCCCGCCCCCCGACCGCGCAGACTGGCCGAGGAGGCGGTGACAGACGTCGGCCCCGGCCAATGGGCGGCGGGTTCGAGGGACATCCAGCCTCCATCGGACGGATCATCCAATGGGCTAGAGACGAGTTGACGGACGGATGGACCGGCCAATGGGCTTGGGAGTAGGTTGTCCCGCCTCTAGACGTGGCCGATTGGATGGAGATGTGTGATGGGCGGCCAGATCATCCAATGGGGGTAGGAGTTGAAGGTTATCCCGCCTCCTGTCGTTGCTGATTGGAGGATGAGGGAGACGGACAGACGGCCCGGCCAATGGGCTGAAGGTTAGAGGGACATCTGGAGTATTGTGTCCAGTATAGGAGTATAGAGGTCCTTCTGCAGTTGTACAGGAGGGCTCTGGTGAGACCACATCTGGAGTAATGTGTCCAATATAGCAGTATAGAGGTCCTTCTGCAGTTGTACAGGAGGGCTCTGGTGAGACCACATCTGGAGTATGTGTCCAGTATAGGAATATAGAGGTCCTTCTGCAGTTGTACAGGAGGGCTCTGGTGAGACCACATCTGGAGTATGTGTCCAGTATAGGAGTATAGAGGTCCTTCTGCAGTTGTACAGGAGGGCTCTGGTGAGACCACATCTGGAGTATTGTGTCCAATATAGCAGTATAGAGGTCCTTCTGCAGTTGTACAGGAGGGCTCTGGTGAGACCACATCTGGAGTATGTGTCCAGTATAGGAGTATAGAGGTCCTTCTGCAGTTGTGGAGGGCTCTGGTGAGACCACATCTGGAGTATTGTGTCCAATATAGCAGTATAGAGGTCCTTCTGCAGTTGTACAGGAGGGCTCTGGTGTGACCACATCTGGAGTATGTGTCCAGTATAGGAATATAGAGGTCCTTCTGCAGTTGTACAGGAGGGCTCTGGTGAGACCACATCTGGAGTATGTGTCCAGTATAGGAGTATAGAGGTCCTTCTGCAGTTGTACAGGAGGGCTCTGGTGAGACCACATCTGGAGTATTGTGTCCAATATAGCAGTATAGAGGTCCTTCTGCAGTTGTACAGGAGGGCTCTGGTGAGACCACATCTGGAGTATGTGTCCAGTATAGGAGTATAGAGGTCCTTCTGCAGTTGTACAGGGCTCTGGTGAGACCACATCTGGAGTATGTGTCCAGTATAGGAGTATAGAGGTCCTTCTGCAGTTGTACAGTGCTCTGGTGAGACCACATCTGGAGTATGTGTCCAGTATAGGAGTATAGAGGTCCTTCTGCAGTTGTACAGGAGGGCTCTGGTGAGACCACAACTGGAGTATGTGTCCAGTATAGGAGTATAGAGGTCCTTCTGCAGTTGTACAGGAGGGCTCTGGTGAGACCACATCTGGAGTATTGTGTCCAATATAGCAGTATAGAGGTCCTTCTGCAGTTGTACAGGAGGGCTCTGGTGAGACCACATCTGGAGTATGTGTCCAGTATAGGAGTATAGAGGTCCTTCTGCAGTTGTGGAGGGCTCTGGTGAGACCACATCTGGAGTATTGTGTCCAATATAGCAGTATAGAGGTCCTTCTGCAGTTGTACAGGAGGGCTCTGGTGTGACCACATCTGGAGTATGTGTCCAGTATAGGAATATAGAGGTCCTTCTGCAGTTGTACAGGAGGGCTCTGGTGAGACCACATCTGGAGTATGTGTCCAGTATAGGAGTATAGAGGTCCTTCTGCAGTTGTACAGGAGGGCTCTGGTGAGACCACATCTGGAGTATTGTGTCCAATATAGCAGTATAGAGGTCCTTCTGCAGTTGTACAGGAGGGCTCTGGTGAGACCACATCTGGAGTATGTGTCCAGTATAGGAGTATAGAGGTCCTTCTGCAGTTGTACAGGGCTCTGGTGAGACCACATCTGGAGTATGTGTCCAGTATAGGAGTATAGAGGTCCTTCTGCAGTTGTACAGTGCTCTGGTGAGACCACATCTGGAGTATGTGTCCAGTATAGGAGTATAGAGGTCCTTCTGCAGTTGTACAGGAGGGCTCTGGTGAGACCACAACTGGAGTATGTGTCCAGTATAGGAGTATAGAGGTCATTCTGCAGTTGTACAGGGCTCTGGTGAGACCACATCTGGAGTAGGTGTCCAGTATAGGAGTATAGAGGTCCTTCTGCAGTTGTACAGGAGGGCTCTGGTGAGACCACATCTGGAGTATGAGTCCAGTATAGGAGTATAGAGGTCCTTCTGCAGTTGTACAGGGCTCTGGTGAGACCACATCTGGAGTATGTGTCCAGTATAGGAGTATAGAGGTCCTTCTGCAGTTGTACAGGGCTCTGGTGAGACCACATCTGGAGTATGTGTCCAGTATAGGAGTATAGAGGTCCTTCTGCAATTGTACAGGAGGGCTCTGGTGAGACCACATCTGGAGTAGGTGTCCAGTATAGGAGTATAGAGGTCCCTCTGCAATTGTACAGGAGGGCTCTGGTGAGACCACATCTGGAGGATTGTGTCCAATATAGCAGTATAGAGGTCCTTCTGCAGTTGTACAGGAGGGCTCTGGTGAGACCACAACTTGAGTATGTGTCCAGTATAGGAGTATAGAGGTCCTTCTGCAGTTGTACAGGAGGGCTTTGGTGAGACCACAACTGCAGTATGTGTCCAGTATAGGAGTATAATAATGATAATAATAATATCTTTTATTGTCATTGCACGTCAGTGCAACGAGATTTAGTATGCAGCTCCACTGATGTACAAGAAAAGTAAAATAAATAAATAAGCAAGCTGAGTGACGTGACCATCCGAGGGAGACTGTCCAGGGGGGGTGGGTGGGGTTGCACTCAGCAGGGCCGGTTCAGAGCCGCTTTTGCTCTTGGAATAAAGCTCTTTCTGAGTCTGGAGGTTCGGGCGTAGAAGGCCTTGTAACGTCTGCCGGAGGGAAGTAATTCAAACAGTCCGTTACAAGGGTGTGATGAGTCCTTATGGATGCTGACGGCCCTCCTGAGGCACCGTGTGTGGTAGATGCCCTCCAAGGCTGGTAGCTCTGTCCCAATGATCCTCTGCGCTCTGTGAACGACGCGCTGAAGAGCTCTCCTCTCCGCCTCCGTGCAGCTGAGATACCACACAGAGATGCCATACGTTAGTATGCTCTCTGTGGTGCAGCGGTAGAACGTTGTCAGCAGGTGTTGGGGCAGACCAGTCTTTTTTAATGTCCTCAGGAAGAACAGTCGTTGCTGTGCCTTCTTGACCAGCGCAGCGGTGTTGGTGGACCATGTGAGGTCCCCTGAAATGTGAGTGCCCAGAAACTTAAAGTTGGACACTCTCTCCACACTTCCCCGTAAATGGAGATTGGGGCGTATTCTCCATTATGGGACCTCCTGAAGTCAATAATCAGCTCCTTGGTCTTGGAGGTGTTTAGTGACAAGTTGTTATGAGCGCACCAGTCCGCCAGGTTCTGCACCTCCGCTCTGTATTTTGTTTCATCACCGTTGGTGATCAGCCCAATCACTGTTGTGTCGTCTGCACGCTTCATGATGGTGTTGGTGTCGAATGCAGGGACACAGTCGTGAGTGAAGAGGGTGTAGAGCATGGGGCTTAGTACACAGCCCTGTGGTGTGCCGGTGCTCAGGGTGATAGTGGAGGACAGGTGCGGGCCCAGTCTCACTGCCTGCGGTCGCTCCGTCAGAAAGATTAGGATCCAATCGCATATCGGCGAGCTGAGGCCTAGCTGGTGGGGTTTGGTGGTGAGCTTGGTGGGGATGACCGTGTTGAATGCAGAGCTATAGTCATGAAGAGCATCCTCACATACGTGCCCTGTCTCTCCAGGTGAGTCAGGACAGTGTGAAGAGCCAGAGAGATGGCATCCTCTGTTGATCTATTTGCCCTGTATGCACATTGATGGGAGTCCAGTGAGGCAGGGATGCTGGATTTGATATGGGAGAGGACCAGCCTTTCGAAGCACTTCATTGGGATTGGAGTTAGGGCAACCGAGCGGTAGTCGTTCAGGTTGGTGACTTTGGACTTTTTCGGCACCGGCACTATGGTGGCTGTTTTCAGGCACTTGGGGACCGTTGCCAGAGAAAGAGACAGATTGAAGATTCTCGTGAATACCTCCGCCAGCTGTACAGCACAGTCCTTTAGTACCCTTCCCTGGACTCCATCCGGGCCTGCAGCCTTGCGTGGATTGATCCTACGCAGAGCGCACTGTACCTCCTGGGTGCTCAGTGTTAAGGCCTGTCCCTCCGCCATGGCCGGGGTTATTCCACTCCTGGTGTTGCCAGTTTCGAACCGGGCAAAGGTGTTTAGTTCGTTGGCCAGTGTGATATCACCGTGGGGGCAGGCGGGGCTGCTCTTGTAGTCAGTGATGTCCCAGACACCCTGCCACATGCTTCTGGTGTCCGCGGTGTTGAAGTGGTCTTCTACCCTTTGCCTGTGGATGTCTTTGGCCTTTTTAATGCCTCTGTTCAGGTTCGACCTGGCCGCATTGTAGGCAGAAGTGTCCCTGGATTTAAAGGCATTGTTGCGTGCCCTTAGCATATCCTGAACCTCCTTGTTCATCCAGGGTTTCCGGTTTGGGAACATCTTTATTTGCTTGTCCACTGACAGTCTCCAAACAGCAGTTGATGTAGGAGAGGACAGTGGATGTGTACTCCTCCAAGTCTACCTCTGTACCACTGGTAGCCTGTTGTGCAAACAGGTCCCAGTCGGTGCGATCAAAGCAGTCCTGGAGTTGTAGGGTGGTGTCCTCGGGCCATATTTTGACCGTCTTTATTGCAGGTTTGGTCTTGCGGATGAGGGGTTTGTATGCAGGCAGTATAAACAGTGAGAGGTGATCGGATTGTCCCAGGGATGGGCGGGGGAGAGCTCTGTATGCGTCCTTGATGTTGGAGTACACTTTATCCAACGTATTTGAGCCCCTGGTAGGGCACTGCACATGCTGGTGGAATTTGCGGAGTGTGGCTCGTAGGTCGACCTGGTTAAAGTCCCCTGCAACAATGAAGGCGCCGTCGGAATGAGCATCCTGCTGCTTACTGATGGCCGAGTGCAGCTGTGCTAGTGCTAGGTTAGCATTAGCCTGTGGTGGGATGTATATGGCCATGATGATAACCACAGTAAACTCCCGATGCAGGTAAAATGGCCTACAGTCTCCGGGGAGGGAGCGGCCCCTCCAGACACTTCCAAGGCCGCTGAGGACTTTCAACCCGATGCCGGTGTTCCAGCTTCCCGGCGGGTGGGTCTACAACATCGGGCTGCCGTTGCGGCGACTGGCTGCGGAGCCCTCGGACTGGCCCCGATCTCGGGTGGACTGGGAGGAGGACTGGACATTTTGGTGCCTTTCCCTCACAGTGGAGAGTGTCGACTCTGCTGTGGCGGGATGTTCATGTTGAATCTCTAAATAGTGTGTCGTGTCTTTTTTATTCTACATTTTTATTTTTATTTATATGGTTAATTGTCTGTGAAGCGCTTTGGTTTCAGTAATCTGATTGAAAGGCGCTATATAAATAAACTTACTTTACTTTACTTTACTTTTACATTTAAGCAGTAGGTATTCCAGGTCTGGGGAACAGTAGCTCTCTACTGCAGTGTGGTTGGTGCACCAGTCATTGTTGATGTAGATGCAGAGCCTGCCTTTTACTTGTTTGATATAGTTACTGATCAGAAAGTATCCCTACATGCAAGGCACTTATTACTATAATAAAAAGGAACTGCAGATGCTGGTTTATACCAAAGGTATATGCAAAATGCTGGAGTAATTCAGCAGGTCGGGCAGCATCTCCAGAGAAAATGGATTGGTGACATTTCGAGTCAGGTCTAAAGAATGGTCCCAACCCAAAACGTCAGTATCCATGCACTTTTATGATGGCTTACCTCATGACTAAAATACTAATTTCATGTATTTAATTCTTGCCAAATAGCAAGTGTTGTTTGCACCAACATGAACTCTTCATTTTTAAAACTGATGCATTAAAATGCTCGAAACATTTAAATACTCGTTCTTTTTTAATTATTGATTGATGAATCATGTGATTGATGATGCAACAAGGACAAACGGAGGCAGCCACCACATTAACCTAAACAGTCTTTTTGAAATCTTTATTTCTAAAAGCAGTTCTAATTTTGCATGATACCAGCATGTTAACAGCTATCAGTGTGTTTAAAGGTGACTTTAAAGCAGATTGTTTGTGAAAGGGAGTGTGGCTACATGGTGGTCACTTCGACTGAACGATGTGCACCTTCAAAGGTCTTGTCAAATGGAATGAGCTCCAGGACGTAGCATCAATGGCATCCGTCCAGCATCTGTGAAAAGTGACCCCTTCTTAAATCAGCACTGTAGCACTGTAACAAAATCAAATAATCTGGCATGGTGGTAGCTGATAGAAAATGTAATAACTGCTGAGTTGTCACTCCAGTGCAATTTATTTTACCTGTTTGTACTTTATGTTCAGCTGTAGAATCCTCAAATCATGTCTGAATACTGCACCAGTCTCTTACCTTATTCTTTTTTAATAGAGCTGTTATGTTACAACTGAATGGCGCGCTCAGCTATTTTAGAGGGTGGAAATAAGTCAACAGCTAACTGTCGTTTTCATGTTCGTCTATCCTTTGCACAGAGATCAACAATTTGCAAGATCCTAGCTCGTGACTTCAATTGTCTTTGCCATTTGTGTTTGATCATATGGGTCAGAAGTATCAAACCTCTCTCTTGGAGGTCAGTTATACTTAAAGCATGCTAATGTTGAATCAATAAAATGCTTCTCACAATTGGCATTATCTTCATGCACCATAAGCTGCTTCTAATTTAAAAGTAGAACTCAAAGTCATGTATTTCAAGAAGATTGTAGATTATGTTCTATGTTCAATGTTAACAGTTACAGGGAGAATTCTACCACTGCTCCATTGAGCCACCCATTTTATCTTAACCCACTTATCTTTCCTTATAATACCAAAACTCCAATTCAAGTGTAACAAAGACTTCTTAAGTCTTTACTCATGCTTTCATCTAACTCATCCTGTTTACTGCTCAGCATTTGTGCTTTTGCCCAATTAAAATCAGAGCTTGCATAATCTGAAGAAGGGTCTCGACCCGAAACGTCACCCATTCCTTCTCTCCGGAGATGCTGCCTGACCTGCTGAGTTACTCCAGCATTCTGTGTCTACCTTACACTATCCTAGTCAGGATATCTTGCACCTAAAAATAACTATAAAATCCTTCACCTTTAACAGTGCTGTGTTCCTGCATCTCTGCAGCTGCGGTCCCCATTTCTCAGTCTTTGCTCTACTGATCGAATTAAACATTCATTCCCCATTCCATGTTTATTTTAGTTTAGAGTTTAGTTTAGAAATACAGCATGGAAACAGGCCCTTCAGCCGACCATTGATCGATGATTGATGCCATACACTAGTTCTATGTTATCCCACTTTCACATCCTACACACTAGGAGCTATTTACAGAAGCCAATTAGCTTATAAACCTGCATGCCTTTGGAATGTGGGAGGAAAACAATGACCCTGTCCATAATCTGTTTAATTTTATTCCCCTCAATTGCTGTTCATATTCAAGGTGGCACAGTGGCGGTGCAGTGGAGTTGCTGCCTTACTGCGCCAGAATCCCGGATTCGATTCTGACTACAGGTGCTATCTGATCGGAGTTTTACCTTCTCTTCGTGTGCGCTTGGGGTTTCCTCCCACATTCAAAAGACGTATAGGTTTGCAGGTTAATTGGCTTTAGTACAAATTGTACCTAGTGTGTAGGATAGTGCTAGTGTGTGGGGTGATCGCTGATCGAGGCGGACTTGGTAGGCCAAAGGGCCTGTTTCCGTGCTGTATCACTAAAATAAATTAAACTAAGCTAAATATTCTTGAATATTCAAAGTATTCAGAAGCAGAATACAGCAGCCAATCATGAGGGGAAAACAAAATACAGAATAGAATTTGACTTTCCTGACTTGAGATTGGGCAAAACATTAATTTGCGTAAAACTGCATATTTGATGAGCCTGTTGACATTGTAATTGGGAATAAGCACTTGCTTTGAGGAACTACCTTTTCAAATCCTTAATTTGAAGCCTTAATTTCAGGTTATCTGACAGTTCACACTTCCTGATTTAGTTCAAGCAGTGAAGGGGGTAAATTCAGGCTTGGCTACTAGTATGGAATATATAGTTGCTTCCAGATATTTTGCACTGTTGACATGGAGATAAGGATTGGATCATTGCTGGAAGCACATTTTATCACCTCAACTGCATTGATGAACAAATGGCTGGAGGCCTAGTTATCTTTCTCTGTAGCCACTGCATTGAAGAAAACAAGGGCAGATCAGAACAAGTTCCTGAACTGAAGAAAGTGCAGCTCCCAGAAGCAACTCCGCGTATTACCCTTTTGAGCAAGCAGCCACTCGGAAACGTTTGACCGTTCGTGTACAAGGCAGAACGCTGACAGGAAATCACGACAAACCCAGCTATCAGATGAAAAAGTTACTTTTATAACTACTAAACCAGGTTCGCTTCTTAATAAACAGACACCACACAAACTGTTTGGTAGACCAGTTCAAAACTTTACTTAACATCGGCCGATGGAAGGGAGCGAGAATTCCAGCTAAGTGACCAATGTAGACACTCGACTGTCCTCGGTCCCCTTCTCTGAACAACAGAATTACATCGCATTATATAGTGTTTCTTTGTCACATTAGCACATTCCACAGACATTAGTCATGGTCAGAGGTACAGGAAAAGGCATCACATCAAAGGCCTTTTGTTTACAGGTTATGATATACTAAAACATTGGCCATTTGTTTTAGGTCATTTTATCTTCAAAGAGATCACCCTAGCTCTTTCGCTGTTTCCTCTCTGTCACTTGGTCCTTCATAAACATAGGCCATTTGTTTTAGGTCATTTTATCTTCAAAGAGATCACCCTAGCTCTTTCGCTGTTTCCTCTCTGTCACTTGGTCCTTCATAAACATAGGCCATTTGTTTTATGGCATCTTATCTTTCCACTTCCCTGGATCCTCTCTCATCACTTCGCCTCTCTTAAACATTGGTCATTTGGTTTACGGCATCTTACTTCAAAGATGTGACTAGCTGTTTCTCTCTTCCTTAATTGCCTCCTCCCCCATAAACATTGGTCATTTGGTTTACGGCATCTTACTTCAAAGATGTGACTAGCTGTTTCTCTCTTCCTTTATTGCCTCCTCCCCCATAAACATTGGTCATTTGGTTTATGGCATCTTACTTCAAAGATGTGACTAGCTGTTTCTTTCTCTGTCACTTCCTCACTTGGGAGACAATGTTATGGTACTTATTATCCCACACACTGCAACCTGAGGCAAGCCTAATTTGACACTAAATATAAGCTGTAAGCTAGCCCAGAAACCTATTTTAATTTCTTCTTATTTTTATAACTTTATTCGGCTTCATCACAGATGTGATCGACCCAGCCCAGGAGAATAGATACAAATGTCAGAGACATTCAGAAGCATTTCTAAAACTTGACAATTTGAAAGATGAGAAAGATAGTGAAATGGCTTTGCCATCTGTTGCAGATTTTCTCAGCAGTCTTATGATCTGCCGATGTTCCCTATTATAGTGTGCCACTCTATGCAAGACCTTAGCAGTCTATTGAACAGCAAATTTACAATATGGAACATAGAACAGTACAGCAGAGGTGCAGGCCCTGTGGCTCACAATGTCTGTGCCTCCTGGATTCAAAATAACCAAGTGTGCGCAATGAAGAACCTGAACAGCATGTGGATTTGATGGACCTGCATAGGCTGGACTAGTATTCTAAACTTTTCAGATGAGTGCCATTTACAGTATTCCAACAGTGGCCTATTCAATAATTTATTTATCTTCAGAAAAATTCCTTTCCTTTCTCTACAACTCAGCTTAAAAAATCATGCTTTTGTTTCAAACTCTCTTTGGCCGACAGAACACCTTGCATTTGTAAAGTAATAAATCCAAAACAGTTTCATGTCAGCATTGTTAAACAGGATTTCTTGTAGAGCCATATTAGAGTTTATTGGGTCAAAGGATGGATTTTAAAGAGCTTCACAAATTGGGGGAGAGAGTTGCTGAGGCGATTATTTCTGAGGGGAGAGCGACGGGGAGATATTCGAGAGGTTAGGAAATGAATAGCTGAAGCACAACTACACCTTGTGGAGCCATTTCCAGTATCATGGCAGTAAATCAATGTATGTATATCCTCACCATTGATCCATTCAGGGGATATGCGACTGTTCATATGTTATAGGAGCAGGATTAGGCCTTTCGCCCCATCAAGTCTACGCCACCATTCAATCATGGCTGATCTATCTTTCCCTCTCAACCCCATTCTCCTGCCTTCTCCCCATAACCCTGACACCCGTACTAATCAAGAATCTATCAATCTCCGCCTTCAAAATATTAATTGACATGGCCTCCACAGTAATGAATTCCACAGATTCTAGATTGCACACAGTTATTTGAATCTTAAATTGATGAAGCACCAGGATCGAACAGTTAATTTCCAATGAAGCTGATACCTGTATTTAATGGGACATGTTTGTCTCTGTATATTAAAGAGACACCACCTTGAATATCTAGATTCAATATTTATTTCTTGCCAAGAAGGATGTCCTTGATCCTGAAAGAATAAATAACGGCATTGGGCTGATACAAAATAAAAGCAGCCAATTCTAGAAATGCTCAGCGTTCTGTGGGGAAGGAAGCATGGTTGCCACTCAAAGGCAATTAACTCTGTTTCCTTCTCCACAGATGCTGCCTGACCAGATGAGCCAGGTATTCCCAGATTGTTCTGTTTTCTTCCAGACCTTTTCCAAATCTTTGTCAGGATTTGTGCTTTTTGACTTCAGATCTGACCTGAGCTGGTGCTTTTTGAGATGCATTGATGTTGCACCTGATCAGGAATCAATCACAGAAGAGTCTGGCAACTGAAGAGTTTGTGATGAGATTCTGTGAGAGACTTAATTCTTTTCAATCAGGTTGTGCCTCAGGTTAATGATTTGATTATTCCATCCACTTTGCCATCTTGTAAATGCTGTAATTCAGAAACTGGGCTTTTGACAAATTAGGAAGCCGCTATATTTTCGAGTGTAGCTATGGTCAGAATGAAATAAAGAGGGGTCAAGTTCCATATTGCAGCATTTATTAGTGGTATATAACAGCCAATACATATCTCATGGGGTTCATTCCTGCCTCTGTTGGATCCCCTTGGTCTAACCAGGTGAATGAACTATTGTACCTTATGCAAAGATATCACTGAAAGCGAGAGATCTGTCCCCAAAATCACCACATGAGCAAACAGCAAAATAAAACAAAACTGCTAACCAAGAAGCATCTTGCATTCATTTACAGTCTGCTCTTCTGCACTATTTCATGAGATTGAGTGATGATGCAGGGTTCATTTCCGGTTTAATAACCTAAATGGGTTCATAAGGATTGTAAAGATTTTTTGAACAAACCTTTCTTGTTTTCCATGCAATGTCAATGAATAGCATATTGGTGTGTGACAATCACATAATGCTTTAAATTAAATTATTTCAGCAATAAAATACACAAACTACACTTGTCCATAGGGAACCCAACAGTATGAACATAGACCTCTGATTTCAAGTAATCCCTGCATTCGCCTTCCCCCCCCCCCCCACCCTATTCATCTTACGTTCCACTGTTGCATACTTGTGTCCCTCTCACTATCACCTCTTCCCCAGCCAACAATGGGCCATTACAGGTTCCACCTTTCCTTGGTCATCTGCTGCCGGTCCTTCAGTCTGAAGAAGGGTTCCGACCCGAAACGTCACCCATCTTTTTTCTCCAGAGATGCTGCCTGACC
>JAXLNO010004626.1:142855-264076 GCA_038087875.1 Malacoraja senta | reverse complement strand
GGGTGATGTGGTCCCCAGTTTATTCCCATCTTCCATTACCCCAAATATAATCAATTCATTATTAGGTTCCATTTTTATCTTAAATAATTTTGTTAATATTTCAAAAATATCACTCCAAAATCTATAACGTTTTATACAGGAAACAAAAGAGTGTGTTATAGTTGCGTTTTGGGTTAAACATTTATCGCAAGTGGGGGATATATTTGGATAGAATTTATTTAATCTTGTTTTTGAATAATATAATCTATGTAAAATTTTAAATTGAATTAGACTGTCAAATATTTTAAGCCAGATTTTAATTGGAATCTGGATGTTGTAGAATCTTCTTTTTATTGCATACAGAGCTCTTTGAGCTTTCTCTTTTAGTGCATTCACTGCTATATTGAAGCTCCCTGATGCTGCAACAGTTAGACCAAGGTAAGTATAGCTCATAGTGTGTTCGATAATAATACCATTGAGAGTAAATTTGTATTTATTTAACAAGGGTTCTGAACTTAAAGAAGCGTAACTTTGAGGGTATGAGACGTGAATTGGCCAAGATAGACTGGCAAGTGATTCTTAAAGGGTTGAAGGTGGATATGCAATGGAAGGCATTTAAAGACTGCATGGACGAACTACAACAATTGTTCATCCCAGTTTGGCAAAAGAATAATCAGGGAAGGTAGTGCATCCGTGGATAACAAGGGAAATCAGGGATATTATCAAGACAAAAGATGAAGCATACAAATTAGCCAGAAAAAGCAGCCTACCGGAGGACTGGGAGAAATTCAGAGTCTAGCAGAGGAGGACAAAGGAGGAACTGAGTGAAATCCCGGTTAGCCGGGAAGTGGTGTTAGGTAAATTGAATGGATTAAAGGCCGATAAATCCCCAGGGCCAGACAGGCTGCATCCCAGAGTACTTAAGGAAGTAGCCCCAGAAATAGTGGAAGCATTTAATGATAATTTTTCAGAACTCTTTAGATTCTGGAGTAGTTCCTGAGGATTGGAGGGTAGCTAATGTAACCCCACTTTTTAAGAAGGGAGGGAGAGAGAAAACGGGGAATTACAGACCAGTTAGTCTAACATCGGTAGTGGGGAAACTGCTAGAGTCAGTTATTAAAGATGGGATAGCAGCACATTTGGAAAGTGGTGAAATCATTGGACAAAGTCAGCATGGATTTATGAAAGGTAAATCATGTCTGATGAATCTTATAGAATTTTTCGAGGATGTAACTAGTAGAGTGGATAAGGGAGAACCAGTGGATGTGTTATAGCTCGACTTTCCGAAGGCTTTCGACAAGGTCCCACATAAGAGATTAGTATGCAAACTTAAAGCGCATGGTATTGGGTGTTCAGTATTGATGTGGATAGAGAACTGGCTGGCATACAGAAAGCAAAGAGTAGGAGTAAACGGGTCCTTTTCAGAATGGCAGGCAGTGACTAGTGGGGTACCGCAAGGCTCAGTGCTGGGACCCCAGCTATTTACAATATATATTAATGATCTGGATGAGGGAATTGTACGCAACATCTCCAAGTTTGCGGATGACATGAAGCTGGGGGGCAGTGTTAGCTGTGAGGAGGATGCTAGGAAGCTGCAAGGTGACTTGGATAGATTGGGTGAGTGGGCAAATGCATGGAAGATGCAGTATAATGTGGATAAATGTGAGGTTATCCACTTTGATGACAAAAACAGGAAAGTAGACTATTATCTGAATGGTGGCCGATTAGGAAAATGGGAGATGCAACGAGACCTGGGTGTCATGGTACACCAGTCATTGAAAGTAGACATGCATGTGCAGCAGGCAGTGAAGAAAGCGAATGGTATGTTAGCATTCATAGCAAAAGGATTTGAGTATAGGAGCAGGCAGGTTCTACTGCAGTTGTACAGGGTCTTGGTGAGACCACACCTGGAGTATTGCGTTCAGTTTACGATCTCCTAATCTGAGGGAAGACATTCTTGCCATAGAGGGTGTACAGAGAAGGTTCACCAGACTGATTCCTGGGTTGGCAGGACTTTCATATGAAGAAAGACTGGATAGACTAGGCTTGTAATCGCTAAAATTTAGAAGATTGAGGGGTATCTTATAGAAACTTACAAAATTCTTAAGGGGTTGGACAGGCTAGATGCAGGAAGATTGTACCCGATGTTGGGGATGTCCAGAACAAGGGGTCACACACAGTTTAAGGATAAGGTGGAAGTCTCTGCCACAGAAGGTAGTTGAGGCCAGTTGATCAATCAATCAATCAATCAATCAATCAATCAATCAATCAATCAATCAATCAATCAATCAATCAATCAATCAATCAATCAATCTCTCTCTCTCTCTCTCTCCCTCTCTCCCTCTCTCTTTCTCTCTCTCTCTCTCTCTCTCTCGCACTGGGACTAGTGCAGATGGGGCATGTTGGTCGGGGTGGGACGAGTGCAGATGGGGCATGTTGGTCGGGGTGGGACGAGTGCAGATCGGGCATGTTGGTCGGGGTGGGACTAGCGCAGATGGGGCATGTTGGTCGTGGTGGGACTAGTGCAGATAGGGCATGTTGTTCGGGGTGGGACTAGTGCAGATGGGGCATGTTGGTCGGGGTGGGACTAGTGCAGATGGGGCATGTTGGTCGGGGTGGGACTAGTGTAGACGGGGCATGTTGGTCGGGGTGGGACTAGTGTAGATGGGGCATGTTGGTCAGGGTGGGACTAGTGTAGATGGGGCATGTTGGTCGGGGTGGGACGAGTGCAGATCGGGCATGTTGGTCGGGGTGGGACTAGTGCAGATGGGGCATGTTGGTCGGGGTGGGACTAGTGTAGATGGGGCATGTTAGTCGTGTGGGACTAGTATAGATGGGGCATGTTGGCTGGTGTGGGTAAGCTGGGCCGAAGGAAGGGCCTGTTTCCATGCTGTGACTCTATGAACTTCCAAGAGTAACATTCTCCTTTCTCTGGGTCATTCATTGTTAATAAAGAAAGTTTACTTTTCATGTTTAAATGTCCACAGTAAAGTCTAGTCAGAAGTGAGCCCACCTGCTTCAGCCACGATGAATTAACAAATCATCACTATTCACTTCTCAGACGTTAGAATTGGTCAGAACATTCCCTCCACCGTGACCTTTGACACCAATGTCCCTTGGTGTCATGACCTTGCCACCCACAACTTGTGGCCGGGTCTCAGGCCAGTGGGATCCAGACGTCCGTCCACTGGTCAGAACAGTATTTCAGCCACATGAGCAGCAAAGATGAGATAGAATATGGGAAAGACATTGAGAACCTTCTGTCCTGAAGGGCCGAATGGCCCACTCCTGCACCTATGGTCAGGATAACAATCCATCCCTCAACATCAGCAAGACAAAAGTGTTAGCGTTTACAAGAACGATCCCAGGAATGAGTGGGTTAACGTACGATGAGCGTTTGTCGGCGCTGGGCCTGTACTCGCTGGAGTTTAGAAGATTGGGTGGGGGGGGACCTCATTGAAACGACACCGAACAGTGAACGGCCCGGATAGAGTGGACATGGAGAGGATGTTTCCATTAATGGGAGAGTCTAGGACCAGAGGGTACAGCCTCAGAATTAAAGGACATTCCTTTAGGAAGGAGATGAGGAGGCATTTCTTTAGCCAGAGGGTGGTGAATCTGTGGGATTCGTGGCCACAGACGGCTGTGGAGGCTACAAGTCAGTGGACATATTTAAGGCAGAGATAGATAGATTGTTGATTAGTGCGGGAGTCAGGGGTTATGGGGAGAAGGCAGGAGAATGGGGTTAGGAGAGATAGATCAGCCATGATTGAATGGTGGGGTAGTCTCGATGGGCCGAATGGCCTAATTCTGAATCTGTGTGTTATGGTCGTCCCTGACCTAAGGAAATGCAAGCAGCCACTTTATGCAAACAGCAACAAGTCGGAGGGTAATTATTGTCCCACAGACAACTACTGCCCGAGGTGGATATCATGATGTGTGCAACAAACATTGATTGGCCACTGGTGGGCGAAGGGTTAATGTGATAATTGGCTTGATTGGAGCTGATTAGAAAATTGTCAGCTGCTGTGTATAAAAGGGGGAGTTGTGGGAGTGTCTGAGTGCAGTGGTCCTGGGCTGTGGATGGGAGCAGTGGTCCTGGGCTGTCGTGAGGAGCAGTGGTCCTGGGCTGTGGATGGGAGCTGCGGTCCTGGGCTGTGGATGGGAGCAGTGGTCCTGGGCTGTGGATGGGAGCAGTGGTCCTGGGCTATGGATGGGAGCAGTGGTCCTGGGCTGTAGATGGGAGCAGTGGTCCTGGGCTGTGGATAGGAGCAGTGTTCCTGGGCTGTGGATGGGAGCAGGGGTCCTGGGCTGTGGATGGGAGCAGTGGTCCTGGGCTGTGGATGTGAGCAGTGGTCCTGGGCTGTGGATGGGAGCAGTGGTCCTGGGCTGTGGATGGGAGCATTGGTCATGGGCTGTGGATGGGAGCAGTGGTCCTGGGCTGTGGATGGGAGCAGTGGTCCTGGGCTATGGATGGGAGCAGTGGTCCTGGGCTGTGGATGGGAGCAGTGGTCATGGGCTGTGGATGGGAGCAGTGGTCGGTGAGAACACTATCGCTCTCTACTGAATTAAATGTGTTTGCTTCTTTGATTAATTCTGCTGACTTTTCCTTTCAATTGTTGTCAATTGTTGTCATTTGAAGTGTCCAGGGTTTTTAATGATTATTTTTTTCTGGTAATTGTGCTGATTCTTTGCTGTATCTCTGAACTAAAAGGATGTTTCTACTAGCGGGAGAGTCTCGGACCAGAGGGCACGGTGTCAGAATAAAAGGATGTATCTTTGGAATCTTATTTGAGGAATTCCCTGCCACAGAGGGCAGTGGAGGCCAAATCACTGGATGGATTTAAGAGAGAGTTAGATGGAGCTCTAGGGGCTGGTGGATTCAAGGGATATGGGGAGTAGGCAGGCACGGGATATAGATTGGTGATGATCAGCCAGGATCGCAATGGATGGTGGTGCTGGCTCGAAGGGCCGAATGCCTCCTCCTGCGCCTATTTTCTATGTTTACTAAAGTGATGATACCCTAACCTTATCACAACTGGAATTGAATCTGGCTGATGTAAAATGTAGAAACAAAGAACTGTAGATGCTGGTTTATACCAAGGATAGACACATTGCTGGAGTGACTGAGTGGGTCAGGCAGCATCGCTGGAGAAACAAGTGATTTGTGGATGGAACAGAAGAAGAGTTCTTACCCAAAATATGACCCATCCCTTTCCTCCAGAGATGATGCCTGACCTGCTGAGTTTCTCCAGAACTCTTATCATGGTCTCCTCTTTATCCCGCAGCTCTGCTCTTACTCCCCATCCCCCTACTCGTAACAAGGACACAGTCCCCCATGTCCCCCATTGCAGGTACAGCAGGCAGTGAAGAAAGCGAATGGCATGTTGGCCTTTATAACAAGAGGAATCAAATATAGGAGCAACGAGGTCCTTCTACAGTTGTACAGGGCCCTAGTGAGACCACACCTGGAGTATTGTGTACAGTTTTCGTCCCCTAATTTGAGGAAGGACATTCTTGCTATTGAGGGAGCCCAGCGTAGGTTCACCAGGTTAATTCCTGGGATGGCGGGACTGTCATATGCTGAGAGAATGGAGCGGCTGGGCTTGTATACTCTGGAGTTTAGAAGAATGAGAGGGGATCTCATTGAAACATATACGTTTGTTAAGGAGTTGGACACACTAGAGGCAGGAAACGTGTTACCAATGCTGGGGGAGCCCAGAACCAGGGGCCACACACAGTTTAAGAATAAGGAGTAAGCCATTTAGAACGGAGACGAGGAAACACTTTTTCTCACAGAGAATTGTGAGTCTGTGGAATTCTCTGCCTCAGAGGGCGGTGGAGGCAGGTTCTCTGGATACTTTCAAGAAGGAGCTGGATAGGGCTCTTAAAAATAGCGGAGTCAGGGTATATGGGGAGAAGGTAGGAACGGGGTACTGATTGGGGATGATCAGCCAAGATCACGTTTCCGCCCATTATATGTTATTTGTACTCATCAGTTTATTTATTCATGTGTGTATATATTTAAATAATGGTATATGGACACACTGATCTGTTTTGTAGTCAATGCCTACTATGTTCTGTGTGCTGAAGCAAAGCAAGCATGTCATTGTCCTATCAGGGACACATGACAATAAACTCACTTGAACTTGAACTATCCCCTCCCATGTCCCATTCACCCATAAACCTCCCTCTGGCTTCATCTTCCACACCTCTACCCTTCTTATCCAACATGTTTTATCACTTTCACCTCTGGCCTGTCACTTATTCCATCCATCTGCCAATCACCCACCCCTACATGCCAGGCTTTGTCCCACCCCCACTTTCCATCTTTCTCCCCCTGGCATTTTCCAACCCAAAATGCCATCTGTCTATTTCCCCACAGATGCTGCCTGACCTTCAGAGTTCCTCCAGCACTTCTGCTCAACATTCCAGCACCCTGAAATACAAGGAACGTGACCACAAAGCAATTAGGAAAGGACATTGTTAATCTTTCTCAAAGATTTATCCCCATTGAAACCACGAGAGGGTCAAAACAAGGGTCTTATCTTCATATCATCTCCACAAAGACTAGATTAGATGGACTTGGTTATAGCAAAATAAAATCACTTTAATGATTGAAATCTCCTGACATCCAGCAAGTTGACAAAGCCCATCTATCACCAACCATAGAAAACAGGGGACATTAGAAAATCACCAAAGACCTTGGCACATCAACCAGAAACAAGTAGAATAACTGTAGAGGGAAACAGCAGCAGGTGAGAAAATTCTACATTCACCTCAAAATATCAAACACTGGGTGGACAGGGCCTGGAAAAATAACCCTAGGCCCAATGTTTCAAGGTCAGTTTATCGTCACATGTTCCATTTAAGGTACAGTGAAATTCAAATGTGTCTGCAGTAGTGAATCCTACAGGGTAGAAGAATACATTGACTATTTTCATAATCAAACTGGCACAGCAACATGCCAGCTATATCAAAGACATACTTCACACAAACAGTGAACTCCCTGAATGAGCTTCCCAATGCTGTAACTCTTACTATGGGCATCAAACGTGAGCCGCTGAGTTACTCCAGCACTCTGTGAAACGTCACCTCTCCATGTTCTGCACAGATTCTGCCTGACCCGCTGAGTTACTCCAGCACTCTGTGAAACGTCACCTCTCCATGTTCTCCACAGATGCTGCCTGACCCGCTGAGTTACTCCAGCACTCTGTGAAACGTCACCTATCCATGTTCTCCAGAGATGTTGCCTGACCCGCTGAGTTACTCCAGCACTCTGTGAAACGTCACCTATCCATGTTCTCCACAGATGCTGTCTGACCCACTGAGTTACTCCAGCACTCTGTGAAACGTCACATATCTATGTTCTCCACAGATGCTGCCTGACCCGCTGAGTTACTCCAGCACTCTGTGAAACGTCACCTATCCATGTTCTCCACAGATGGTGCCTGACTCGCTGAGTTACTCCAACAATTTATGACTTTTTTTGTAAACCAGCATCTGCAGTTCCTTGATTTTCATCCCAAATCTTCCCTGGTTTCAGGGCTTTAATATACGGCATCTGTACAATGGGTGCATTACAGGGAAAGGAAACAGGTCACAGACCAATAAAGAACCATTTTGCAGTAGCGAGCACAATTATATCTAATTTATAGACAGCACTCCCAATGTGCAGTAAATTCATATATCATTCTGAAGAAGGGTTTCTGCCCAAAACGTTGCCTATTTCCTTCGCTTCATAGATGCTGCTGCACCCGCTGAGTTTCTCCAGCACTTTTGTTTACCTTCGATTTTCCAGCATCTGCAGTTCTTTCTTAAACAAAAAAATCATATAACAGGTCACTCCAATTTGTGATGAACACTCCCACCGTGTGGTAATCCGCTGCACTGCAGGCCCGTCGAATTCGTGGTCAACACTCCCACCGTGTGGTGATCTGCTGCACTGCAGGCCCGTCGAATTCGTGGTCAACCCTCCCACCGTGTGGTGATCCGCTGCACTGCAGGCCCATCTGATAGGTGGACAACGTACTGGTTTGATTTGACAGCAACAATTCTTGGCAATATCCTCAGAAATCTCGTCTTCACACTTTCAAAGGGTCTACAAACACTGGAGACAGATTGAATCATTTCTTTGGGGAATTTTACACATCCTTACTCCAATCCACAGCAGACTTCTTTTTCCAAGTCACTGGGTTCACAGTAAGAATGCCCCCTCGGGTCCCTTCAACCCAATATTCTACATTATCCCTGCATCTGTTCCAGCTCCTTGGTCCACATTGTGCTTCAATCATTAACAATTATCACTGATCAACGTTTTGTTTCAGAGAGACAAAGTGCTTGAGTAACTCAGCGGGTCAGGCAACATCGCTGTATGAAAAGGATGTGATTTTTTGGGTAAGAACCCTTTTGTTCCATCCCAAAGTCTCTTGTTTCTTCAGAGATGCTGCCTGGCCCACTGAGTTACTCCAGCAAAATAAATTCCTCCTCATCTCCTTCCTAAAGGAATGTCCTTTAATTCTGAGGCTGTGCCCTCTGGTCCTAGACTCTCCCACTAGTGGAAACATCTTTTTAGTTTAAATATACAGCACGGAAACAGGCCCTTCAGCCCACAGAGTCTGTACCGACCAGTGATCACCTATACACTCGTACTATCCCACTTACTAGGGACAGTTTTACAATTACCGAAGTACCAAAGGCAATTAACCTACAAACCCGCACGTCTTTCGCGTGTGGGATGAAACCGGACACCCGGAGAAAACCCACTCAGGTCATGGGGAGAACGTGCAAACTCTGTACAGACAGCACCCGTAGTCAGGATGGAACCTGGGTCTTTGGCACTGTAAGGCAGCAACTCTACCATTGCACCACCATGCCAACCCATTTGTTGTTATTTTTCTATCCATGATTCCATTTTTTATTCCACACCAGTTCGCTGGTTCACAGATTGTTCACATTGAGAATGTCAACCTAAGGGGCAACTTTTCCACACAGAGGGTGGTGGGTGTGTAGAATGAGCTGCCGGAGGAGGTGGTTGAGGCTGAGACCCTCACATTTGGTTCGATGTGGAAAGTAGACAAAAGGGGGTCAGATGTAGTGAGAAGAGGATTGAAATGTAAAGCTGGAGGGGTATGGGTGGAAGGGGAAAGTATGGGACTTGGGGATGGGAGAAGAGTGTACAAAGGAAGGGAAAGGAGCAGAGTGACTGGGGTGGTGGGAGAAGAGTGCACACCAGGGTGGGGGTTTCCCTTTCTCAGTACCACTATCTCCCATCTGCCGAGTCACATTTCTTTCATCCCTCTTCCCCTCTCCTGGACCATTACACCCACACACCTCCCTCTGGCTTACATGTCATTCCTCTACTTATCCAACGCACCTTCATCTCTAGTCTTTGTCATTTACCCCACCCATCTACCACTCACCCCCTCACCTGTATCTGCCATCACTTGCCAGGCTTTGCCCGCCCCACCTTACTTTTCCAGCTTTCTTCCCCACTCCAGTCTGAAGGTTCCTGTCCCAACACATCTGTCCACTTCCTCCAGATGCTGCCCGACCCATCGAGGTCAATCAGCACTGCTTTCATTGCTAAAGATCCAGCATCCTGAATTATATTAAACTTGATCAAAAATAAATAGGAACACCCATGGTTAAACTTTCAAAGATTCATCCTCACTGAAACTAAAAGAGCGGTTGAAATATGGGCCTTACCCTCAAACCATCTCCATGAAGATCAAATCCAGATAGACTGGATAAGGTTACAGGAGTGTGCAGCAGTTCAATATTTCAGAAGAAACCTGACCACAATAGAACAGACACCACTTTAACTAACAAATCAGTATTTCAAATTAAAGAAGACTTGCGTATCAAGAGAATAATGGGAAAGTTTACTACAGTAGCGTGAACGGAAGGGACCGGGTTAGCAAATGTAATGAGACTGAAGAGCCATGGCTATGAAACCAAGGAATATCTAGATGAGAAACAGTGCTGGGGGTACTGAGTGGGTCAGACGGAGTGACGTTCTAACTAGAGCCTTTCAGCGAACTACATCCAGATCCAGGCAGCATGACCAATGTGAATGGACAGATGGAGAGAAGAGCGCAGGGCAAGAGTCGCATCAAGTGCGGTTCGGTAGAGATGCTGCCTTACCGGACCAGAGACCACGGTTAGATCCTGACCTCTGGGGTTGTCTGTACCGAGTTTGCATTTTCTCCCTGGGACAACATAGGTTTTCTCCAGGTGCTCTGGTTTCCTTCCACATACATGCAATTTGTGGGTTAATTGGCTTCTGTACATTGTCCCTAGTGTGTAGGTTAGGGGCGATTGTTGGTTGGCGTGGACATGGTGGGCCGAAGGGCCCATTTCTACTCTGCATCTCCAAACTAAACACACTACTGGGATGGGATGGATTAGTCGATTATAATTGCTTTAAAACAAAGGCATTGAATATTAAACTGGAGGATTATTTTAACCAGGGACTGTTACTAGTGTCTAAACAGTGCTGGAGGTACTCAGTGGGGCTGGCACCATCTGGTTGATCACAAAGTGGATGGACAGACACGTTGGGTTAGGAACCTTCTTCAGACTGATGGAGTTGGGCAGAGAAAGTGGGGAGAGAGAGATGGGAGCAGGACAAAGCCTGGCGAGTGACAGATGGATACAGGTGAGGGGGTGGTTGGCAGATGGATGGAGTAAGTGACAAAGGCTGGAGGTGAAAAGGAGACAAAGGTTGTCAGATAAGGAGATGAGAGCATTGAAATGTGAAGCTGGAGAGATGTATATGGGTGCAAGAGGAAGGAGGAAAATATAAGGCTCAGGGATGAGAGATGAGCGTACAGAGGGGAGGAACAGTGACTGAGGTGTTGGGGAAGTATGTACACCAAGGGTGGGGGAGCAGGGTACGTTTCCATCAGTATGCTCATCTCCCTCTCAATCCCACATTTCCCTTTTACCCCCTTCACCCCCACTCTCTGTCACATTATAATTAATGTTTAATGTTTTATGTGTCACAGAAACATAGAAACATAGACAATAGGTGCAGGAGTAGGCCATTCGGCCCTTCGAGCCTGCACCGCCATTCGATATGATCATGGCTGATCATCCAATTCAGTATCCCGTACCTGTCTTCTCTCTATACCCCCTGATCCCATTAGCCACAAGGGCCACATCTAACCCTCTTAAATATAGCCAATTAAAAGAAACTTAAATTAATAATGTATTTACTTTAGAGATAGTGTGGAAACTGGCCCACCGAGTCTGCACAATCCAGCAATCACCCCGTACACTAGCACCATCCTACACACTACGGACAGTTTACTAAAAACAATCAATCTACAAATCTGAATGTCTTTGGTGTTGGAAGAAGCCAGAACACCTGGAGAAAACCCACGTGGTCACAGGGAGAACATACAAAGTCTACAGACAACACATGTTGTCAGGATTGAACCCAGGTCTCTGGTGCTGTGAGGCAGCAACTCTACCACTGTGCTGCCCAATCTTTCCCCCAACACTGAAACCCAAGAGAGGTTTTGAAACAGGGGCCTTACATTAATGCTATCTCCATAAAGACCAGATCCTGATAGAGCTGACAAAGATGTACAAAACAGTCAAATTAAAATACCACAAATATTAAACTCTACGTTCCCTGTAACAGCAGACAACTACAAGTACTTTAAACGGGGAACATGACTGTCCAAAGACAAAGTACTGGAGGCATTCAGCAGTTCAGGCACCAACTTCCGGACGGCAAGGTGAATGGACCGATGACATTGAGATGGGACCCTTCAGACAGATGGAGTTGGATGAAGTAGAAGAGGTGGAGAGAGTCAAAGTCTTGTAATTGAGAGGTGGATACAGTGGAGGGAGGTTGTTGGGAGAGGGGTGCAGTGGGTGACGAAGGCTAGATGTGAAAAGTGGACAAAAGGGGGTCAGATAAGGGGCGAAGAGGGTTAGATACATAGATACATAGAAAATAGGTGCAGGAGTAGGCCATTTGGCCCTTCGAGCCTGCACCGCCATTCAATATGATCATGGCTGATCATCCAACTCAGTACCCCGTACCTGCCTTCTCTCCATATCCCCTGATCCCTTTAGCCACAAGGGCCACATCTAACTCCCTCTTAAATATAGCCAATGAACTACCCTCTGTGGCAGAGAGTTCCAGAAATTCACCACTCTCTGTGTGAAAAAGTTTTTCCTCATCTCGATCTTAAAGGATTTCCCCCTTATCCTTAAGCTGTGACCCCTTGTCCTGGACTTCCCCAACATCGGGAACAATCTTCCTGCAACTAGCCTGTCCAACCCCATAAGAATTTTGTACGTTTCTATAAGATCCCCTCTCAATCTCCTAAATTCTAGCGAGTATAAGCCAAGTCTATCAAGTCTTTCTTCATATGAAAATCCTGACATGCCCGGAATCAGTCCGGTGAACCTTCTCTGCACTCCCTCTATGGCTATAATGTCCTTCCTCAGATTTGGAGACCAAAACTGTACGCAATACTGCAGGTGTGGTCTCACCAAGACCCTGTACAACTGCAGTAGAACCTCCCTGCTCCTATACTCAAATCCTTTTGCTATGAAAGCTAACATACCATTCGCTTTCTTCACTGCCTGCTGCACCTGTATGCCTACTTTCAATGACTGGTGTACCATGACACCCAGGTCTCGCTGCATCTCCCCTTTTCCTAATCGGCCACCATTTAGATAATAGTCTGCATTCCTGTTTTTGCCACCAAAGTGGATAACCTCACATTTATCCACATTATACTGCATCTGCCAAACATTTGCCCACTCACCCAGCCCATCCAAGTCACCTTGCAGCCTCCTAGCATCCTCCTCACAGCTAACACTGCCCCCCAGCTTAGTGTCATCCGCAAACTTGGAGATGTTGCCTTCAATTCCCTCATCCAGTTCATTAATATAAATTGTATATAGCTGGGGCCCCAGCACTGAGCCTTGCGGTACCCCTCTAGTCACTGGCTGCCATTGTGAAAAGGACCCGTTTACTCCTACTCTTTGCTTCCTGTTTGCCAGCCAGTTCTCTATCCACATGAATACTGAACCCCCAATACCGTGTGCTTTAAGTTTGTATATTAATCTCTTATGTGGGACCTTGTCGAAAGCCTTCTGAAAGTCCAGATACAACACATGGGGTTACGTTTGCTACCCTCCAATCCCCAGGAACTACTCCAGAATCTAAAGAGTTTTGAAAAATTATCACTAATGCATCCACTATTTCTGGAGCTACTTCCTTAAGTACTCTGGGATGCAGCATATTTGGCCCTGGTTATTTATCGGCCTTTAATCCATTCAATTTATACAACACCACTTCCCGACTAACCTGGATTTCACTCAGTTCCTCCATCTCCTTTAACCCGCGGTCCCCTGCTATTTCCGGCAGATTATTTATGTCTTCCTTAGTGAAGACGGAACCAAAGTAGTTATTCAATTGGTCCGCCATATCCTTGTTCCCCATGATCAATTCACCTGTTTCTGACTGCAAGGGACCTACATTTGTTTTAACTAATCTCTTTCTCTTCACATATCTATAAAAACTTTTGCAGTCAGTTTTTATGTTGAAATGTGAAGCTGGAGGGGTATGGGTGGAAGGGGAAGAGGGAAGTATGAAACTTGGGGATGGGAGATGAATGTACAGAGGAAGGGAAGGGGCACAGTGACGGGGTGGTTGAGGAAGAACGCACACCAGGGTGGGGGTTCAGGGAAAGAGGGGTTCCCATCACCAGGGTGGGGATTCAGGGAAAGAGGGAGCTCTTAGCCCAGGAAAGGTGAAGGAAAATGTCAATGTGTGAGAGTTGGCAGCCCTGTTTCAGGCCCTGCATTCAGGACCTGATGCAAAATTCAGAGCAATGGTCAAGGCTGCATGAAGAGCTGCCTTGCAATTTAACCACAGTGATTCGTCTATTATGAGCTCTGGGCTGTTTCACTTCCTGTTTTTTATCTCAACTAAATTTCACAATGTGTAAATAAATATCAGAAGTGTGAAGGGCAAAGAAAACATCCCAAAACCTATTGAAACATGCACAAGAGAATCAGGGGTGGATTATTTGTCACTTTGAGCCTGTTCAATCATTCCAAACAATCTCATATTCCAATTCTCTCCCGATAAATTTTGATGCATTTTATGTCAAATAAATCTATCCCCTACTTAACAGGATTCAGTGACCTGCCATCTACCATTTTATGTGGGGTGGATTTCAATGGCTCACCATATTCACAATGAAGAAATGTCTCAGCCCTAAATGTTTCACCCCTGATCTTGAGTCCAAAACCCCTTGTTCCAGATCCTACAGTCACTGGAAATATCTTCATGTATCGAGTCTGTCTAGCTCTGCTTTGAATTTTGTTTAATTTAGAGAGGTCATGTTTAAGTCTTCCAAACTCCAGTGATTGCTGGCTCAGTCAGCTCCTCCTCTCCTTACACATTGGTCCTGCCATTCCAGGAATCAGTCTGGTCAGCCTTGGCTGCATTACATCTGTGGCTGAAAAACCCTTTCTCCGGTAAGGAGAGCACAAAGGCATGTTTGGAGAGACATGGGCCAGGCACAGCCAATTGTGATGGGGTCAGTTGGACATCTTCGTCAGCATGTGTGCGTTGGGTCGATGTGTCTATTTCCATGCTCTACAGCTCTATGACTCTCTGCTGCATCTGTGGATATTTGGCAAGTAACTCAACTGACTGACATCACCTGGAAAGCTCTTTGCATCCTCTTTGCTTCTCCAACTTACTCTCAGTTTCATGTCATCAAACTTAGAAACATTAAATTTGTTTCCTTGTCAATACCATTGATGAACATTGAAAATAATGGACTCAAGAACTGGATTGATTCTGGATCATTCATCACCAACTGCCACACTAACGAAGTCTTCTCTCTGTTTCCTGTCTACCAAATTATTTTTAATTCATGCCTGTTTAATATTGCCTAATCCACATATTAAAAAATTCAAAGACCTTCTGAAAATTGGACACATCCTCTTGTTCTCCCTGAAACAAACAAAAACAATCTGCTGGAGGGACTCAGTGGTTCAGGCAGCATCTGTCGAGGAAAATGTGCAGATGACCCTGCATCGTGACCCTTCTTCAGTTGCCAATGGTCATCTGTCCATTTACTTCCACAGATGATTCCTGATCCACAAATTCCCTCCAGCAGTTTGCACTTTGCTCGTGTTTCCAGAATCTGCAAACTCTTGGGTCTCCACATCTTCTCCCTTATCTATTCTACATGGTACATCACCATCATCTCCAATAGATTTGTTAGCCATGATTTCACTTACATAAATTCAAAAAGACATTGTCTTATCGCATAAATTATTTTAAAATATCCAAACACTGTTTTAGAACCTGGAAACACCAAACCAGATTGGAGATTGAAATATTTTCATCCAACAATTAGCAAACAGGAAATGTAATATGTAGAAAACAATAAAGAGCAGTAATTTAGTAGAGAGAAACACCAGAATAGACAATAGACAATAGGAACAATAGAAATACCACTATTGTATTTTTTAATCAGTGGGAAGTAGCAACAATAATTTTAAAAATTACCCTTTTTGGTCAAGATACCAACAATGCAATAGGTAGTTATTATCCTTATAATAAATGCATCCTCAGCACACATGCCCCATGTTCTGTTCTCATAGTAATACAACAATTACATAAATAGAATTTCCACGGAATTACTTTAAAATGTAAAGGGTAAATAGATAAGTTGTTTCTGAAGATAACATCAGCGTAAAAGATGAAGGATCTGTGTTAGGTCCTGTTTACACTTCTGCTGTGAAACTCAGCAAGTGCCTCAACGGAGACATTTGCACCAGTTAAGACAGGGGGTGATGTTTAGAATGTGAGAGTGACGGACAGTGTTGGTTGGAGGGACAATGAGATGAATTACGAAGAGAAAGATTCAGGGACTGGGGAAAAATATCAAAACAGAGGGTGAGCAGCAATAAAAATGAATTGTATTTCTCTGCAGAATTCACACAATATGGGGAAATGAGTTGTTAACCCGGATTAAGGAAGGAGCCTGATTAGATTTCTTGTCACAATGAGGACGACACTAACTCCTGAGCTGATGATGAACTGCACTTTGTGATTCCCTCCAGAATTGTTGCTTATAAATCTATGTTTTTGGATGTGGGCCTCAGTGCTTAGGCTTCCATTTTTAACCCACGAGGATGTGGCCATCCTTATTTCACCACTGAGGTGTTTAGTAAATGATAGGAGTAGGCCCCACAAATAACGAAGGATCAGCAATGCATTTCCAAGTTATGATGGTGACTAACTGGGTCAATTTGTGCCACTCCACTAACTTGACCAAGCAATTCTGGGTATGGATTGTGTTTGCATATTGTGGATATATTTTCTAGCATCGATGCAGTCATCAATGTAATGGGGATAGAGTTCGGGGATAGGGCCAGTGTACACCTGGAACACAATGTATCTCTCGTGTCTATATCTCTACGCTGTGAAGATCTTGGCGCAACTCTGTGAGGTTGGGCTTGGAGAACACCAAATGACATGGGGAAAAACTTGTGATCGTGAAAATGTTTGCTGGAGGTTCTACCTTGAGTGAAATTCAGAACTGAGGAGAAAATTCCACTCAATATTGGACTTACTTTGAAAAATTGTAGTAGTTTGATTATCATATGCAGCTCATTGGTGACCTCCTAAGTCCAACCTCCACCATGATCTGATGCAATTGAATATTGGTTTGTACTATCGGACCAACTACAGCATGAACAGGCAAGAATATTGACCATTCCATTTATGACACAACAACAGATTCTGTCATTTGCCATTATCATAGACATTTCAAACATCACACAGTCATCTGCTTGAATATGTGTTACTGGAAACTATTCTAACTTCAGTTGTGAATAGCATTCATTATACTTGTCTTTCTCCAGGCTGGTTAGCACTCTGCAAAAGCTTTTCATTTTACCTCAGAAACGTGACACTGAATTAAACTGAATTGAACTGGAAGGGACGTGATTTATTCCCAGAGGTTGTGAAAGTCTTGGTGCAAACTGTGCGGTTTGATTTGGAGAAAACTGAAAGTTGCAGAAGAAATTGGATGATCATGAGGATGGTGACTGGTGTGTTTACCTTGTGTGAAACTCAGGAGATAATTACACTCAACATTGGAATAACTGAGTAAATACGGCAATTTTGTTATTACATCTGCTCGTTTGTGTTCTCCTCAACCCAAAACTCACATAGTTTTAAACTGCCAATCCACCCAAATCACAGTGGCACAGATGTTAGAGCTGCTGCCTCACAGTGCCGGAGACCAGGGTTCAAATCTGACATCGGGTGGTCTCTGGGTGGAGATAGCACGCTCCCTGTGGCCACGAATGAGTGGGGTTGTAGGTTACTTGACCTCCATAAATTGCCTGTAGTGTGTAGGGAGCGGACGGGAAAGTGAGATAACAGAACGAGCATGAACGGGTGACCAGTGGTCGGCGTGGACGGAGGGCTGAAGGGCATGTTTCCATGCTGTGTCTCAAAACTAAACTCAATCAGAACATCACTACAGATGCAAGAAGATTGACACCTGCTCATCATTACAAAACAATAGATACTCTCATTCCCCAATGCCCTTGACATTTGTTATCCTCCAATAACCATTAGAAAGATGAGGTTCCATGTCTCAACGCATCCAATGCATGTTTCAGCTAAGTAAATTCCCATTTTCCTTTGCCGAAATAAGGTTTTACAAGATGGGTTTTACGCTGACGCAAACGCTTTCAGCAGAAGTGATGTCTGAACCCTGGTTTGCTGCTTCTTTAAAATCAAGCCGGATTAAAGTCTTAATCAGAAAATAATAGTTATTTTCCAGAAATTAACGTGACCCCAGTACCTGAGATGAGCCATGTTACTGAATATATGTCTGTGAGTAGGAAGACAAAGCAAGAAGGTAAATAGATGACTCAGTCAATGAATCTCTAGTTGTAGAGGTGTTGTATTTGATGAAGCAACCTATTTCACATTTCACAGTTTTGTAACAAGAATGTGAGGAAGGGAACCTCAAGCACACAAACTAATTGATCAATTCAACAGTCTCTCTTGTGTCAATTCACCCCTCAGTCCCAATCTTCCCCATCCAACTGCAGGTCTTACTCTGCATTGGTCAATTGACTAATTTTCACTGGACTATCATGGTCAACCCATGAATGTTAAACATCACCATGAACAACATATTCACACTCCTAATTTATTGTTGATCCTGATTAACAGCTTGGTTAGTGGCTCTCTAAAGAATGGACAACACTTGCCCTTCCAAAAGTCACCATCCCTTTCACAAAATATCATCTAGCATTAAATGCCTCCAATTCACTTTGCCACTAGTTCAGATTTTATTCTAAAGTGAAATTAACAACAAAATTTCAGAATGGTTTGAGCATCATTAATAGTCTGAAGAAGGGTCACGACCCGAAACTTCACCTATACATGTCCTCCGGGTGGTGAATCTCTGGAACTCTCTGCCACAGAAGGTAGTTGAGGCCAGTTCATTGGCTATATTTAAGAGGGAGTTAGATGTGGCACTTGTGGCTAAAGGGATTGAATTGAATTGAATTAGACTTTATTAATCCCCTTATTCAGGGGAAATTCAGATGTCCTTGCAGCACACAAAAAAATACAACATAGTATTAAAAAGAAGTTCAACACCAAAACATCCCCCCACAGTGGTTCCCACTGTGGTGGAAGGCACAAAGTCCAGTCCCCATCCTCTTGTCCACGAATTATCCCGAATTATCGGGATCAGGGGGTATGGAGAGAAGGCAGGTACAGGATACTGAGTTGGATGATCAGCCATGATCATATTGAATGGCGGTGCAGGCTCGAAGGGCCGAATGGCCTACTCCTGCACCTATTTTCTATGCTTCTATGACCTGAAATGTCTCCTGCCTAACCTGCTGAGTTTCTCCAACACTTTTTGTCTTTTATTGGTAAACTCTCATCTGCAGTACCTTGTGTCTCAGTGAATCTGGATCACAAGTTAAACTTAAGACTTCTGATCTAAATTAGTCAGTGTGGTTAATGCCTGGTCTTTGGGGGAGCTTTTGAATGATGTCCATTTATTCTACAAATGTGAACTCTGTGTTAATTATTTTGACAGAGAATCACCATTTTGGATACATCATTGTTGGAATTATCGGGAGTCTGGCTCTTCTCATCGTCATTATACTGGCAGTGGTGTGGTGTCAAAGAAAGCGCAAGCCTACAGGTAAAGTACATGATGACATCCTTAATGCAGCACAGATTCCCCAAATTATCAATGACAATGTTATCTTTGTTACAAGGAGAAAAGAACAATATGTTTTGGATAAGAAAAGTATCTGTTTGTGCTTATGTTGTTGAGAAATTGATTTCAGACTTTTTGTGGTCAATTAAAGCATTATTTATGCAATGTGGATTGTCTACCTGTCTATCTGCGTTGCCATGAGGAGTCTGCTGTATGGTTTCAGGTGCTGTTCTGCAATGATCTGACCACGTGGTGATTGTGTCACCATCCCCTGTGTAAACCATTATCAAATAAACATGCCAGAAGTTGAAGTAAGGCTAGTGTAGTCATGTAGAAAATATGGTCTCCAATTTGCCCTCAATATGTTCCTATTTACTGAGGGACAAATATTGGCCACGAAACCAGGAGACCAAGGTATCTTCACTGCACTTTGGTGGTTCAAACTTAAAGTGAAAACTTTGCCTTGTGTACCATCCTAATATGGTCATAATTTAGGGAACACTGTGTTTCCATGGACTCTGATTTTATACACATGGTCTTATCCCACCATTAAATGTCTCTGACATACATCTGAAGCCATGTTCCTGGTCATTCTGGTGGATCTCATTATTAATGGGGTACGGTTTAAACACTGGTTTGCTGCTTCTTTAAAATCAAGCCGGATTAAAGTCTTAATCAGAAAATAATACTTATTTTCCAGAAATTAATGTGACCCCAGTACCTGAGATGAGCCATGTTGCTGAATATATGTCTGTGAGTAGGAAGACAAAGCAAGAAGGTAAATAGATGACTCGGTCAATGAATTTCTAGTTGTAGAGGTGTTGTATTTGATGAAGCAAACTATTTCACATTTCACAGTTTTGTAACAAGAATGTGAGGAAGGGAACCTCAAGCACATAAACTAATTGATCAATTCAACAGTCTCTCTTGTGTCAATTCACCCCTCAGCCCCAATCTTCCCCATCCAACTGCAGGTCTTACTCTGCATTGGTCAATTGACTAATTTTCACTGGACTGTCATGGTCAACCCATGAATGTTGAGACATCACCATGAACAACATATTCACACTCCTAATTTATTGTTGATCCTGATTAACAGCTTGGTTAGTGGCTCTCTAAAGAATGGACAGCACTGCCCTTTCAAAAGTCACCATCCCTCTAGTTCAGATTTTATTCTAAAGTGAAAATAACAACATTTCACAATGGTTTGAGCATCATTAATAGATGGTGAATAGGTGATGTTTCAGATCGAGACCCTTCTTTGGTTCTGAAGAAGGGTCACGACCCGAAACTTCACCTATACATGTCCTCCAGAGATGCTGCCTGACCCGCAGAGGTACTCCAGCACTTTGTGTCCCTTTGTGTATTAACCAGCATCTGCAGTTCTTTGTTTCTACCTTAGACAGAATCAGAAGCATATTTTATTCGCCAAGTATGTTTTGCAACATACGAGGAATTTCACTGGCCAGGTCAGTCATACAATTAAAAAGCAACAGACACAAAACACATTTTAACATGAACATCCACCACAGTGACTCCTACACATTCCTCACTGTGATGGAAGGTGAAATAAAGTTCAAGTCCTTCACTTGTGTTCTTCCTCGGTCGGGGGCCTCGAGCCCCCGTTGACGGGATGATCTTGACTCCCGTAGCCGGCGGGGTTCGGGCCCCCCGCGTCGAGGCGATCCGTTCCCGCATCGGGGGGATGTCAGCTCCCCCGCGCCGGGCGATCAAACCTCGTGTCGGGGCTGGTTGAACCTTCTGCGGCGTTGGAGCTCCCGACTCAGCCTCTCCTGAGACTGCGAGCCCTTGATGGTAAGTCCGCAGGTCGCGGTGGGAACGATCCCAGGCAAGGGATCCGCTCCGATGTTAAGTCCGCTCCCCGTGGTGGGGCTCACGACATTCCGGGGCGGCTTCCAGCTCCATCGATGGTAGGCAGCAGAGCCCGAAGAATGTGATCCGAAAAATGATCACATCTCTGGGAAGGTGAGAAACTGAAAAAAAGTATTCCCCGACCCCCCCCCCCCTCCCCCACATAAAACAAACTGAAGTACATTAAATCAAACTTTTAACAAACACTAAAATAACAAAAAGATGAAAAAACGAACAGACTGCCGGCAGGGCTGGCCATCACCCTGGTGGTCAAATGGTGGACAGTATTGTTTTTGCCAGAATTTAGTCCACATTTCTGATGAATCTGATGAACAACAGAGAAATCTTTCTTGAAAAATCTGAAGGAACCTTTCAATAAATCAGACATTGCCCATGTTTTAATGAGAAAAATATCAATTCCTTACCTTGTTCCACAGTACTGATCAATTGTATTCCACTGTGTTCCACAGTAAAGGGATCGATTGTGTTCATATATTGTCTTTCTGCTGATGCAACAAAAGCTTTTCCCTGAACCTCGGCACACATGACAATAAACTAAACTGAACCTCAGCTGATCATCTCCCCATATTCCTTGATCTTAGTCCACATATGACGTCTCTAGTTTGTGTTTTTCAATCTTTTTTTCCACTAACCTGTGGTCTTTGTAATTTATGCTTCATTTGTGTTGCCTTAGTCAAAATGCCTCTGATGCTGCTGCAGGCAACATTTTCATTGTACCTGTACCTCGCCATTGTTGTGTATCTGTCAATAAATTCAACAACTACTAAAATGTACTGAATGATTTGGCTCCAGACAAATGTGTGGTAGAGAATGTAACAGATTCTTTGTTCTCCTCATCTTCATCCTTATTGTCTCTTGGCTTAAACCTTTACCCCTGGTCATGGTATCCCCCAACAGGGAACATCTTCCTCCATCCAGACTGGTCTACCTGTTGGAATTTTCTATGTTTCCATGAGAACCATTGTCATTCTTCTAAACTCCACAAGCCAAATTAACTCAAATTCTCTTTGTAATTTCCACCATCCCAGGAAGAAGTCAAAACAAGGAGGTTAGGAGATGTGACTTTTCATGAAGGGTTTTTTCAAACTGCTGGAGGTACTCTATGGATCGAGCAGCATTTATGGAGGGAAAACGATGATCAGTGTTTTGTATCGTGACCCTGCATTGACTTAAATCATCCCTTTTCAAATGCAAATACATTCTTTGTTTCCAACTTATTTCCACAGATACAGAAGAAGGTACTCATTATGGATCCATCTCCTTCCAGCCAAAAGCATCTGGTGGTAAAATGACTTTATTTAAATATGTTTTAAACTTTTATCACAGTGAGGATTATTGGCACTGAGTAGTCTGAAACCCTGCTGTCTTTGGCCACCTTACAACAGCATCAGGCATTCCTGGGATAAAGTCCCTCACTCTATCCGTCGACATGAAGTGGGACAGTCAGCTGAGGCTCAGTTAGGAGTCCAACCTTCTCTGGGTGGGTTCAACCTCCCCAGCCTTCTCCGAGTGTGTTCTGGTCCCCTAAACTACAGGGAGTGTGTTCTGGTCCCCTAAACTACAGGAAGTATGTTCTGGTCCCCTAACCTACTCTAAGTGGGTTCTGGTCCCCTAGCCTACTCTGAATGGGTCCAATAGCCACTCGAGATCCAACCAGTGACATCCAGGCTGCTGTTACAACACTGTTGTGCATTGTCGTTGGTGATGAGAAGTGAAACCAAGATACCATTTATGTCCATCTGAAGAACATTCTTCTACACAACTCCTGACTGAGCTAGAAGTGATCAGCGCAAACTTCCTTGAATTACAAATTGTTGATATTGATTAGTAGGACTGGATGTTACAATCCCTAAGTTTCTTCACCACAACTGACACCCGATATTCTTGGGGGTGACCACGATGTGATTTTGCTACCAATCAGACACATCTTCAGTTGTGTACCTCAACATCACTGGGTGATTCGGCGTTTTATCACAAGACACCCTCAGTCAAGGCAGGCCCACCGCAGGGTGATCAGCCCTGGGTGTGTGTCTTATGGTTAGCCTCTAGATGGTCGCGTGGCAGCCCAGACAGCATCTTTTCTCTTCAGCCACAGCCAGTGACTGCTCCATTCTGCTTTTATCCTTCCATCTTCCTCTCTACCGCTGACTGCGGCTGGTTGGGCTCTGGACTCGTGTCCGTTGGTGGGACAGTACTTGGTTGAGCTTCGCCTGGGGTGCTGATACCCTGTGGACTGTGGTAGTTAACCTGCCACTGGGCTTCACTCCGCTGATTTGGCCTACCTCTTAGGTCAATGCGAGGCCCCTCACCAAGCTCTCCCAGGCACTTTTCCCTGCCTTGGTGGATCTTGAGACGCTTCTCTGATGTTATCTTATCCCAGCCACAGATGCAGCTTCATAGTTTATGTCCTGCCCGGGCTGCTGCTCTATCAATTGTTGTGCTAGTTCTCTTATTTATAGTCGATTCCTTCCATAGCAATATAAGGGTGTCTTGTTCATGCTGACCATTCCTGCAGCTCACTGTAAATGCAGAGGTATGAGCATACAGATGACAGATGGGTTTTCTGGAATTCAATGTCTTGTTGATCTACTGTCAGGAAGAGCAAAATGTAGTAAGCTTTATACTTTTATATTCCATTTGTCGTTTCCTTTGTCAACATAATCCACCAGTGTCATTTTTAATTGTGATGTTTGCATTTATTACAGGCAGCAGCGATAATACACTGTCCTCCAATCAAGCATCAGGCACTGTAAGTATATTCATTCTTGTTGATGAAATCCCAGATCGTACAAGTATGAATTAAAGCTGTAATCTGTTTACGGATCTAAACAGCAACAACAGCAACGGTCTGAAATACAATTGGTATTTCTTTCTCTTTCAGAACCTTGTTTCTTCAAAGGAAGATGAGTCGTCTGTCATCTATGCTGAAACAGTAAAAACATAAACATGAATACTGTGAAGAGAGTGGAAAGTGAAGGCTTGGACTTTGACAAGTGCAACGTTGCAATGTTTGGAATTGAATTTTTTACTTCATCTATATTACTAAAACTAAGATATTGACCACTTTCTGACTTTCTGATTTCTGAAAGAACGCCGCCACTTAAGGCCGTGAGTCTGTGTGTGTGTGTGTGTGTCTGTGTGTGTGTCTGTGTGAGTGAGTCTGTGTTTGTGTAAGTGAGTCTGTGTGTGTGTGATAGTCTGTGTGTGTGTGTCTGTGTGTGTGCGTGCGTGCGTGAGAGTGCATACGTGTCTGAGTGCGTGTGTGTCTGAGTGCGTGTGTGTCTGAGTGTGTGTGTGTGTGTGTGTGTATAGGGGGGTTGCACGCAAGGTCACCGGGTCAAAGGGCATGATGCATGGAGCTGCTCTGGAGGACATCGCAGCTTCCGGTATATGTTGTTAATACACGAAACGCGTACTTTCCTACCTGTTAAAAAACGCCAAAATGGTGAATTTTTGCGCTGGAAATAATTGTGGAAGTCGGGGTAACCGTGAGAGACATCTATCCTACTTCAGAATTCCAAAAGGGAAGCGAAATGAAGGTAAAGAGAAGCAACAGCTGAAGGGACAACAACAGCTAAAGTGCTTGGCGAACATTGGCCGTGCAGATATCGAGATTGAAAATATTGGGAATTATCGCCTTTGCTCACTGCATTTCATCAACCGTAAGGCATTATTTGTGTTTTTTCTTGATTCCTTTGGTATCTAAAAAGTTTCAGAAGTGATAAATCTGGCTGTAAAATTTTAAAATTGCCCATGGTTCTGAAGTGGGTTTGTACATGCAAAAAGAAAACGCCTCTGAAGCTAAATTTATCATTAAAGAAATCTCCAGACTTAGGAGTGATGTGTAGAAATGTTTTCTATCATTATGCTATTGAGATGTATATTTTGGCAAATAATAAAATGTCCTGACAGCTTAAACACCCACTGTCCTTCAATAGGATATTGTCAATTTGCTGAAGTTGATTATGTCTAATTAATAGCTGACAATTATGCCATTCCTTCGCTTGCATCTGAGTAAAATGTAATTCGGGTGATCACAGAGGAAGAGCACTGAACTTTTTGATGCCGTGGACAGTGGAAATTTTTGATTCTGTTGTGGGGGGGGGTTCATGTTGAATTCTATAATGTGTTGTGCCATTTTTTCTTATTTTAAATTTTTTCTATGGAAGTACGGAAACTTAATTATTTCTTTTATGTAGAGCACTTTGGTTTCAACGCGAGTTGATTTAAACGTGCTATATAAATAAAATTTACTTACTTACGGTTTGTGATTTTTTTACCCTCACCCACGCACACCCACCCGAAACCACCCTCATCCACCCACACCAACTCACAAACACCCTCACCCACTCACAACCACCCTCACCCGCCCAAAACCACCCTCACCCACCCGTACAGGGTCTTGGTGAGACCACACCTGGAGTATTGCGTACAGTTTTGATCTCCAAATCTGAGGAAGGACATTCTTGCCATAGAGGGAGTACAAAGTTGGTTCACTGATTCCTGGGATGTCAGGACTTTCAGATGAAGACTGGATAGACTTGGCTTGTTCTCGCTAGAATTTAGAAGATTGAGGAGGGATCTTATAGAAACTTACAAAATTCTTAAGGGGTTGGACAGGCTAGATGCAGGAAGATTGTTCCCGATTTTGGGGAAGTCCAGGACAAGGGGTCACACAATTTAAGGATAAGGGGGAAATCTTTTAGGACCGAGATGAGAAAAACATTTTTTTTTCACACAGAGTGGTGAATCTGTGGAATTCTCTGCCACAGAAGGTAGTTGAGGCCAGTTCATTGGCTATATTTAAGAGGGAGTTAGATGTGGCTCTTGTGGCTAAAGGGATCAGGGGGTATGGAGAGAAGGCAGGTACAGGATACTGAGTTGGATGATCAGCCCTGATCATATTGAATGGCGGTGCAGGCTCGTAGGGCCGAATGGCCTACTCCTGCACCTATTGTCTATGTTTCTATGAAACCACCCTCACCCACCCGAAACCACCCACACCCACCCGAAACCACCCACACCCACCCGAAACCACCCTCACCCACCCGAAACCACCCTCACCCGAAACCAACCACACCCACCCAAAACCACCCTCACCCACCCGAAACCACCCTCACCCGAAACCACCCACACCCACCCGAAACCACCCTCACCCGAAACCACCCACACCCACCCTAAACCACCCTTACCCGAAACCACCCACACCCACCCGAAACCACCCACACCCACCCGAAACCACCCACACCCACCCGAAACCACCCTCACCCACCCGAAACCACCCTCACCCGAAACCACCCACACCCAACCTAAACCACCCTCACCCGAAACCACCCACACCCACCCTAAACCACCCCCACCCGAAACCACCCACACCCACCCTAAACCACCCACACCCACCCGAAACCACCCACACCCACCCTAAACCACGCCCACCCGAAACCACCCACATCCACCCGAAACAACCCCCACCTGAAACCACCCTCACCCACCCACACCCACCCGAAACCACCCACACCCACCCGAAACCACCCCCACCCGAAACCACTCTCACCCACCCGAAACCAACCACACCCACCCGAAACCACCCACACCCACCCGAAACCACCCTCACCCACCCGAAACCACCCTCACCCACCCGAAACCACCCTCACCCACCCGAAACCACCCACAGCCGAAACCACCCTCACCCACCCGAAACCATCCTTACCCACCCTCACCCACCCACACCCGCCCGAAACCACCCACACCCACCCAAAACCACCCCCACCCGAAACCACCCCCACCCGAAACCACCCTCACCCACCCGAAACCATCCTCACCCACCCGAAACCACCCTCACCCGAAACCACCCACACCCACCCTAAACCATCCTTACCCACCCACACCCACCCGAAACCACCCTCACCCACCCGAAACCACCCACACCCGAAACCACCCACACCCACCCGAAACCACCCACACCCACCCGAAACCACCCACACCCACCCGAAACCACCCACACCCACCCGAAACCACCCTCACCCACGATAAACAACCCTCACCCGAAACCACCCACCCACCCAAAACCACCCTCACCCGAAACCACCCACACCCACCCGAAACCACCCACACCCACCCGAAACCACCCTCATCAACCCGCAACCACCCACCCTCACCCGAAACCACCCACACCCACCCTAACCCACCCCCACCCGAAACCACCCACATCCACCCTAAACCACCCACACCCACCCGAAACCACCCACACCCACCCTAAACCACCCCCACCCGAAACCACCCACACCCACCCGAAACCACCCTCACCCACCCGAAACCACCCTCACCCACCCGAAACCACCCACACCCACCCGAAACCACCCTCACTGACCCGAAACCACCCTCACCCACCCGAAACCACCCTCACCCCCCCGAAACCACCCTCAGCCGAAACCACCCTCACCCACCCGAAACCATCCTTACCCACCCTCACCCACCCGAAACCACCCCCACCGAAACCACCCCCACCCGAAACCACCCTCACCCACCCCCACCCGAAACCATCCTCTCCCACCCAAAACCACCCTCACCCGAAACCACCCACACCCACCCTAAACCATCCTTACCCACCCACACCCTCACCCACCCGAAACCACCCTCAATCGAAACCACCCACACCCACCCTAAACCACCCTCACCCGAAACCACCCACACCCACCCGAAATCACCCACACCCAACCGAAACCACCCTCACCCACCCGAAACCACCCACACCCACCCGAAACCACCCTCACCCGAAACCACCCACACCCACCCTAAACCACCCTCACCCGAAACTACCCACACCCACCCGAAACCACCCACACCCACCCGAAACCACCCTCACCCAAAACCACCCACACCCACCCTAAACCACCCTCACCCGAAACCACCCACACCCACCCGAAACCACCCACACCCACCCGAAACCACCCCCACCCGAAACCACCGTCACCCACCCGAAACCAACCACCCACCCGAAACTACCCACACCCACCCGAAACCACCCTCACCCACCCGAAACCACCCTCACCCACCCGAAACTACCCACACCCACCCGAAACCACCCTCACCCACCCGAAACCACCCTCACCCACCCGAAACCACCCTCACCCGAAAGCACCCTCACCCACCCGAAACCATCCTTACCCACCCACACCCACCCACACCCGCCCGAAACCACCCCCACCCGAAACCACCCTCACCCACCCGAAACCACCCCCACCCGAAACCACCCTCACCCACCCGAAACCATCCTCACCCACCCACACCCGCCCGAAACCACCCCCACCCGAAACCATCCTCACCCACCCGAAACCACCCTCACCCGAAACCACCCACACCCACCCGAAACCACCCTCACCCGAAACCAACCACACCCACCCAAAACCACCCTCACCCACCCGAAATCACCCTCACCCGAAACCACCCTCACCCACCCGAAAGCACCCACACCCACCATCACCCACCCACACCCACCTGAAACCACCCACACCCACCCTCACCCACCCGAAACCACTCTCACCCACCCTCACCCACCCGAAACCACCCTCACCCACCCGAAACCACCTTTACAGCCTCTCTCTCTCTTCTTCTTCTTTGGTGTGGCGTGCACAGCCTAAAGTTGTTGGACAACTTGTTCTATTTGATCTCTCTCCATCTCCATCTCTCTCTCTCCATCTCTCTGTCACCAGGGTCCAGGGTCCGGGGTCTCGGCGCCGGTTTCATCTTCATCTTGTTCCCGCCCAAAGCTCCAACCGCCAACCGTCGACATCACCTGCCCTCACCAAGATGGCCGCCGGCTGCCGACCTTACCTGCCCTCACCACGATGGCCGCCGGCTGCCGAACTCAGTTGCCCTCACCAAGATGGCCGCCCGCCCGCCGGTCCCGCCCCCCCCCTCCCCCCCCGGGGCCGAGTCTCCCCGTCGACCGCATGAAAATGGCGGCGGGCGGAGAAGCGTCAGTTGGTGACGTCGCTGCCGACGGACCTGAGGTAAATAAATAATTGATCATCAGCGGCTGCAGCGGATTGTGCGGGATCGGGTCACGTGGGGGAGAAGTGAGTGGGTGAGTGAGGTCAATGACCACATACAGTACAGTACAGTACAGTACAGGCCGGTACAGTCACGTGTGTGGACATGTGTGTGGGGGGAGAGAGAGAGAGAGAGAGAGAGAGAGCTGAGGGCAATCTCCACATAAACCACGTCTGGGGGAATCAAACTGGTCAAACTGGGGTCAATTATATAAACTCACCGTCTGTCACGAATGCATGAAAGAATTATGAACCTATGCTCCCTAGACCACATCTAAACACTAATTGGATTTTCTCTCCAACTCTGAGTTATCTGCTCTTTGTAATTTCCACCCAATCTTTCTGTCAGAGTTGGAGAACACTAGGTCCAGATAGAATCAGACACCCGATTAATCAAAGTCTAACACATCCATCCACCAGGCCATTTATGACCCAATCAGCCACAAAGAGACACATGGCCATACCGCACAGTGTTAAGGTTTGGCCCATCAATAAACTGCAGATACTGGAAATCAAAATGAAAAGAGAAAATGCAGGAAAAACTCAGCAGTTCGGGCAGCGTCCGAGAAGAGAAGCAGTCAACATTTCAGGTTGGAGACCCCTCGTCAGAACTGAAAAAGAGAGAGGGAAAGGCAATCCTGGCATCAGGGAAGTGGTGGAGTGGGATTGGTGGAACAAAGGGAGTGCCTATGATGTGGTGAAATAGTGTCCTCTTTACCTGGACAGTGAACTCCTTGGTTCATTTAATGTGTCATTTGCATCTTCTTTCTGTTGGTATCATGACTGACTATATATGCCTGCCATTTTTTTCCTTCCCCTTTTGAACATTCAAGGCACATCCCAGGAGGACAAATGTAACAACATCACCCAGACTTTACGACAATTGCAACACATCGCACAGTCAAAGCTTCAATGCCTATTTAATGGCTGCATCATTTCACCTCTGACAGACATTCCCTATGTTCCAAATAACAAAGTGCTGGAGGAACTCAACAGGTCAGGCAACAACTGTGGAGGGAATGGACAGATGACACTTCGGGTCAGGACCCGTCTTCAGACTGATGTCCCCACCTGTAATGTTGTCTGTCCATCCCCTCCACAGATGCTTCCTGACCCGCTGAGTTCCTCTAGCACTTTGAGTTTTCCTTTGGATTCTTGCATCCGCAGCCTCTTGTGTCTCCATTCCCTTTGTTGCACCCGTCGCCCTCCCCAACCTGCGCAACTAACCTGCATCTCTCTCTTTCTCGGTTCGGACTAAGGCTCTTCGACCTGAAACGTTAGCCAGTCCTCTATCCAAAATGCTGCCTGCCTTGCTACCCTCTGTGTGAAAAAGTTGCCCGTCGGGTTCTTACTTAACCTTTTCCAACTTACCTTAAACCCATGTTCCCTGATTCTTGATTTCGCTACTTTGGGTAAAAGACTGTGCATTCAACCTATTTATTCCTTTCATGATCTTATACATCTCTATAAGATCAGCCCCTCATCCTCCTGCACTCCAAGGAACATTGCCCTAGCATGCCCAACCTCTCCCTACAGCTCAGGCCCTCAAGTCCTGGCAACATCCTCGTAAATCTTATTTGCATTCTCTCAAGCTTAACAACATCTTTCCTATAACGGTAACCAAAACTGAACGCAATACTCCAAATTTAGCCTCACCAGCATCTTGTAAAACTGCAACATAACATCCCAACTTATATACTCAGTACCCTGACTGATGAAGGTCAATGTACCAAAAGTCCTATCTACCTGTGACGCCACTTCCCAACTCTTAATTTGCATCCCTGAAGGTTTAACAATAAAACAATGAAAGACGAGTGAGTGAGTGAGTGTGTGAGGTAAATCACCACATACAGTCCGGTACAGTCCACGTGTGTATGTGTGTACAAGTGTGTGTACATGTGTGTGTGTGTGTACATGTGTGTGTGTGTATGTGTACATGTGTGTGTGTGTACATGTGTGTGTGTACATGTGTGTGTATGTGTCTGTGTGTATCTGTGTGTATCTGTGTGTGTGTGTGTATCTGTGTGTGTGTGTGTATGTATGTGTGTGTATCTGTGTGTGTGTATCTGTGTGTGTGTGTGTCTGTGTGTGTGTGTCTGTGTGTGTATGTGTATCTGTGTGTGTCTGTGTGTGTATCTGTGTATGTATGTGTATCTGTGTGTGTGTGTGTGTATGTATGTGTATCTGTGTGTGTGTGTATGTATGTGTATCTGTGTGTGTGTGTGGGGTCAAACTCGTTATAAATAAATAAACCAGCCTCCCCCTCTTAATCACTCAGCTCAATAACTGAGGTTATAAATAAATCAATAAATAAATCAATAAATCAATAAATCAGCAGCGGAATAAATCAATAAACCCGGTCAATCTGGGGGAGAGAGAGCTGAGGTCAATCTCCTCATAAACTACACGTCTGGGGGAATAAAGCTGGTCAAACTCGGGTAAATTATATAAACTCACCGTCTGGAGCAGCGTCCTGAGATAAAACACGTTATAAATAAACATCTCCCTCTCTCTGGCTCCCAACCCCCCCCCCCCTCTCTGTAAATAATCAATAAATCACCACATAAACTGCACGTCTCGGGGGAATAAACCTGGTAAAACTGAGGGAAAGTAAGTACGTTTATTGGCCAAGTATTCACATACAAGGAATTTGCCTTGGTGCTCCACCCACAAGTAACAACATGACATACAGTGACAGTAAATAATGTTATAATACAGTAAATAATATTAGAAACACACAGGGGAGCGGAATAAACCCGGTCTGGGGTAAAACTGGGGTAAATAATGTTATAAACACACAGGGGAACAAAATACACACACAGCCCCACAGCCATCAGGATATTGAACTCAACTCAAACAAAACTCTGAATATTAATAGCCCATTATCAGTTTATTTGCACTTTATCTGTTTTATTTGTGTATATATTTATACAATGGTATATGGACACACTGATCTGTTCTGTATTCATGCCGTCTATATTCTTTTGTGCTGAAGCAAAGCAAGAATTTCATTGTCCTATCTGGGACAAACGACAATAAACTCTCTTGAATCTTGAATAAACCCGGTCTGGGGTAAAACTGAGGTAAATAATGTTATAAACACACAGGGGAGCAAATTAAACCCGGTCTGGGGTAAAACTGGGGTAAATAATGTTCTAAACACACAGGGGAGCGGAATAAACTGGGCTGTGGAGTCGTTCCCAAAACATCCGACCCCGACCCCTCGGTAAAATAATTCTAAATCTGCTGTGATGACATTACACAAGTTGGCTTTTCATAAGAACCACATGAATCCTCAGGCTGCCTTTTAAACCCATGTCCATAAAGTTTTGAGTCTAACGGTTGTATCTGTGCTATTGTGGCTTTTTTTTAATGTTTATTCTTGAAATAAAAACCATAATTCATTATGCTAAAAGAAAACAAAATGGCAGAAAGGACAATGACAAAATTAAAATTACATTGAATGAAGTAAAAATTATAAAAGCATTACTCCAAAATGTATTAAACTAAGGCCACGGGTATGAGCTAAATGGCTAAATAATGACAAAAAAATCTCATGTGCATAGAAACCATAGAAAATAGGTGCAGGAGGAGGCCATTCGGCCCTTCGAGCCAGCACCGCCATTCATTGTGATCATGGCTGATCGTCCCCAATCAATAACCCGTGCCTGCATTCTCCCCATATCCCTTGACTCCACTAGCCCCTAGAGCTCTATCTAACTCTCTCTTAAATCCATCCAATGATTTGGCCTCCACTGCCCTCTGTGGCAAGGAATTCCATAAATTCACAACTCTCTGGGTGAAAAAGTTTTTTCTCACCTCAGTCTTAAATGACCTCCCCTTTATTCTAAGACTGTGGCACCTGGTTCTGGACTCGCCCAACATTGGGAACATTTTTCCTACATCTAGCTTGTCCAGTCCTTTTATAATTTTATATGTTTCCATAAGATTCCCCCTCATCCTTCTAAACTCCAGTGAATAGAAGCCTAGTCTTTTCAATCTTTCCTCATATGACAGTCCCGCCATCCCAGGGATCAATCTCGTGAACCTACGCTGCACTGCCTCAATCACAAGGATGTCCTTCCTCAAATTAGGAGACCAAAACTGTACACAATACTCCAGATGTGGTCTCACCAGAGTCCTATACAACTGCAGAAGAACCTCTTTACTCCTATACTGAAATCCTCTTGTTATGAAGGCTTACATTCCATTACCTTTCCTCACTCCCTGCTGTACCTGCACGCCAACTTTCAGTGACCGGTGTACAAGGACACCCAGGTCTCGCTGTACCTCCCCCTTACCTAACCTAACCCCATTGAGATAATAATCTGCCCCCTTGTTTTTGCCGCCAAAGTGGATAACCTCACATTTATCTATATTATACTGCATCTGCCACGCATCTGCCCACTTACTCAACCTGTCCAAGGCACCCTGCAACCTCCTAACATCCTCTTCACAGTTCACACTGCCACCCAGCTTTGTGTCATCCGCAATAGTGCAATAAAAATTTAAAGTAAATGCCTAGGTAGTTAAGTTTGCTACAAAAGTACATACCTAAAATGTATTAATAAAAGTCTGAGGAACAGAATTGCTTCTGTCAGAGAGAGAGAGAGAGAGAGAGAGAGAGAGAGAGAGGGAGAGAGAGAGAGAGAGAGAGTGAGAGAGAGAGAGAGAGAGAGAGAGAGGGAGAGAGAAAGAGAGAGAGGGAGAGAAAGTGGAGGGAGGAGAGGGGTGAGAGGCTGGAGGTGGAAAGGGGGTGAAGTGAGTAGCAGGGGGAAACAGGCAGCAAAGCGAGGGGGGAGGATTCAAGGGGGGATGGGTTTGGTGCCGAGGGGGATGAATGGGGGGCAGGGAACTGGGGGGAGATAGAGGGGTCAGGTAAGCCAAGGAAGGGGGTAGGGAGCCAGGTGGGGGTGGGTTCACATTGTTTGGGGGTGGGGAGGAGGGGGAGGGAGCAAAGGTGGGTAAGGAGCAGGAGGCGGCAGGGGTAAGGGGCAGGGAGCCTCAGGGAGGAGGTCACATTGTTTCGGGGTGGGGAGGATTTTGCAGTTTAGGAAGTCAAACCAGGGCAGGGTCTTCACTGTGAATGGCGGGGCGCTGGGGGAATGTGTGGAGCCGAGGCATCTAGGAGTGCAAGTACGAGTTGGGCTTCTTTCCAACGCTGTATCACTCTATAAATCTATGACAAAGTGCTGGAGTAATTCAGCGGGTCAGGCAGCATCTGTGGAGAAGATAGACACAAAGTGCTGCAGTAATTCAGCGGGTCAGGCAGCATCTGTGGAGAGAAGGAATGGGTGACATTTTGGGTCGAGACCCTTCTTTGGTTTAGTTTAGTTTAGAGATGCAGCGCGGAAACAGGTCTTTCGGCCCACGGACTCTGCGCCGACCAGCGCTCACCCCGTACACTAGCACTACCCTACGCACATCAGGGACAATTTAACAATTTTGTGGAGTCCGATTAATTTACAACCCTGAACGTCTTTGAAATGTTGGAGGAAACTGGAGTACCCGGAGTGAAAACCCACGCAGGTCAAGGGGAGAACGTACAAACTCCGCACAGACAGCCCCCATAGTCAGGATCGAGCCCGGGTCTCTGGCGGTGAGGCAGCAACTGTACCGCTGCGCCCCTGTGCCGCGCAGAATTATATAACGGTTTCCTCCGCCATAAATGCACCCAAAAAGTGCTTGTAATGTCCTGTTTGCTAGCTCGTTGACCCTCTGTGTTCCCCTCCTGCAGGGTTTAGGAGCCGTTGCTGTGGACGGAGAGACGGGGACGTGAGCGGCCATTGAGGGCGGCCAGGGTGCCGGTGAGCCCCACCCCCCCCCCCCACCATCTGCTCGGTGTGGGCTGAGCTTCGAGGGGCTGCGCTTCGATGGGGGACCACATGACGGGGCACAACAAGGAGAAGCGTTATGAGTGTGACGTGTGTGGCAAGGCCTGGCGGTGCCCGAGCCGGCTGGACATCCACCGGCGGGTGCACATGGGAGAACGCCCCTTCGACGGCTCGGAGTGCGACAAGAGCTGAAGATGGCGAAACAGCTGAAAATGCACCAGCGGGTTCACACTGGCGAGAAGCCCTATTGCTGCGGCACCTGCGGCAAGAAATTTGCCCAGTTGACGGGGCTGAGGAACCACCGGCGGGTGCACAGCAGTGAGCGGCCCTTCACCTGCTCCGAATGCGGCAAAGGCTTCAAATCGTCGCTGGACCTGAAGGTGCACAGGCGTGTGCACACCGGGGAGCGGCCCTACACCTGCGTCCAGTGCGGCAAGGGTTTCGCCCTCTCCGGCAACCTGCTGTCCCACCAGCGCACCCACACCGGCGAGCGCCCCAACACCTGCAGCTACTGCGGCAAGGGCTTCACCCAGTCCAGTCACCTGCTGTCCCACCAGCGCACCCACACCGATGAGCGCCCCTTCACCTGCGTCCAGTGCGGCAAGGGCTTCACCCTCTCCGCCACCCTGCTGAGGCACCAGCGCACGCACACCGGCGAGCGCCCCTACACCTGCGTCCAGTGCGGCAAGGGTTTCGCCCTCTCCGGCAACCTGCTGAGGCACCAGCGCACCCACACCGGCGAGCGTCCCTACACCTGCAGCTACTGCGGCAAGGGCTTCACCCAGTCCAGTCACCTGCTGTCCCACCAGCGCAACCACACCGGCGAACGTCCCTACACCTGCAGCTACTGCGGCAAGGGCTTCACCCTCTCCGGCAACCTGCTGAGGCACCAGCGCACCCACACCGGCGAGCGTCCCTACACCTGCAGCTACTGCGGCGAGGGCTTCATCTGCTCCAGCCACCTGCTGTCCCACCAGCGCACCCACACTGGCGAGCGTCCCTACACCTGCAGCTACTGCGACAAGGGCTTCATCTGCTCTAGCCACCTGCTGTCCCACCAGCGCACCCACACCGGCGAGCGCCCATACACCTGCGCCCAATGCACCAAGGGCTTCGCCAGCTCCAGCAGACTGCTGTCCCACCAGCGGGTGCACACCCGCGACCGCCCCGTCCCCAGCACGGTGTGTGGAGAGCGCTTTACCATGGCCTCCCACGCCCTGTCGCACCAGTGCGTGCACACCAGTGGCCAGCCCTACGACTGCCCGTCCTGCGGTGAGGAGTTTGACAGCTCGAGGGGGTTGCGGCAGCACCGGCGGACCCACGCCGGCGAGCAGCTGCTCCCACTGCGACAAGAGAGCACGGGGGCTGCGGGAGCACCAGCGGTTACGCACCGGAGAGAGACTTTATCTGTGCGCTGAGTGTGGCAAGGGTTTCACCCACCTTGACCACCTGCTGGAGCACCGACGAGTCCACACCGGCCAGCGCCCCTTCACCTGCCTGCTCTGCAGCAAGATCTTTGCCCGCTCCTCCAGCCTGCTGGCACACCGCCACGTGGATAGATAGGGGCTGTTTAGGTAGACACAAAACGCTGGAAGGAATGGGTAACGTTTCAGGGTCGAGACCCATCTTCAGTGTCGACCTGAAACGTCACCCATTCCTTGTATCCAGAGATGCTGCCTGTCGCGCTGAGTTACTCCAGCGCTCTGTGAAACGTCACCTATCCATGTTCTCCAGAGATGCTGCCTGACCCGCTGAGTTTCTCCAGCACTCTGTGAATGTCACCTATCCATATTCTCCACAGATGCTGCCTGACCCGCGGAGTTACTCCAGCACTCTGCGTTAGTCATAGAGTGATACAGTGTGGAAACAGGCCCTTTGGACCAACTTGTCCACACCGACTAACATGTCCCAGCTACACTAGACCCACCTGCCTGTGTTTGGTCCATATCCCTCCAAACTTGCCCTATCCATGTAACTGTCTAACTGTCACAGCCTCAACTACCTCCTCTGACAGTTTGTTCCATACTCCCACCACCCTCTGTGTGAAAAGGTTACCGCTCAGTTTCCTTTTAAATCTTTTCCCCTTCACCTTGAATCCATGTCCTCTGGTCCTCGATCCCCCCACTCTGGGCAAGAGATTCTGTGCATCTAACTAAATTGTGTTCTATGCAAGATTCCAGCATCTGCAGTGTCTTGTGTCTCCCTCACCTATATCCACCTATCACTTCTGAAGAAGGGTCTCAACCTGAAACGTCACCCATTCCTTCTCTCTAGAGATGCTGCCTGTCCCGCTGAGTTACTTCAGCATTTTGTGCCCACCTGTCACTTGCCAGGCTTTGTCCAGCCCCCATCTCTCTTTTCCAGCTTCCTCCCCCCACCCTCTCCACTCAGTCTGAAGAAGGGTCCTAACTCAAAACGTCATCTGTCCTTTCCCTCTAAAGCAGTGGAGGAACTCAGTAGGTCAGGCCGCATCTGTAGAGGGAAGGAAATCTAAGGCGACCACTCCCTCCTCTCCTTTCCAACTTTCTCCACCCCCCACACCAAGCAGTCTGAAGAAGGGTCCTGACCTAGAATGTTGCCTGTCCATGCTCTCCAGACATGCAAGTTACTCCAGGAGATTGTGTCTCTCTTTGTAAACCGGCATCTGCTGTTCCTTCTTTACGTATGTGAAGAGGAAAACATTAGTTAAGACCAAAGTTGGACTCTTGAAGACTGAAAAAGGTGAATTGATTATGGGGAACAAGGAAATGGCAGATGAGTTGAACATTTACTTTGGATCCGTCTTCACTAAGGAGGACACAAACAATCTTCCTGATGTACTAGTGGCCAGAGGATCTGGGTAACGGAGGAACTGAAGGAAATCCACATTAGGCAGGAAATGGTGTTGGATAGACTGATGGAACTGATGGCTGATAAATCCCCAGAGCCTGATTGTCTGCATCCCAGAGCACTTAAGGAAGTGGCTCTAGAAATTGTGGACGCATTGGTGATCATTTTCCAATGTTCCATAGATTCAGGATCAGTTGCTGTGGATTGGAGGTTAGCTAATGTTACCCCACTTTTTAAGAAAGGCGGGAGAGAGAAAACGGAATTATAGACCAGTTAGCCTGACATCGGTGGTGGGGAAGATGCTGGAGTCCATTATAAAAGATGAAATAGCCGCATATTTTGATAGCAGTAACAGGATCGGTCCGAGTCAGCATGGATTTACAAAGGGGAAATCATGCTTGACTAATCTTCTGGAATTTTTTGAGGATGTAACTAGGAAAATGGACAAGGGAGAGCCAGTGGATGTAGTGTACCTGGACTTTCAGAAAGCATTTTATAAGGTCCCACATAGGAGATTAGTGGGCAGATTTAGGGCATAGGGTATTGGGGGTAACTGCTGACATGGATAGAAAATTGGTTGGCAGACAGGAAACACAGAGTAGGGATTAACGGGCCACATAGACTGGGAAACATATTCAGTAAAAGGGCTGGATGGTTTGGAGTTTGTAAAATGTGTGCAGGATAGTATTTTGCAGCAATACATAGAGGTACCTACTAGAGAAGGGGCAGTGCTGGACCTCCTGTTAGGAAATGAGACAGGTCAGTTGACAGAGGTATGTGTTGGGGAGCACTTCGGGTCCAGTGATCACATTAGTTTCAATATAATTATGGAGAAGGTCAGAACTGGATCTCCCGGTTCCCAACCATTTTAACTCCCCATCCTACTCCCACACTGATGTTTCTGTCCTGGGCCTCCTCCATTGCCAGACTGAGGTGACACGCAAACTGGAGGAACAGCACCTCATAGCTTACAGCCCAATGACATGAACATTGAATTCTCCAAATTAGGAAACACCCCCTCCTAATCAAGTCCTGGAGTCTGTCCCAACCGCATCTCTTTATTCCAGCTTCCCCCCGACTCCATCAGTCCAAAGAACGTTCCAGACCCGACACGTCGCCTGTCCATTCCCTCCAAAGTGCCGGTAGTACTCAGCAGGTCAGCCATCCGTGGTGAGAACTTTGGCCCTTCCAGCCAGCACCGCCATTCAATGTGATTCCGCTGTGTGGATGTTTATGTTAGATTTTCTTTTATGTGGCTGTGTGTCTTGTTGCTTTTTACTCAGTAATGGCTGTATGGTAACTCAAATATCACTGTCCCATAATTGGTGCATGTGACAATAAATACCAACTTGAACTTGATCAGCTTTTGTCTATATATTTAAAAAAAGGATAATGCTGACTGATCGTGCACAATTGTGACGGCTTGATTTCAAACACAGGACAGGACAGGGACATTCCCTGAGGGATTCGGGTGGTTGGAAGAGGTTTCGTCTGTGTTTTTTCCCCTCGGTTGTTGTCCGGGGAGGAAGGCGGCGGCACGGCCCTTCGGGGCTAGGCATGCGCGGGAGGAAGGCTGAGCTTGGATTGAGGCTTGGAAGGTGAGCTCGTCTCCCCTGCCCCGACCCGCATCTGGTCCACCACGGAGGGTGAAGCGAGCAAACTCCACACGGACAGCGTCCGGATCGCCCTGACCGGAGACGGGCCCTTCGGCCCCTCTCGTCTGTGTTACCCCGGGCTTTCTGCAACACAATCTTGCACTGTTCTGCACTGGATATTACATTTATTGCGTTTGTCATCACTGTATGTACACTGTTTGCTCTGGCGGCTGCGTGTGAACGGGAGATTTCATCGCCTCCGATCGATCTGCAGAACAACAAACTAATGAAGCATCTGGAACACAGTTCTCCTGGGTTGCTGCAGGCTGAAGCATCAAACTACTACCCTGTTGAGCCCCGTCAGTCCCACAGCACAGAAACACACAGCCATGCCTATCGAAGCTAGTCCCACATGCCCGCGTCTGGCCCCTCACCCCTCACTGCCTTTCCCACTCATGCCTTTAGAAGGAGATGAAGAGGAATTTCTTAGCGGAGGGTGGTGAATCTGGAATTCATTCCCACAGAGGGCGGTGGAGGCCAAGTCACTGGGTATTGTTTAGATTTAGGGATACTGCACGGAAACAGGCCCTTCGGCCATCGAGTCATCGCCGACCAGTGATCACCCCGTACACTAACTCCATCTTACACACATTAGGGACAATTTTACAGAAGCCAATTAACCTACAAACCAGCAGGTCTTTGGAATGCGGGAGGAAACCGGAGCACCCGGAGAAAACCCACGCAGGTCACGGGAGAACGTGCAAACTCCGTACAGACAGCACCCGTATTCAGGATGGAACCCGGGTCTCTGGCGCTGTGAGGCAGCAACTCTACCGCTGCACAACTGTGTATTTTTGCTATCTATCATTTCATTTATTACTCACACCAGCAGAGTTGTGCACAAATGGTTCACATTAATAATGTCAATCTGAGGGGCAACTTTTCCACACAGAGGATGGTGGGTGTATGGAATGAGCTGCCGGAGGAGGTAGTTGAGGCTGGGACTATCACAACGTTTAAGAGACACTTGGATAGGACAGGTTTGGAGGGATATGGGCCAAACGCGGGCAGGTGGGACAAGTGTAGATGGGGCATGTTGGTCGGGGTGGGACTAGTGTAGATGGGGCATGTTGGTCGGGGTGGGACTAGTGTAGATGGGGCATGTTGGTCGGGGTGGGACTAGTGTAGATGGGGCATGTTGTTCGGGGTGGGACTAGTGTAAGTGGGGCATATTGGTCGGGGTGGGACCAGTGTAGATGGGGCATGTTGATCGGGGTGGGACTAGTTTAGATGGGGCATGTTGGTCGGGGTGGGACTAGTGTAGATGGGGCATGTTGGTCGGCGTGGGACTAGTGTAGATGGGGCATGTTGGTCGGGGTGGGCAAGTTGGGCCGAAGGAAGGGCCTGTTTCCATGCCGTGACTATGAACTTCCAAGAGTAACATCCTCCTTTCTCTGGGTTCATTCATTGTTAATAAGAAAGTTTACTTTTCCTGTTTAAATGTCCACAGTAAAGTCTAGTCAGAAGTGAGCCCACCTGCTTCAGCCACGATGAATTAACACATCATCACTATTCACTTCTCAGACGTTAGAATTGGTCAGAACATTCCCTCCACCGTGACCCTTGACACCAATGTCCCTTGGGGTCATGACCTTGCCACCCACAACTTGTGGCCGGGTTTCAGGCCAGTGGGATCCAGACGTCCGTCCACTGGTCAGAACAGTATTTCAGCCACATGAGCAGCAAAGATGAGAGAGAATATGGGAAAGACATTGAGAAGCTTCTGTCGTGAAGGGCCGAATGGCCCATTCCTGCACCTATGGTCAGGATAACAATCCATCCCTCAACATCAGCAAGACAAAAGAGTTAGCGTTTACAAGAACGATCCCAGGAACGAGTGGGTGAACGTACGACGAGCGTTTGTCGGCGCTGGGCCTGTACTCGCTGGAGTTTAGAAGATTGGGGGGGGGGGGGCATTGAAACGTCACCGAACAGTGAAAGGCCCGGATAGAGTGGATGTGGAGAGGATGTTTCCACTAGTGGGAGAGTCTAGGACCAGAAGGCACAGCCTCAGATTTAAAGGACTTTCCTTTAGGAAGGAGATGAGGAGGAAATTCTTTAGCCAGAGGGTGGTGAAACTGTGGGATTCATTGCCACAGATGGCGGTGGAGGCCACAAGTCAGTGGATATATTTAAGGCAGAGATAGATAGATTGTTGATGAGTGCGGGTGTCAGGGGTTATGGGGAGAAGGCAGGAGAATGGGGCTAGGAGGGAGAGATATATCAGCCATGATTGAATGGTGGGGTAGACTCGATGGGCCGAATGGCCTAATTCTGTTTCTGTGTGTCGTCTCTCACTTAAGGAAATGCAAGCAACCACTTTGTGTAAAAAGCAACAAGTCGGAGGGCAATTATTGTCCTGCAGACAAACACTGCCCCAGGTGGATATCGTGATGTGTGCAACAAACATTGATTGGCCACTGGTGGGCGAATGGTGAATGTGGTAATCAGCTTGATTGAAGCTGATTAGAAAATTGTCAGCTGCTGTGTATAAAAGGGGGAGTTCTGGGAGTGTCTGAGTGCAGTTGTCCTGGGCTGTGGATGGGAGCAGTGGTCCTGGGCTGTGGATGGGAGCAGTGGTCCTGGGCTATGGAAGGGAGCAGTGGTCCTGGGCTGTAGATGGGAGCAGTGGTCCTGGGCTGTGGATAGGAGCAGTGTTCCTGGGCTGTGGATGGGAGCAGGGGTCCTGGGCTGTGGATGGGAGCAGTGGTCCTGGGCTGTGGATGTGAGCAGTGGTCCTGGGCTGTGGATGGGAGCAGTGGTCATGGGCTGTGGATGGGAGCATTGGTCATGGGCTGTGGATGGGAGCAGTGGTCCTGGGCTGTGGATGGGAGCAGTGGTCCTGGGCTGTGGATGGGAGCAGTGGTCATGGGCTGTGGATGGGAGCAGTGGTCCTGGGCTGTGGATGGGAGCAGTGGGCATGGGCTGTGGATGGGAGCAGTGGTCATGGGCTGTGGATGGGAGCAGTGGTCCTGGGCTGTGGATGGGATCAGTGGTCCTGGGCTGTGGATGGGAGCAGTGGTCCTGGGCTGTGGATGGGAGCAGTGCTCCGGGTAGAGACAGGGAGTCTCCCCTTGTGTCTGATGTGGATCTACATCTCCAGGGCATGAGGTCGGTGAGAACACTATCGCTCTCTACTGAATTGTGTTTGCTTCTTTGATTAATTCTGCTGACTTTTCCTTTCAATTGTTGTACTTTGAAGTGTCCAGGGTTTTTAATGGTTATTTTTTTCTGGTGCAACTGGAATTGTTCTGTTTCTGTGCTGTATCTCCGAACTAAAAGGATGTTTCTACTAGCGGGAGAGACTCGGACCAGAGGGCACAGTGTCAGATTAAAAGGATGTATCTTTACTAAAGTGATGATACCCTAACCTTATCACAACTGAAATTGAATCTGGCTGATGTAAAATGTAGAAACCAAGACCTGTAGATGCTGGTTTATACCAAAGATAGACATATTGCTGGAGTGACTGGGTGGGTCAGGCAGCATCTCTGGAGAAACAAGTGATTTTGGGATGGAATAGAAGAAGCGTTTTTACCCAAAATATCACCCATCCTTTTCCTCCAGAGATGATGCCTGACCTGCTGAGTTTCTCCAGCACTCTTATCATAGTCTTCTCTATATCCCGCAGCTCTGCTCTTACTCCCCATCGCCCTACTCGTAACAAGGACACAGTCCCCCATGTCCTCACCTTCCTTCCTGCCAGCCGTCACATACAACAGATAATCCTCCAACATTATTGCCACCTCCAACGGGATCCCACCACTGGCCTCATCTTACCATTCTCCAATTTCAGTGGTTTCTCCCTCCTTCCCCTTCCCAGCTCTCCCACAGCCTATTGTCTCTGCCTTTTCCGTCCCATTTCCCGCACACCCCACCCCAACTTCAGTCTGAAGAAGGGTCTCGACCTGAAACGTCACCTATTCCTTCTCTCCATAGATGCTGCCTCACCCGCTGAGTTACTCCAGCATTTTCGTCCACCTTCGACTTTTCGAGCTTCTGCAGTTCTCTCTTAATCCACACGGTGGGAGTGTTGACCACAAATTGGATGGGCCTGCAGTGCGGTGGATGACCACAAGGTGTGAGTGTTGACCACAAATTGGACGGGCCTGCAGTGCGGTGGATCACCACACGGTGGGAGTGTTGACCACAAATTGGAGCGACCTGTTAGTGAATTCACTGCACATTGGGAGCGCTGTCTACAAATTAGATATTGTGCTCTTTACTGCAAAATGGGTCCTTGTTGCTCTGTGACCCTTTACCTTTCCCCGTAATGCACCCATTGCACAGATAACAAATTTAGTAAAAGCCCTGAAACCAGGGTAGATTTGGGATGAAAATCAAGGAACGGCAGGTGCTGGTTTACAAAACAAGACACAAAGTTCTGGAGTAACTCAGCGGGTCAGGCAGCATCTGTGGAGAACATGGATAGGTGACGTTTCGCAGAGTGCTGGAGTAACTCAGCGGGTCAGGCAGCATCTCTGGAGAAGGTACACAAAAATGCTGGAGAAACTCAGCGGGTGCAGCAGCATCTATGGAGCGAAGGAAATATGCAACGTTTCGGGCCGAAACCCTTCTTCAGACTGATAGGGGGTGGGGAGAAGAAAGGAAAAAAGGAAAAAGGCGGAGGAGGAGCCTGAGGGCTGGGGGAGGGGAGGAGACAACCAGAGGGCTGATGAAGGGGAGGGAACAGCAAGGGCTAGCAGAATTGGGAGAATTCAATGTTCAAGCCCCCAGGATGTAGACTGCCCAAGCGGAATATGAGGTGCATTTCCTCCAATTTCCGGTGTTGCTGGCTGTGGCCATGGAGGAGACCCAGGACAGAGCGGTCAGATACGGAATGCGAGGGGGAGTTGAAGTGCTGAGCCACCGGGAGTTCAGGTTGGTTATTGCGGACCGACCGGAGGTGTTCGGCGAAACGATCGCCAAGCCTCCGCTTGGTCTCACCGATGTACATCAGCTGGCATCTAGAGCAGCGGATGCAATAGATGAGGTTGGAGGAGATGCAGGTGAACCTCTGTCGCACCTGGAACATGGATTGATGAGATTTTGGGTTGGGAGCCTCAGACTGATTTCTGGGTGTGGTTCCATTTACTTCATGAAGGCAGTGGCAAGAATGAATTTGTCTCCTGGATAGATGTCCAATTGTGTTTTAATTGGGGCACTTTATGAAGACTGGTTTTCAGTTGATGACTAATTGTTATGATTAAGAAGACAGCGAGGAATTTAAAGTGGTTCTACATTGTACTTGGTTGAGGAAAGTTAATGTGAACTAGTTGTTAACCTCTTGTGTGAAATGGGGAAGTACAACGGGTTCTGGGGGTCCTTGTTCATCAGTCACTGAAAGTAAGCATGCAGGTACAGCAGGCAGTGAAGAAAGCCAATGGCATGTTGGCCTTTATAACAAGAGGAGTTGAGTATAGGAGCAAAGAGGTCCTTCTGCATTTGTACAGGGCCCTGGTGAGACCACACCTGGAGTATTGTGTGCAGTTTTGGTCCCCTAATTTGAAGAAGGACATTCTTGCTATTGAGGGAGCCCAGCGTAGGTTTACAAGGTTAATTCCCGGGATGGCGGGACTGTCATATGCTGAGAGAATGGAGCGGCTGGGCTTGTACACTCTGGAGTTTAGAAGGATGAGAGGATTTCTCATTGAAACATATAAGATTGTTAAGGTGTTTGGACACGCTAGAGGCAGGAAACATGTTCCCGATGTTGGGGGAGTCCAGAATCAGGGGCCACACACAGTTTAAGAATAAGGGGTAAGCCATTTAGAACGGAGATGAGGAAACACTTTTTCTCACAGAGAGTGGTGAGTCTGTGGAATTCTCTGCCTCAGAGGGCGGTGGCGGCAGGTTCTCTGGATACATTCAAGAGAGAGCTAGATAGGGCTCTTAAAAATAGTGGAGTCAGGGGATATGGGGAGAAGGCAGGAACGGGGTACTGATTGGGGATGATCAGCCATGATCACATTGAATGGCGATGCTGGCTCGAAGGGTGAATGGCCTCTACTCCTGCACCTATTGTCTATTGTCAATCCCCAACCCTCAACCCTTAACTCACTGTGGTCACACACTGGTCACTGCGGCCACACACTGGTCATTGCGGTCACTGCACCCACACACTGGTCACTGCGGCCACACACTGGTCACTGCGGCCACACACTGGTCACTGCGGCCACACACTGGTCACTGCACCCACACACTGGTCACTGCGGCCACACACTGGTCACTGCGGCCACACACTGGTCACTGCGGCCACACACTGGTCACTGCGGCCACACACTGGTCACTGCGGCCACACACTGGTCACTGCGGCCACACACTGGTCACTGCGGCCACACACTGGTCACTGCGGTCACACACTGGTCACTGCAGCCACACACTGATCTCTGGATCCAGGCTCAGTCTCCGCAGAGGCGAGTGTTTGAATCCCACCACTGCCCAGTGTGCGGGTGCAGTGGCCAGAGTGGTGTGGTTGACCCACACACAGTGGGCAGTGGTGGGATTCAAACCCTCGCCTCTGCAGAAACAGCCTGGATCCAGAGATCAGTGACCAGTGTGATGGCTGCAGTGACCAAAGGGCCAGATTTCTGTGCTGTACGACAGTGAGGTGAAGGTCTGTGTAGACTTGCCCATCTGATCGATGTTCCAGTTACAGTCTCATGGACACGTCCAGAGACTCCCCTCCTCCCACCTCCTCCCCCTCCCCCTCACACACTCCCTCACCCTCCCGCCCCGTCCCCTCACACACACACTCCCTCCCTCCCTCCCTCCGCCCCAGAGAAGCGGCAGGTGGAACATGGTGCAGCAAAGTGTTGAGTCGTGCATGCTGGTCGCAGGAATAAAGGCGATATTTTATAAATGGGGGCAGAATTGGGAAATCAGAGGTGTAACTGGTGCAGGATTCGCAAAATGTTCATCTGCGGTCGAATCAGTAGTGACAAAAGCAAACTCAATGCTGGCATTTATTTACAGAGGGCTTGTGTACAACAGGGATGTATTGGAGACTCTACAAGGTGGGATGTAACGTTGAGACTGTACAAGGTGGGATGTAACGTTGAGACTCTACAAGGTGGGATGTAATGGTGACTACAAGGTGGGATGTAACGTTGAGACTCTACAAGGTGTGATGTAACGTTGAGACTCTACAAGGTGGGATGTAACGTTGAGACTCTACAAGGTGGGATGTAACGTTGAGACTCTACAAGGTGGGATGTAACGTTGAGACTCTACAAGGTGGGATGTAACGTTGAGACTCTACAAGGTGGGATGTAATGGTTAGACTCTACAAGGTGGGATGTAACGTTGAGACTCTACAAGGTGGGATGTAACGTTGAGACTCTACAAGGCGCTGGTCAGGCAGCATTTGGAATATTGTGAGAAGTTTTGGGCCCCGTATCTGAGGAAGGATGTGCAGGCTCTGGAGAGAGGGTCCAGAGGAGGTTTACAGGGATTGACCTATGATCCCTGACACAAGGTCAAAGGTTACCAGTCCCTGGAGGACAAAAACTCTGACCAATCGGAGGAGGGAGAAACTCCCCGTGACCCGCGGGACAGCAGGGAACAACAGAGGCTGAGGAATGGCCTCAATGGTGTTCTCCACCCTTCCCACTCCCCCCCTTCCCATCCCCCCTTCCCTCTACATGCCCCATCTACACTAGTCCCACCTGCCCGCGTTTGGCCCATATCCGTCCAAACCTGTCCTATCCAAGTGTCTCTTAAACATTGTGATAGTCCCAGCCTCAACTACCTCCTCCAGCAGCTCATTCCATACACCCACCACCCTCTGTGTGGGAAAGTTGCCCCTCAGATTGACATTATTAATGTGAACCATTTGTGCACAACTCTGCTGGTGTGAGTAATAAATGAAATGATAGATAGCAAAAATACACAGTTGTGCAGCGGTAGAGTTGCTGCCTCACAGCGCCAGAGACCCGGGTTCCATCCTGAATACGGGAGCTGTCTGTACGGAGTTTGCACGTACTCCCCGTGACCGGCGTGGGTTTTATCCGGGTGCTCCGGTTTCCTTCCGCATTCGAAAGACCTGCTGGTTTGTAGGTTAATTGGCTTCTGTAAAATTGTCCCTAATGTGTGTAGGTTGGAGTTAGTGTACGGGGTGATCACTGGTCGGCGATGACTCGATGGGCCGAAGGGCCTGTTTCCGCGCAGTATCCCTAAAATCTAAACAATACCCGGTGACTTGGCCTCCACCGCCCTCTGTGGCAATGAATTCCAGATTCACCACCCTCCGGCTAATGAAATTCCTCCTCATCTCCTTTCTAAAGGCATGAGTGGGAAAGGCAGAGAGGGTGAGGGGCCAGACGTGGGTATGTGGGACTAGCTTCGATAGGCATGGCTGTGTGTTTCAGTGATGTGGGACTGACGGGGCTCAACAGGGTAGTAGTTTGATGCTTCAGCCTGCAGCAACCCAGGAGAACTGTGTTCCAGATGCTTCATTAGTTTGTTGTTCTGCACATCGATCGGGAGGCGATGAAATCTCCCGTTCACACGCAGCCGCCAGAGCAAACAGTGTACATACAGTGATGACAAACGCAATAAATGCAATATCCAGTGCAGAACAGTGCAAGATTGTGTTGCAGAAAGCCCGGGGTTGCACGGACGAGAGGGGCCGAAGGGCATGTCGCCGGGTAGGTGGACCAGATGCGGGTCGGGGCAGGGGAGACGAGCTCAACCTTCCAAGCCTCAATCCAAGCTCAGCCTTCTTCCCGCGCATCCTAGCCCCGACGGGCCAAGTGCCGCCGCCTTCCTCCCCGGACAACAACCGAGGGAGAAAAACACAGACGAAACCTCTTCCAACCACGCGAATCCCTCAGGGAATGCTCCTGTCCTGCCCTGTCTTTGAAATCAAGCCGTCACAATTGTGCACGATCAGTCAGCATTATCCTTTTTTTTTAATATATAGACAAAAGCTGATCAAGTTCGTTGGAATTTATTGTCACATGCACCAATTATGGGACAGTGATATTTGAGTTACCATACAGCCATACTGAGTAAATAGCAACAAGACACACAGCCACATAAAATAAAATCCAACATAAACATCCACACAGCGGAATCACATTGAATGGCGGTGATGGCTGGAAGGGCCAAAGTTCTCACCACGGATGGCTGACCTGCTGAGTACTACCGGCACTTTGGAGGGGATTGGACAGGCGACGTGTCGGGTCTGGACCCTTCTTTGGACTGATGGAGTCGGGGGAGAAAGCTGGAATAAAGAGATGCGGTTGGGACAGACTCCAGGACTTGATTAGGAGGGGGAAGTTTCCTTAATTTGAAGAATTCAATGTTCATGTCATTGGGCTGTAAGCTATGAGGTGCTGTTCCTCCAATTTGCGTGTCACCTCACTCTGGCAATGGAGGAGGCCCAGGACAGGAACCTCAGTGTGGGAGTAGAAAGGGGAGTTAAAATGGTTGGGAACCGTGAGATTCAGTTCTGACCTTCTCCATAATTATATTGAAACTAATGGTATTGTGATCACTGGACCCAAAGTGCTCCCCAACACATACCTCCATCAACTGACCTGTCTCATTTCCTAACAGGAGGTCCAGCACTGCCCCTTCTCTAGTAGGTACCTCTATGTATCGCTGCAAAAATCTATCCTGCACACATTTTACAAACTCCAAACCATCCAGCCCTTTTACAGAATGTTTCCCAGTCTATGTGGCCCGTTAATCCCTACTCTGTGTTTCCTGTCTGCCAACCAATTTTCTATCCGTGTCAGCACTCTACCCCCAATGCCCTTTCCCCTAAATTTTCCCACTAATCTCCTATGTGGGACCTTATCAAATGCTTTCTGAAAGTCCAGGTACACTACATCCACTGGCTCTCCCTTGTCCATTTTCCTAGTTACAGCCTCAAAAAAGTCCAGAAGATTAGTCAAGCATGATTTCCCCTTCGTAAATCCATGCTGACTTGGACCGATCCTGTTACTGCTATCCAAATGTTCGGCTATCTCATCTTTTATAATTGACTCCAGCATCTTCCCCACCACCGATGTCAGGCTAACTGGTCTATAATTCCCTGTTTTCTCTCTCCCGCCTTTCTTAAAATGTGGGATAACATTAGCTACCCTCCAATCCACAGCAACTGATCCTGAATCTATGGAACATTGGAAAATGATCACCAATGTGTCAACAATTTCTAGAGCCACTTCCTTAAGTACTCTGGGATGCAGACCATCAGGCCCAGGGGATTTATCATCCCAGGGCTCGAAATTAGAGGTTGCCCGGGTGCCACTGACCACTCAAAGCGCCGCCGGGCAACATTATTTTGCCCGGCTTGGCAACCAGATACTGGTTTGTACCAAAGATAGACACAAAAAACTGGAGTAACTCCGCGGGTCAGGCAGCATCTCTGGAGAAAAGGAACGCGATGTTTTGTGTTGGCGGCGGCGGACGTGCGGGGCAAAGATACGAGGTGCGGGGTGACGAAGGGTCGGAGCGAATGACGGGCCCCGAACAGCGGCAGCAGCGGCTCCATCTCCTCCTCCTCCCGTCCAACGCCCGCCCTGATAAGGGACGCTGCTTGTAAATCCGCTAACGGCGATAACCGCTTTCAAAACAAACCCTCCCGCACGCCGAGGCCGGGATGGAGGGAGGGAGAGGCCTCGGGAGTGCGGGAGGGTTTTTTTTGCGCCGTTACCGGATTTACAAGCAGGGGCCCTGATCAGGGTGGGCGGGGTGCGGAAGGAGGAGATGGAGCCGCCGTCGCGGCCGCTGTTCGGGGCCCGTCATTCGCTCCGACTTGTTTCAAGCAGCTGCACCAAAGATCTTATAGGTATAGGGTCTCTGAGCTGCACCTTGCTGTTGGCTGGCGGAGGAGGGAGGCGGTGGCGAGGAGTACCCAACGGGCAAGGCAGCGGGGCGATGTTGTCCGAGGAGCGCTGACCTCAGTGCCTCCCCACCTCGCCCCCCTCTCCCTCTCGCTTGTACGCCCCCTCCACCCCCTTATCCTGGGACCCCTCTACTCAATCCCGCACTGATCCCCATTCCCTCCTCTATTCAGTCCTCACTGACATCCCCTGTGCTCCCCTCCACATCTACCCCCCCCCCATCTATTCATCCTGCGCTGATCACCCTATCCACCTCGCATTGATTCTCCAGCCACACCCCCCCCCCATCCATACTACACTGGTTCCCCAATTCACCCTGTACTTACCCCTTTCCCATCCATCCTGCACTTCACCTCCATCCATCCTGTACTGATCTGCCATCCATCCTGTACTAATCCACGCATTCATCCCGTACTGACCCACCCTCCATTTACCCTGCACCTTCCCCCTTCCCCTCATTCATCCTGTAGTGTACTCCCATTCATCCTGCTCACCCTCCGATCCACACTGTACTGACCCCCCCCCCCCATTCATCCTGCGCTGATCTCCCCCCCCCATCCATCCTGTACTGATCCTCCCATTCAAGAAGAATGGGGGGAAGTCTGAAGAAGGGTCTCGACCTGAAACGTAGCCTATTTCCTTCGCTCCATAGATGCTGCCTCACCCGCTGAGTTTCTCCAGCACTTTTGCCTACCCCCATCCATCCAGTACTGAACCCCCCCCCCATTCAACACCACTGACATCCCCGGTGCTCTCCCCTCACAATTTTACCAACTCCAACCAACACGTACTAATTCACCTGCCTCAATCCATCCATTCTGCACCAACTGCCTTCTAACCCCCCCCCCCACCTATCCACCCGCACTGATTCACACACACACCCCTCCCTGACCCTATTGTGCTGGAAATGTCTTCAGAGCGAACATTGACTATGTTTGATAACGGAATGCAATCAAATGTGTTTTAATTCCCAATGTTATTATTTGTTTTAATCCATAAATATGGATTAATTAAATTGTGAACACGTGAAACATTACAACCGCAGTGTTCGATTGTCACTGCTACTGTTGACACGTTATTACAGAATTCATTTTAACGGCAAATCAATGCTCTTAATATGGAGTATCAGTACTGTAGTTATTTAATGAGCAACATTCATAACTATACGTACGCATATATGTTACCATGGTCCAGGATTTATTGACACAGGTTGATAATACGCTGAATAATCCAACCACATTTTTGTTTGGAAATGGAAAGAACTAATAGTAATTGCATTAATTGCAATGTGTAAAAAGAGTTGAGATACTGTCTTATAATTTTGCTGCATGTCATTGTGGGATATATCATGTCTTGATTGGTGAATATGTTTAGTTTGTGTCTTTATTTGAAGCAGAAATAATATGTGAATGCTTCATTGAGTATAATTCCGACTGGTAACTACGCACTTCGTCTGAGCACATTATCGCACGCGTCATGCAAGCCATCTTAAATGACCACCTAAACTGTCTTTTGGCAACCTAAAAAGCTGCCAAGGTTGCCCGGCTGGCAACAGGGAAAAAAAGTTAAGCGAGAGCCCTGCATCCTTCAGTCCCATCAGTCTATCCAACACCATTTCCTGCCTAATGTGGATTTCCTTCAGTTCCTCCGTCACCCCAGATCCTCTGGCCACTAGTACATCAGGAAGATTGTTTGTGTCCTCCTTAGTGAAGATGGATCCAAAGTACCTGTTCAACTCATCTGCCATTTCCTTGTTCCCCATAATAAATTCACCTTTTTCAGTCTTCAAGAGTCCAACTTTGGTCTTAACTAATGTTTTCCTCTTCACGTACGTAAAGAAGGAACAGCAGATGCCGGTTTACAAAGAGAGACACAATCTCCTGGAGTAACTTGCACATCTGGAGAGCATGGACAGGCAACATTCTAGGTCAGGACCCTTCTTCAGACTGCTTGGTGTGGGGGGTGGAGAAAGTTGGGAAGGAGAGGAGGGAGTGATCGCCTTAGATTCCCTTCCCTCTATAGATGCGGCCTGACCTACTGAGTTCCTCCACTGCTTTAGATGGAAATGACAGACGACATTTTGAGTCAGGACCCTTCTTCAGGCCGAGTGGAGAGGGTGGGGGGAGGAAGCTGGAAAAGAGAGATGGGGGGCTGGACAAAGCCTGGCAAGTGACAGGTGGACACAAAATTCTGGAGTAACTCAGCGGGACAGGCAGCATCTCTAGAGAGAAGGAATGGGTGATGTTTCAGGTTGAGACCCTTCTTCAGAAGTGATAGGTGGATATAGGTGAGGGAGACACAAGATACTGCAGATGCTGGAATCTTGCATAGAACACAATTTAGTTAGGTGCACAGAATCTCTTGCCCAGAGTGGGGGGATCGAGGACCAGAGGACATGAGTTCAAGGTGAAGGGGAAAAGATTTAAAAGGAAACTGAGGGGTGACTTGTTCACACAGAGGGTGGTGGCAGTATGGAACAAACTGTCAGAGGAGGTAGTTGAGGCTGTGACTATCCCAAGAAACAGTTGGACAGTTACATGGATAGGACAAGTTTGGAAGGATATGGACCAAACACAGGCAGGTGGGTCTAGTGTAGCCGGGACATGTTAGTCGGTGTGGACAAGTTGGGCCGAAGGGCCTGTTTCCGCACTGTATCACTCTATGACTAACGCAGAGTGCTGGAGTAACTCAGCGGGTCAGGCAGCATCTGTGGAGAACATGGATAGGTGACATTTCAGAGTGCTGGAGTAACTCAGCGGGACAGGCAGCATCTCTGGAGAACATGGATAGGTGACATTTCAGAGTGCTGGAGTAACTCAGCGGGACAGGCAGCATCTCTGGAGACAAGGAATGGGTGATGTTTCAGGTCGACACTGAAGATGGGTCTCGACCCTGAAACGTTACCCATTCCTCCCAGCATTTTGTGTCTACCTAAACAGCCCCTATCTATCCACGTGGCGGTGTGCCAGCAGGCTGGAGGAGCGGGCAAAGATCTTGCTGCAGAGCAGGCAGGTGAAGGGGCGCTGGCCGGTGTGGACTCGTCGGTGCTCCAGCAGGTGGTCAAGGCGGGTGAAACCCTTGCCACACTCAGCGCACACATAAGGTCTCTCTCCGGTGTGTAACCGCTGGTGCTCCCGCAGCCCCCGTGCTCTCTTGTCGCAGTGGGAGCAGCTGCTCGCTGGCGTGGGTCCACCGGTGCTGCCGCAACCCCCGCGAGCTGTCAAACTCCTCACCGCAGTACGGGCAGTTGTAGGGCTGGCCACTGGTGTGCACGCACTGGTGAGACAGGGCGTGGGAGGCCATGGTAAAGCGCTCTCCACACACCGGGCTGGGGACGGGACGGTCGCCGGTGTGCACCCGCTGGTGGCACAGCAGTCTGGTGGAGCTGGCGAAGCCCTTGCCGCATTGGGCGCAGGTGTATGGCCGCTTGCCGGTGTGGGTGCGCTGGTGGGACCGCAGGCTGCTGGAGCGGGTGAAACCCTTGCCGCACTGGACGCAGGTGTAGCGGCGCTCGCCGGTGTGGGTGCGCTGGTGCCTCCGCAGGGTGCCGGAGAGGGCGAAACCCTTGCCGCACTGGGCGCAGGTGAAGGGGCGCTCGCCGGTGTGGGTGCGCTGGTGGGAAAGCAGGTAGCTGGAGCAGATGAAGCCCTTGTCGCAGTAGTTGCAGGTGTAGGGACGCTCGCCGGTGTGGGTGCGCTGGTGGGACCGCAGGCTGCTGGAGCGGATGAAACCCTTGCCGCACTGGACGCAGGTGTAGGGGCGCTTGCCGGTGTGGGTGCGCTGGTGCCTCAGCAGGGTGCCGGAGAGGGCGAAACCCTTGCCGCACTGGACGCAGGTGTAGGGGCGCTCGCCGGTGTGGGTGCGCTGGTGCCTCAGCAGGGTGCCGGAGAGGGCGAAACGCTTGCCGCACTGGGCGCAGGTGTAGGGGCGCTCGCCGGTATGGGTGCGCTGGTGTGACAGCAGGTGACTGGTCTGGGTGAAGCCCTTGCCACACTGGACGCAGGTGTAGGGGCGCTCGCCGGTGTGGGTGCGCTGGTGCCTCAGCAGTCTGCCGGAGAGGGCGAAACCCTTGCCGCACTGGGCGCAGGTGAAGGGGCGCTCACCGTTGTGGGTGCGCTGGTGAGACAGCAGGTAATTAGACTGGGTGAAGCCCTTGCCGCAGTAGCTGCAGGTGTAGGAGCGCTCGCCGGTGTGGGTGCGCTGGTGGGACAGCAGTTTGCCGGAGAGCGCAAAACCCTTGCCGCACTGGACGCAGGTGTAGGGCCGCTCCCTGGTGTGCACACGCCTGTGCACCTTCAGGTCCAACGACGACTTGAAGCCTTTGCCGCAGTTGGAGCAGGTGAAGGGCCGCTCACTGCTGTGCACCCGCCGGTGGTTCCTCAGCCCCGACAACTGGGCAAAGTTCTTGCCGCAGGAGCCGCAGCAATAGGGCTTCTCGCCAGTGTGAACCCGCTGGTGCATTTTCAGCTGTTTCGCCATCTTGAAGCTCTTGTCGCACTCCGAGCCGTCGAAGGGGCGTTCTCCCATGTGCACCCGCCGGTGGATGTCCAGCCGGCTCGGGCACCGCCAGGCCTTGCCACACACGTCACACTCATAACGCTTCTCCTTGTTGTGCCCAGTCTTGTGGTCCCCCATCGAATCTCAGCCCCTCGAAGCTCAGCCCACACCGAGCAGATGGGGGAACGGGGCTCACCGGCACCCTGGCCGCCCACAATGGCCGCTCACGTCCCTGTCTCTCTGTCCACAGCAACGGCTCCTAAACCCTGCAGGAGGGGAACACAGAGGGTCAACAAGCTGGCAAACAGGACATTACTAGCACATATTGGGTGCATTTATGGCGGAGGAAACCGTTATATAATTCTGCGCGGCACAGGGGCGCAGCGGTACAGTTGCTGCCTCACCGCCAGAGACCCGGGCTCGATCCTGACTACGGGTGCTGTCTGTGCAGAGTTTGCAGCTTCTCCCCTTGACCCGCGTGGGTTTTTACTCCGGGTGCTCCAGTTTCCTCCAACATTTCAAAGACGTTCAGGGTCGTAAATTAATCGGACTCCGCAAAATTGTTAAATTGTCCCTAATGTGGTAGGATAGTGCTAGTGTACGGGGTGATCGCTGGTAGGCGCAGAGTCCAAGGGCCGAAAGACCTGTTTCCGCGCTGCATCTCCCCTCCCTCCCTCCCTCCCTCCCTCCCTCCCTCTCTCTCTCTCTCTCTCTCTCTCTCTCTCTCTCCTCTCTCTCTCTCTCTCTCTCTCTCTCTCTCTGTCTCTCTCTGTCTCTCTCTGTCTCTCTCTGTCTCTCTCTGTCTCTCTGTCTCTCTCTGTCTCTCTCTGTCTCTCTCTGTCTCTCTCTCTCTCTGTCTCTCTCTGACAGAAGCAATTCTGTTCCTCAGACTTTTATTAATACATTTTAAGTATGTACTTTTGTAGCAAACTTAACTACCTAGGCATTTACTTTTAATTTCTATTGCACTATTGCGGATGACACAAAGCTGGGTGGCAGTGTGAGCTGTGAAGAGGATGTTAGGAGGTTGCAGGGTGACCTGGACAGGTTGAGTGAGTGGGCAGATGCGTGGCAGATGCAGTATAATATAGATACATGTGAGGTTATCCACTTTGGCGGTAAAAACAAGGGGTCAGATTATTATCTCAATGGGGTTACGTTAGGTAAGGGGGAGGTACAGCGAGACCTGGGTGTCCTTGTACACCGGTCACTGAAAGTTGGCGTGCAGGTACAGCAGGCAGTGAAGAAAGCTAATGGAATGTTAGCCTTCATAACAAGAGGATTTCAGTATAGGAGTAAAGAGGTTCTTCTGCAGTTGCATAGGTCTCTGGTGAGACCACATCTGGGGTATTGTGTACAGTTTTGGTCTCCTAATTTGAGGAAGGACATCCTTGTGATTCAGGCAGTGCAGCGTAGGTTCACGAGATTGATCCCTGGGATGGCGGGACTGTCATATGAGGAAAGATTGAAAAGACTAGGCTTGTATTCACTGGAGTTTAGAAGGATGAGGGGGTATCTTATGGAAACATATAAAATTATAAAAGGACTGGACAAGCTAGATGCAGGAAAAATGTTCCCAATGTTGGGCGAGTCCAGAACCAGGGGCCACAGTCTTAGAATAAAGGGGAGGTCATTTAAGACTGAGGTGAGAAAAAAAGTTTTCACCCAGAGAGTTGTGAATTTATGGAATTCCCTGACACAGAGGGCAGTGGAGGCCAAATCACTGGATGGATTTAAGAGAGAGTTAGATAGAGCTCTAGGGGCTAGTGGAATCAAGGGATATGTGGAGAAGGCAGGCACGGGTTATTGATTGGGGACGATCAGCCATGATCACAATGAATGGCGGTGCTGGCTCGAAGGGCCGAATGGCCTCCTCCTGCACCTATTTTCTATGGTTTCTATGCACATGTTTTTTTTGTCATAATTTAGCCATTTACCTCATACCTGTGGCCTTAGTTTAATACATTTTGGAGTAATGCTTTTATAATTTTTACTTAATTCAATGGAACTTTAATTTTGTCATGGTCCTTTCTACCATTTAGTTTTCTTTTAGCATAATGAATTATGTTTTTTATTTCAAGAATAAACATTTAAAAAAAAACACATTAGCACAGATACAACCGTTAGACTCAAAACTTTATGGACATGGGTTTAAAAGGCAGCCTGAGGATTCATGTGGTTCTTATGAAATGCCAACTTGTGTAATGTCATCACAGCAGATTTAGAATTATTTTACTGAGGGGTCGGGGTCGGATGTTTTGGGAACGACTCCACAGCCCAGTTTATTCCGCTCCCATGTGTGTTTATAACATTATTTACCCCAGTTTTACCCCAGACCGGGTTAATTCGCTCCCCTGTGAGTTTATAACATTATTTACCTCAGTTTTACCCCAGACTGGGTTTATTCAAGATTCAAGAGAGTTTATTGTCGTGTGTCCCAGATAGGACAATGAAATTCTTACTTTGCTTCAGCACAAAAGAATATAGACGGCATGAATACAGAACAGATCAGTGTGTCCATATACCATTGTATAAATATATACACACATGTATAAATAAAACAGATAAAGTGCAAATAAACTGATAATGGGCTATTAATATTCAGAGTTTTGTTAGAGTTGAGTTCAATATCCCGATGGCTGTGTATTGTGTATTTGGGAATACCCGGTTTGTGTATTTTGTTCCCCTGTGTGTTTATAACATTATTTACCCCAGTTATACCCCAGACCGGGTTTATTCCGCTCCCCTGTGTGTTTCTAATATTATTTACTGTATTATAACATTATTTACTGTCACTGTATGTCATGTTGTTACTTGTGGGCGGAGCACCAAGGCAAATTCCTTGTATGTGAATACTTGGTCAATAAACTTACTTACTTTACCCCAGTTTTACCGGGTATATTCCGCTCCCGTGTGTGTTTATAACATTATTTACCTCAGTTTTACCCCAGACCGGGTTTATTCCGCTCCCCTGTGTGTTTATAACATTATTAACCCCAGATTTACCGGGTTTATTCCCCCAGACGTGCAGTTTATGTGGTGATTTATTGATTATTTACAGAGAGGGGGGGGGGTTTCCTGCGCTGCATCTCTAAACTAAACTAAACCAAAGAAGGGTCTCGAGCCAAAATGTCACCCATTCCTTCTCTCCACAGATGCTGCCTGACCCGCTGAGATACTCCAGCACTTTGTGTCTATCTTCTCCACAGATGCTGCCTGACCCGCTGAATTACTCCAGCACTTTGTCATAGATTCACAGAGTGATACAGCGTTGGAAAGAGGCCCTTCGGCCCAACTCGTACTTGCACTCCTAGATCCCTCGGCTCCACACATTCCCCCAGCGCCCCGCCATTCACAGTGAAGACCCTGCCCTGGTTTGACTTCCTAAACTGCAACACCCTCCCCACCCCCAAACAATGTGACCTCCTTCCTGTGGCTCCCTGCCCCTTACCCCTGCCACCTCCTGCTCCTTACCCCCCTCCTCCCCAACCCCAAACAATGTGAACCCATCCCCACCTGGCTCCCTACACCATTCCTTAGCTCACTTGACCCCTCTATCTCCCCCCCAGTTCCCTGCCCCCCATTCGTCCCCCTCGGCACCAATTACACTCCCCCTTGAATCTTCCCCCCACCCTTTGCTGCCTGTTTCCCCCCGCTACTCACTTCTCCCCCTTTCCACCTCCAGCCTCTCACCACTCTCCTCCCTCCACTTTCTCTCTCTCTCTCTCTCTCTCTCTCTCTCTCTCTCTCTCTCTCTCTCTCTCTCTCTCCCTCTCTCTCTCTCTCTCTCTCTCTCTCTCTCTCTCTCTCTCTCTCTCTGTCTCTGTCTCTGTCTCTGTCTCTGTCTCTCTCTCTCTCTCTGAAGCAATTCTGTTCCTCAGACTTTTATTAATACATTTTAGGTATGTACTTTTGTAGCAAACTTAACTACCTAGGCATTTACTTTTAATTTCTATTGCACTATTGCGGATGACACAAAGCTGGGTGGCAGTGTGAACTGTGAAGAGGATGTTAGGAGGTTGCAGGGTGACCTGGACAGGTTGAGTGAGTGGGCAGATGCGTGGCAGATGCAGTATAATATAGATACATGTGAGGTTATCCACTTTGGCGGCAAAAACAAGGGGGCAGATTATTATCTCAATGGGGTTACGTTAGGTAAGGGGGAGGTACAGCGAGACCTGGGTGTCCTTGTACACCGGTCACTGAAAGTTGGCGTGCAGGTACAGCAGGCAGTGAAGAAAGCTAATGGAATGTTGGCCTTCATAACAAGAGGATTTCAGTATAGGAGTAAAGAGGTTCTTCTGCAGTTGTATAGGGCTCTGGTGAGACCACATCTGGAGTATTGTGTACAGTTTTGGTCTCCTAATTTGAGGAAGGACATCCTTGTGATTCAGGCAGTGCAGCGTAGGTTCACGAGATTGATCCCTGGGATGGCGGGACTGTCAAATGAGGAAAGATTGAAAAGACTAGGCTTGTATTCACTGGAGTTTTGAAGGATGAGGGGGTATCTTATGGAAACATATAAAATTATAAAAGGACTGGACAAGCTAGATGCAGGAAAAAATTTCCCAATGTTGGGCGAGTCCAGAACCAGGGGCCACAGTCTTAGAATAAAGTGGAGGTCATTTAAGACTGAGGTGAGAAAAAAAGTTTTCACCCAGAGAGTTGTGAATTTATGGAATTCCCTGACACAGAGGGCAGTGGAGGCCAAATCACTGGATGGATTTAAGAGAGAGTTAGATAGAGCTCTAGGGGCTAGTGGAATCAAGGGATATGTGGAGAAGGCAGGCACGGGTTATTGATTGGGGACGATCAGCCATGATCACAATGAATGGCGGTGCTGGCTCAAAGGGCCGAATGGCCTCCTCCTTCACCTATTTTCTATGGTTTCTATGCACATGATGGTTTTTTTGTCATAATTTAGCCATTTCCCTCATACCTGTGGCCTTAGTTTAATACATTTTGGAGTAATGCTTTTATAATTTTTACTTAATTCAATGGAACTTTAATTTTGTCATGGTCCTTTCTACCATTTAGTTTTCTTTTAGCGTAATGAATTATGGTTTTTATTTCAAGAATAAACATTTAAAAAAAAACACATTAGCACAGATACAACCGTTAGACTCAAAACTTTATGGACAAGGGTTTAAAAGGCAGCCTGAGGATTCATGTGGTTCTTATGAAATGCCAACTTGTGTAATGTCATCACAGCAGATTTAGAATTATTTTACCGAGGGGTCGGGGTCGGATGTTTTGGGAACGACTCCACAGCCCAGTTTATTCTGCTCCCATGTGTGTTTATAACATTATTTACCCCAGTTTTACCCCAGACCGGGTTTAATTTGCTCCCCTGTGTGTTTATAACATTATTTACCTCAGTTTTACCCCAGACCGGGTTTATTCAAGATTCAAGAGAGTTTATTGTCGTGTGTCCCAGATAGGACAATGAAATTCTTGCTTTGCTTCAGCACAAAAGAATATAGACGGCATGAATACAGAACAGATCAGTGTGTCCATATACCATTTTATAAATATATACACACATGTATAAATAAAACAGATAAAGTGCAAATAAACTGATAATGGGCTATTAATATTCAGAGTTTTGTTTGAGTTGAGTTCAATATCCTGATGGCTGTGTATTGTGTATTTGGGAATACCCGGTTTGTGTATTTTGTTCCCCTGTGTGTTTATAACATTATTTACCCCAGTTTTACCCCAGACCGGGTTTATTCCGCTCCCCTGTGTGTTTCTAATATTATTTACTGTATTATAACATTATTTACTGTCACTGTATGTCATGTTGTTACTTGTGGGGGAGCACCAAGGCAAATTCCTTGTATGTGAATACTTGGCCAATAAACTTACTTACTTTACCCCAGTTTTACCGGGTTTATTCCGCTCCCCTGTGTGTTTATAATATTATTTACCCCAGTTTTACCGGGTTTATTCCACTCCCCTGTGTGTTTATAACATTATTTACCTCAGTTTTACCACAGACCGGGTTTATTCCGGTCCCCTGTGTGTTTATAACATTATTAACCCCAGATTTACCGAGTTTATTCCCCCAGACGTGCAGTTTATGTGGTGATTTATTGATTATTTACAGAGAGGGGGGGGGGGTTCCTGCACTGCATCTCTAAACTAAACTAACCCAAAGAAGGGTCTCGAGCCAAAATGTCACCCATTCCTTCTCTCCACAGATGCTGCCTGACCCGCTGAGATACTCCAGCACTTTGTGTCTATCTTCTCCACAGATGCTGCCTGACCCGCTGAATTACTCCAGCGCTTTGTCATAGATCCACAGAGTGATACAGCGGTGGAAAGAAGCCCTTCGGCCCAACTCGTACTTGCACTCCTAGATCCCTCGGCTCCACACATTCCCCCAGCGCCCCGCCATTCACAGTGAAGACTCTGCCCTGGTTTGACTTCCTAAACTGCAACACCCTCCCCACCCCCAAACAATGTGACCTCCTTCCTGTGGCTCCCTGCCCCTTACCCCTGCCGCCTCCTGTTCCTTACCCCCCTTTGCTCCCACCCCCCTCCTCCCCACCCCCTAACAATGTGAACCCACCCCCACCTGGCTCCCAACCCCCTTCCTTGGCTCACCTGACCCCTCTATCTCCCCCCAGTTCCCTGCCCCCATTCATCCCCCTCGCCACCAAACCCACTCCCCCTTTAATCCTCCCCCCTCCCTTTGCTGCCTGTTTCCCCCCGCTACTCACTTCACCCCCTTTCCACCTCCAGCCTCTCACTCCGCTCCTCCCTCCACTTTCTCTCTCTCTCTCTCTCTCTCTCTCTCTCTCTCTCTCTCTCTCTCTCTCTCTCTGACAGAAGCAATTCTGTTCCTCAGACTTTTATTAATACATTTTAGGTATGTACTTTTGTAGCAAACTTAACTACCTAGGCATTTACTTTTAATTTCTATTGCACTATTGCGGATGACACAACGCTGGGTGGCAGTGTGAACTGTGAAGAGGATGTTAGGAGGTTGCAGGGTGACCTGGACAGGTTGAGTGAGTGGGCAGATGCGTGGCAGATGCAGTATAATATAGATACATGTGAGGTTATCCACTTTGGCGGCAAAAACAAGGGGGCAGATTATTATCTCAATGGGGTTAGGTTAGGTAAGGGGAGGTGCAGCGAGACCTGGGTGTCCTTGTACACCGGTCACTGAAAGTTGGCGTGCAGGTACAGCAGGCAGTGAAGAAAGCTAATGGAATGTTGGCCTTCATAACAAGAGGATTTCAGTATAGGAGTAAAGAGGTTCTTCTGCAGTTGTATAGGTCTCTGGTGAGGCTGTTTGTGTATTTTGTTCCCCTGTGTGTTTATAACATTATTTACCCGAGTTTTACCCCAGACCGGGTTTATTCCACTCCCCTGTGTGTTTCTAATATTAGTTACTGTATTATAACATTATTTACTGTCACTGTATGTCATGTTGTTACTTGTGGGCGGAGCACCAAGGCAAATTCCTTGTATGTGAGTACTTGGCCAATAAACTTCCTTACTTTACCTCAGTTTTACCCCAGACTGGGTTTATTTTGTTCCCCTGTGGGTTTATAACATTATTTACCCCAGTTTTACCACAGACTGGATGTATTTTGTTCCCCTGTGTGGTTACATTATTTACCTCAGTTTTACCCCAGACCGGGTTTATTCCGCTCCCCTGTGGGTTTATAACATTATTTACTGTATTATACTGTATTATAACATTATTTACTGTCACTGTATGTCATGTTGTTACTTGTGGGCGGAGCACCAAGGCAAATTCCTTGTATGTGAATACTTGGCCAATAAACTTATTTACTTTACCTCAGTTTTACCCCAGACTGGGTTTACTTTGTTCCCCTGTGTGTTTATAACATTATTTACCCCAGATTTACCAGGTTTATTCCGCTCCCCTGTGTGTTTATAACATTATTTACCCCAGTTTTACCGGGTTTATTCCCCCAGACGTGCAGTTTATGTGGTGATTTATTGATTATTTACAGAGAGGGGGGGTTGGGAGCCAGAGAGAGGGAGATGTTTATTTATAAGGTGTTTTATCTCAGGACGCTGCTCCAGACGGTGAGTTTATATAATTGACCCCCAGTTTGACCAGTTTGATTCCCCCAGACGTGGTTTATGTGGAGATTGCCCTCAGCTCTCTCTCTCTCTCTCTCTCTCTCTCTCCCCCCCACACACATGTCCACACACTAGGTATGTTACAAAACTTACCTTCAGTCGCGCTGTAATTCTGCCACTGGCCGTGTGCGCGATTTTGGCGCCTTTAAGGGGGGGGCGGGGTTAAAACGCGGTTTCTCCTCCCTTGTCCTGGAAATATTTTGTTGGAGTACAAACCTTCGCTGACAAAATCGTTCCTACCGGCGATTTGTGACTTTTTTTTTTAATTAAATCGTCAATGTCAGCGCTACAGTCATTTTAAAAGCAGCTCTTGAAGCGTCAACGCCAATAACGGGGACGGATTTCACACAATGGACAGGTAAACGAAAGTGCTTTCTTTAAATGTATAAAAGTGCTTCTTAAGAAGCCTTTAATTCACATTTTGTCATGCAAAACGGTGATTTTATTCCCCGAATTAACGGCAGTATTTTTCATGCCAATACGGGGTTAAATTCACCGCAAATGAACGTTCCAAAAGATCGCGTTCCAGAAATTCTCACTCGCAAGATGAATTAAATCCCCATTAATTTACAGGTATTAAACATTCAATTCCTTCCATTTGGCCTGTAAATTCATGAAAATTAGATTTAAAAATTATGTTATATTGTGAATTATTGTGTGAATGTTATTTGGACACTTAGGCTATTTAAAAATGTTAATCTATTCTTAAGAAATTGATAGATGTTTAGATCTAGTAATTGAATTTTGTACTTAGCTTCAATTAGGTAACTAACTAATTATATGCTTTACTTTCATGTCTTCGAAGTAAGATTGTTTCATATTTGTTTCAGAATGGTTCAATCTATAATACCTGAAAATTTCTTTCAGTTACCATAATTTTTAAGAAAGTTATGGGCTTTTAACTGTCCTCGATCACAGCTTTTGTGTTAAATCAATGGAAAAGCAATAGGGAACTAGATGCTAATTTCTGAGTATGATAATGGCCATAACTTTTTTAATACTGAAGATATGAAAATGAATTAAGTGTCAAATTAAACTTCTTTTTATGCTTTATCTGATGGGATAAATTGCAGACTTTACTTTTTAAATCTCAAAATTGTGTAACATTGCTACACACACGTGACTGTACCGGCCTGTACTGTACTGTACTGTACTGTACTGTATGTGGTCATTGACCTCACTCACCCACTCACTTCTCCCCCACGTGACCCGATCCCGCACAATCCGCTGCAGCCGCTGATCATCAGTTAGTTATTTATTTACCTCAGGTCCGTCGGCAGCGACGTCACCAACTGACGCTTCTCTGCCCGCCCGCCGCCATTTTCATGCGGTCGACTAGGAGACTCGGCCCCGGGGAGGAGGGGGGGGCGGGACCGGCGGGCAGGCGGCCATCTTGGTGAGGGGAGGTGAGGTCGGCGGGCGGGCGCGGGGTTGGCGGTTGGAGACGTGAGCGGTAACAAAATGAAGATGTACCGCCCTCCCCGCCCGCCCTGCGCCGTGACGTCCGCCCTCCCCGCCCGCCCTGCGCCGGGACGTCCGCCCTCCCCGCCCGCCCTGCGCCGTGACGTCCGCCCTCCCTGCACCGTGACGTCACCGGCGATCCGAGGGCGTGGCTTCAGCTGGCAGTTGCTCGATGGCGGTTTGTTTTTAAATGTGAAGGCCGACACAAAATGGCGGCGAATGTGATGATGATGCTGCTTCACACTGAAGGTAAAATACTGCAGTCACTTGGTCATGGAGTGATAGAGAACAACGAGAAAGCGACCCGGGAGATGAGCGGCCATCTTGGTGAGGGCAGGTGAGGTCGGCAGCCGGCGGCCATCTTGGTGAAGGCAGGTGAGGTCGGCGGTTGGAGCTTTAGGCGGATGGTTTTGGGTGGGTGAGGGTGGTTTCAGGTGCGTGAGGGTGGTTTCGGGTGGGTATGGGTGGTTTTGGGTGGGTGTGGTGGGTGAGGGTGGTTTCGGGTGTGTGTGGATGATTGAGGGTGGTTTCGGGTGATTGAGGGTGGGTGAGGGTGGTTTCGGGTGGGTGAGGGTAGTTTCGGGTGGGTGTGGGTGATTGAGGGTGGGTGAGGGTGGTTTCGGGTGGGTGAGGGTGGTTGAGGGTGGGTGAGGGTGGTTTTGGGTGTGTGTGGGTGGTTTCGGGTGGGTGTGGGTGGATGAGGGTGGGTGTGGGTGTATGAGGATGGTTTTGTGGGTGGTTTCTGGTGAGGGCGGTTTCATAGAAACATAGACAATTGGTGCAGGAGTAGGCCATTCGGCCCTTCGAGCCAGCACCGCCATTCAATGTGATCATGGCTGATCATCTGTTCGATGACGTTGAGCTTGGCGGTGGTAAGGCCTTCAACATTGAGCTGCAGTAGCGCTAAACCTCGACAGTTGGCGGCATTTAACGGTGCCGCCTGGCCTGGGGAGGCATGGCTTTCAGCGGTCTGCAGACGTGGTAAAGATATTGGTTTCGCTTTGTGGGCTTATGATCCTGTAAGCTACTCGTAGAGGAGGCCGCGTAGAGGCTGTCTTTGACCAGATGGTCAAGACGAGATGGAGAGACCAGTTGAAGTCAGCGGAAACATCTAGGCTACACCATTACATCGATGACCCCATGGACGTCCCTGGCCAGGACCTGCCCCGAAAGCAGTGGACAACCCTCAACCACTTGAGGACAGGCGTCTTGAGGACGCTATGGAGTAGTGATGAAGAGGTGTGGACCTCGTGGACAGCGAGCGCCTCCTGCGAGTGTGGGGACCCAACACAGACAGTGGAGCACACATCGGCCACCGAACGGTGAACGAGGTCTGATTGACCTGCTTGATGATACGTTGGCCTGGCTCGCCTCAACAGAGCTGCAGGTCTAAAAGACACACGACAGAAGAAGAAGATGGCTGATCATCCAACTCAGTATCCTGTACCTGCCTTCCCTCCATACCCCCTGATCCCTTTAGCCACAAATGCCACACCTAACTCCCTCTTAAAAATAGCCAATGAACTGGCCTCAACTACCTTCTGTGGCAGGGAATTCCACAGATTCACCACTCTCTGTGTGAAAAAAAATGTTTTTCTCATCTCGGTCCTAAAAGACTTCCCCCTTATCCTTAAACTGACCCCTTGTTTTGGACTTCCCCAACATCGGGTTCAATCTTCCTGCATCTAGCCTGTCCAACCCCTGAAGAATTTTGTAAGTTTCCATAAGATCCCCCCCTCAATCTTCTAAATTCCAGCGAGTACAAGCCGAGTCTTTCCAGTCTTTCTTCATATGAAAGTCCTGACATCCCAGGAATCAGTCTGGTGAACCTGCTCTGTACTCCCTCTATGGCAAGAATGTCTTTCCTCAGATTAGGAGACCAAAACTGTACGCAATACTCCAGGTGTGGTCTCACCAAGACCCTGTACGGGTGGGTGAGGGTGGTTTCGGGTGGGTGAGGGTGGGTGAGGGTGGGTGTGGGTGGTTTCTGGTGGGTGTGGTTGGTGAGGATGGTTTCGAGTGGGTGAAGGTGGTTTTGGGTGGGTGTGGGTAAAAAAATCACAAACCATACGTAAGTAAGTAAGTAAATTTTATTTATATAGCACATTTAGATCAACTCGCATTGAAACCAAAGTGCTTTACATAAAAGAAATAATGAAGTTTCCGTACATCCATAGAAAAAATAAAAAATAAATAAAAAATGACACAACACATTATAGAATTCAACATGAACTTCCCCCCACAACAGAATCAAAATTTTCCACTGTCCACGGCATCAAAAAGTTAAGTCCTCTTCCTCTGTGATCACCCAAATTACATTTTACTCAGATGTAAGCCAAGGAATGGCATAATTGTTAGCTGTTAATTGGATATAATCAACTTCAGCAAATTGACAATATCCTATTGAAGGACAGTGGGTGTTTAAGCTGTCAGAACATTTTGTTATTTGCCAAAATATACATCTCAATAGCATAATGATAGAAAACTTTTCTACACATCACTCGTAAGTCGAGATTTCTTTAATGATAAATTTAGCTTCAGAAGCATTTTCTTTTTGCATGTACAAACCCACTTCAGAACCATGGGCGATTTTAAAATTTTACAGCCTGATTTATCACTTCTGAAACTTTTTAGATACCAAAGGGATCAAGAAAAAACACAAATAATGCCTTGCTGTTGATGAAATGCAGTGAGCAAAGGCGATAATTCCCAATAATTTCAATCTCGATATCTGCACGGCCAATGTTCGCAAAGCACTTTAGCTGTTGTTGTCCCTTCAGCTGTTGCTTCTCTTTACCTTCATTTCGCTTCACTTTTGAAATTCTGAAGTAGGATAGATGTCTTTCACGGTTACCCCGACTTCAACAATTATTTATAGCGCAAATTTTCACCATTTTGGCATTTTTTAACAGGTAGGAAAGTACGCGTTTCGTGTAATAACAACATATACGATGTCCTCCAGAGCAGCTCCATGCGTCATGCCCTTTGACCCGGTGACCTTGTGTGCAACCCCCCTATACACACACACACACACACACTCTCTCAGACACACACGCACTCAGACACGCACGCACTCAGACACGTACGCACTCAGACACGCACGCACTCTTAGACACGCGCACTCTCAGACACACACACACTCACGCACGCAAGCACACACAGACACACACACACAGACTCTCACTCACACACACAGACTCACTTACACAAACACAGACTCACTCACAGACACACACACAGACACACACACACACACACACACACAGACTCACACACACAGACTCACTCACACACACACAGTCACACACACACACACATAGTCAAACACACACACAGTCACACACACACAGCCACACACACACACACACACACAGTCACTCACACACACACACAGTCAAACACACACAGTCACAAACACACACACAGTCAAACACACACAGTCACTCACACACACACAGTCACTCACACACTGACGCACACACACACAACCAATACTAAAATGCCAAGTAACTTCAGCACGTGGTAAACATAGTGTGGAAACCGAATGATTCAAACGTTTAAAGTCTCCACATTTGCAAACACTTTACAACCAATACATTTTCTGAAAACACACACACAGACACACACACACACTCACAACCAATACTAAAACATTAACAACTCTCTGATTTTTCATCGATGGGAAAAAGCCTCTGGTCCAGCTCAGCGGAGGGGGACTCTGAGCGAGGTGGCCAAAAATCACGAAACAGAAAGTCAGAAAGTGGTCAAGATCTTAGTTTTAGTAATATAGAAGATGAATGTGATGATTTTAATAACTCGGGAAGTACATTCGTGAAAGTATGTAGAAATTATAAAGTAAAAAATTCAATTCCAAAAATTGCAACGTTGCACTTGTCAAAGTCCAAGCCTTTACTTTCCACTCTCTTCACAGTATTCATGTTTATGTTTTTACTGTTTTAGCATAGATGACAGATGACTCATCTTCCTTTGAAGAAACAAGGTTCTGAAAGAGAAAGAAATACCAATTGTATTTCAGACCGTTGCTGTTGTCGCTGTTTAGATCAGTAAACAGATTACAGCTTTAATTCATACTTGTACGATCTGGGATTTCATCAAGAAGAATCAATATACTTACAGTGCCTGATGCTTGATTGGAGGACAGTGTATTATTGCTGTTGCCTGTAATAAATGCAAACATCACAATTAAAAATGACACTGGTGGATTATGTTCACAAAGGAAACGACAAATGGAATATAAAAGTCTAAAGCTTACTACATTTTGCTCTTCCTGACAGTAGATCAACAAGACATTGAATTCCAGAAAACCCATCTCTCATCTGTATGCTCAAACCTCTGCATTTACAGTGAGCTGCAGGAATGGTCAGAATGAACAAGACACCCTTATATTGCTACGGAAGGAATCGACTATGAATAAGTGAACTAGCACAGCAATTGACAGAGCAGCAGCCCTGGCAGGACATAAGCTACGAAGCTGCATCTGTGGCTGGGAAAAGATAACATCAGAGAAGGGTCTCAGGATCCACCAGGGCAGGGAAAATTGCCTGGGAGAGCTTGGTGAGGGGCCTCGCATTGCCCATTACCTTCTAAGAGGTAGGCCAAATCAGTCGAGTGAAGCCCAGTGGCAGGTTAACCACCACAGTCCACAGGGTATCAGCACCCCAGGCGAAGCTCAACCAAGTACTGTCCCACCAACGGACAGGGGTCCAGAGCCCAACCAGCCACAGTCAGCGGTAAAGAGGAAGATGGAACGATAAAAGCAGAATGGAGCAGTCACTGGCTGTGGCTGAAGAGAAAATATGCTGTCTGGGCTGCCACGTGACCATCTAGAGGCTAACCATAAGACACACACCCAGGGCTGATCACCCTGCGGTGGGCCTGCCTTGACTGAGGGTGTCTTGTGATAAAAGGCCGAAACACCCAGTGATGTTGAGGTACACAACTGAAGATGTGTGTGATTGGTAGCAAAATCACCTCGTGGTCACCCCCAAGAATATTGGATGTCAGTTGTGGTGAAGAAACTTAGGGATTGTACCATCCAGTCCTACTAATCAATATCAAAAAATTGTAATTCAAGGAAGTTTGTGCTGATCACTTGTAGCTCAGTCAGGAGTTGTGTAGAAGAATGTTCTTCAGATGGACATAAATGGTGTCTTGGTTTCACTTCCCGTCACCAACGACAATGCACAACAGTGTTGTAACAGCAACCTCGATGTCACTGGTTGGATCTCTGGAGTGGCTATTGTACCCATTCAGAGTAGGCTAAGGGACCAGAACACACTTAGAGTAGGTTAGGGAACCAGAACACACTTCCTGTAGTTTAGGGGACCAGAACACGCTCCCTGTAGTTTAGGGGACCAGAACACACTCCCTGTAATTTAGGGGACCAGAACACACTCCCTATAGTTTAGGGGACCAGTACCCACTTAGAGTAGGTTAGGGGACCAGAACATACTCCCTGTAGTTTAGGGGACCATAACACACTCGGAGAAGGCTGGGGAGGCTGAACCCACCCAGAGAAGGTTGGGCTCGTAACTGAGCCTCAGCTGACTGCCCCACTTCATGTCGATGGACAGAGCGAGGGACTTTATCCCAGGAATGCCTGATGCTGTTGTAAGGTGGCCAAAGACAGCAGGGTTTCAGACTACTCAGTGCCAATAATCCTCACTGTGATAAAAGTTTAAAAGATATTTAAATAAAGTCATTTTACCACCAGTTGCTTTTGGCTGGAAGGAGATGGATCCATAATGAATACCTTCCTCTGTATCTGTGGAAATAAGTGGGAAACAAAGAATTTATTTGTATTTGAAAAAGGATGATTTAAGTCAATGCAGGGTCACGATACGAAACGCTGATCATCGCTTTCCCTCCATAGATGCTGCTCGACCCATAGAGTACCTCCAGCAGTTTGAAAAAACCCTCCATGAAAAGTCACATCTCCTAACCTTGTTTTGACTTCTTCCTGGGATGGTGGAAATTACAAAGAGAATTTGAGTTAATTTGGCTTGTGGAGTTTAGAAGAATGACAATGGTTCTCATGGAAACATAGAAAATCCCAACAGGTAGACCAGTCTGGATGGAGGAAGATGTTCCCTGTTGGGGGAGACCATGACCAGGGGTAAAGGTTGAAGACAAGAGACAATAAGGATGAAGATGAGGAGAACAAAGAATCGGTTACATTCTCTACCACACATTTGTCTGGAGCCAAATCATTCAGTACATTTTAGTAATTGTTGAATTTATTGACAGATACACAACAATGGCGAGGTACAGGTAGAATAAAAATGTTGCCTGCAGCAGCATCAGAGGCATTTTGACTAAGGCAACACAACACATAAATGAAGCATAAATTACAAAGACCACAGGTTAGTGGAAAAAAAGACTCCAAAACACAAACTAGAGACCAGTCATATGTGGACTAAGATCAAGGAATATGGGGAGCTATGATCAGCTGAGGTTCAGTATAGTTTATTGTCATGTGTGCCGAGGTTCAGTGAAAAACTTTTGTTGCATCAGCAGAAAGACAATATATGAATACAATCGATCCCTTTACAGTAGAACACAGTGGAATACAATTGATCCATACTGTGGAACAAGGTAAGACATTGATATTTTTCTCATTAAAACATGAGCAATGTCTGATTTATTGAAAGGTTCCTTCAGATTTTTCAAGAAAGATTTCTCTGTTCATCAGATTCATCAGAAATGTGGTCTAAATTCTGGCAAAAACAATACTGTCCACCATTCTGTTCGTTTTTTCATCTTTTTGTTATTTTAGTGTTTGTTAAAAGTTTGATTTAATGTACTTCAGTTTGTTTTATGTGGGGGGGGGCGGGGGGGGGGGACTTTTTTTGCAGGTTCTTACCTTCCCAGAGATGTGATCATTTTTCAGATCACATTCTTCGGGCTCTGCTGCCTACCAACGATGGAGCTGGAAGCCGACTCGGACTGTCGTGAGCCCCACCGCGGGGAGCGGACTTAACATCGGAGCGGATCCCTTGCCTGGGATCGCTCCCACCGCGACCTGCGGACTTACCATCAAGGGCTCGCAGTCTCAGGAGTGGCTGAGTCGGGAGCTCCAACGCCGCAGAAGGTTCAACCAGCCCCGACACGAGGTTTGAACGCCCGGCTCGGGGGAGCTGACATCCCCCCGATGCGGGAACGGATCGCCTCGACGCGGGGGGCCCGAACACCGCCGGCTACGGGAGTCAAGATCATCCCGTCAACGGGGGCTCGAGGCCCCCAACCGAGGAAGAACACAAGTGAAGGACTTGAACTTTATTTCACCTTCCATCACAGTGAGGAATGTGTAGGAGTCACAGTGGTGGATGTTCATGTTAAAATGTGTTTTTGTGTCTGTTGCTTTTTAATTGTATGACTGACCTGGCCAGTGAAATTCCTTGTATGTTGCAAAACATACTTCGCGAATAAAATCTGATTCTGATTCTGTCTAAGGTGGAAACAAAGAACTGCAGATGCTGGTTAATACACAAAGGGACACAAAGTGCTGGAGTACCTCTGCAGGTCAGGCAGCACCTCTGGAGGACATGTATAGGTGAAGTTTCGGGTCGTGACCCTTCAGACTCAAAAGAAGGGTCTCGATCCGAAACATCACCTCTCCACGATCTATTAATGATGCTCAAACCATTCTGAAATGTTGTTATTTTCACTTTAGAATAAAATCTGAACTAGTGGCATAGTGAATTGGAGGCATTTAATACTAGATGATATTTTGTGAAAGGGATGGTGACTTTTGAAAGGGCAAGTTTTGTCCATTCTTTAGAGAGCCACTAACCAAGCTGTTAATCAGGATCAACAATAAATTAGGAGTGTGAATATGTTGTTCATGGCGATGTCTCAACATTCATGGGTTGACCATGATAGTCCAGTGAAAATTAGTCAATTGACCAATGCAGAGTAAGACCTGCAGTTGGATGAGGAAGACTGGGACTGAAGGGGTGAATTGACACAAGAGAGACTGTTGAATTGATCAATTAGTTTGTGTGCTTGAGGTTCCCTTCCTCACATTCTTGTTACAAAACTGTGAAATGTGAAATAGTTTGCTTCCTCAAATACAACACCTCCACAACTAGAGATTCATTGACTGAGTCATCTATTTACCTTCTTGCTTTGTGTTCCTACTCACAGACATATATTCAGCCACACGGCTCATCTCAGGTACTGGGGTCACATTAATTTCTGGAAAATAAGTATTATTTTCTGATTAAGACTTTAATCCGGCTTGATTTTAAAGAAGCAGCAATCCAGTGTTTAAACTGTACCCAATTAATAATGAGATCCACCAGAATGACCAGGAACATGGCTTCAGATGTACGTCAGAGACATTTAATGGTGGGATAAGACCATGTGGATAAAATCAGAGTCCATGGAAACACAGTGTTCCCTAAATTATGACCATATTAGGATGGTACACAAGGCAAAGTTTTCACTTTAAGTTTGAACCACCAAAGTGCAGTGGAGATACCTTGGTCTCCTGGTTTCCTGCCCAATATTCATCCCTCAGTAAATAGGAACATGTTGAGGGCAAATTGGAGACCATATTTGCTACATGACTACACTAGCTATACTTCAACTTCTGGCATGTTTATTTGATAATGGTTTACACAGGGGATGGTGACACAATCACCACGTGGTCAGATCATTGCAGAACAGCACCTGAAATCATACAGCAGACTCCTCATGGCAACGCAGGTAGACAGGTAGACAATCCACATTGCATAAATAATGCTTTAATTGACCACAACAAGTCTGAAATCAATTTCTCAACAACATAAGCAAAATCAGACACTTTTCCTATCCAAAATATATTGTTATTTTCTCCTTGTAACAAAGATAACATTGTCATTGATAATTTGGGGAATCTGTGCTGCATTAAGGATGTCTTGATGTACTTTACCTGTAGGCTTGCGCTTTCTTTGACACCACACCACTGCCAGTACAATGACGATGAGAAGAGCCAGACTCCCGATAATTCCAACAATGATGTATATAAAAGGTTCATTCTCTGTCAAAATAATAAACACAGAGTTCACATTTGTAGAATAAATGGACATCATTCAAAAATCATTGGAACCTCTTTTGGGGAAGGTGTGACCTGTACTAAAAGTACGGGTTGCACTTGAACCCGAGGGGGACCAATATCCTGGCGGGGAGATTTGCAAAGGCTACTGGGGAGACTTTAAACTAGAACGGTTGGGGGAGGGACTCAAATAGAGAAAGCTAGTAGACAGTGTGTGAGGCAGAGAAGGGAAGCACTCAGACCCAACATGTAGGGGGGAAAGAAGAAAAAGATAATAAACAGAGAATAAGAGGTGGTGGGTTTCTTAAATATGTGAGCAGAGAGACAGAGGGGTGTAAAATGAAGGTAGAAGCAATAGGTAGCAAGGTGAAAAGTAAAAGTGGCAGGCAGAGAAATCCAGGGCAAAAATCAAAAAGGGCCATTTTTCAACATAATTGTATAAGGGGTAAGAGTGTTGTAAAAACAAGCCTGAAGGCTTTGTGTCTCAATGCAAGCAGCATTCGTAATAAGGTGGATGAGTTGAATGTGCAGATAGCTTTAATGACTATGATATAGTTGGGATCACAGAGACATGGCTCCAGGGTGACCAAGGCTGGGAGCTCAACATCCAGGGTTATTCAATATTCAGGAGGCATAGAGAGAAAGGAAAAGGAGGTGGGGTAGCGTTGTTGGTTAGAGAGGAGATTAATACAATAGCAAGGAAGGACATTAGCTTGGAGGATGTGGAATCGATATGGGTAGAGCTGCGAAACACTAAGGGGCAGAAAACGCTAGTGGGAGTTTTGTACAGGCCACCTAACAGTAGTAGTGGAGTTGGGGATGGCATCAAACAGGAAATAAAAAATCCGTGCAACAAAGGTAAAACAGTTATAACGGGTGACTTCAATCTACATATAGATTGGGTGAATCAAATTGGCAGGGGTGCTGAGGAAAAGGGTTTCTTGGAATGTATGCGGGATAGTTTTCTAAACCAACATGTAGAGGAACCAACGAGAGGGCAGGCTATTCTAGACTGGGTATTGAGTAATGAGGAAGGGTTAGTTAGCAGTCTTGTTGTGCGTGGCCCCTTGGGCAATGACCATAATATGGTTGAGTTCTTCATTAGGATGGAGAGTGACATAATTAATTCAGAAACAAAGTTTCTGAACGTAAAGAAAGGTAACTTTAAGGGTCTGAGACGTGAATTGGCCAAGATAGACTGGCAATTGATTCTTAAATGGTTGACGGTGGACATGCAATGGAAGGCATTTAAAGGCTGCATGGATGAACTACAACAATTGTTCATCCCAGTTTGGCAAAAGAATAAATCAGGGAAGGTAGTGCATCCGTGGATAACAAGCGAAATCAGGGATAGTATCAAAACAAAAGATGAAGCATACAAATTAGCCAGAAAAAGCAGCCTACCAGAGGACTGGGAGAAATTCAGAGTCCAGCAGAGGAGGACAAAGGGCTTAATTAGGAAAGGGAAAATAGATTATGAAAGAAAACTGGCAGGGAACATAAAAACTGACTGCAAAAGTTTTTATAGATATGTGAAGAGAAAAAGATTAGTTAAAACAAATGTAGGTCCCTTGCAGCCAGAAACAGGTGAATTTATCATGGGGAACAAGGACATGGCAGACCAATTGAATAACTACTTTGGTTCTGTTTTCACTAAGGAAGACTAAATTAATCTGCCGGAAATAGCAGGGGACCGGGGGTCAAATGAGATGGAGGAACTGAGTGAAATCCAGGTTAGCCGGGAAGTGGTGTTAGGTAAATTGAATGGATTAAAGGCTGATAAATCCCCAGGGCCAGATAGGCTGCATCCCAGAGTACTTAAGGAAGTAGCCCCAGAAATAGTGGATGCATTAGTGATAATTTTTCAGATTCTGGAGTAGTTCCTGAGGATTGGAGGGTAGCTATTGTAAGCCCACTTTTTGAAAAGGGAGGGAGAGAGAAAACGGGGAATTACAGACCAGTTAGTCTAACATCGGTAGTGGGGAAACTGCTAGAGTCATGTTATTAAAGATGGGATAGCAGCACATTTGGAAAGTGGTGAAATCATTGGACAAAGTCAGCATGGATTTATGAAAGGTAAATCGTGTCTGACGAATCTTATAGAATTTTTCGAGGATGTAACTAGTAGAGTGGATAAGGGAGAACCAGTGGATGTGTTATATCTGGACTTTCAGAAGGCTTTCGACAAGGTCCCACATAAGAGATTAGTATACAAACTTAAAGCACACGGTATTGGGGGTTCAGTATTGATGTGGATAGAGAACTGGCTGGCAGACAGGAAGCAAAGAGTAGGAGTAAATGGGTCCTTTTCAGAATGGCAGGCAGTGACTAGTGGGGTACAGCAAGGCTCAGTGCTGGGACCCCAGCTATTTACAATATATATTAATTTTGGACGAGGGAATTGAATGCAACATCTCCAAGTTTGCGGATGACACGAAGCTGGGGGGCAGTGTTAGCTGTGAGGAGGGTGCTAGGAGGCTGCAAGATGACTTGGTTAGGCTGGGTGAGTGGGAAAATGCATGGCAGATGCAGAATAATGTGGATAAATGTGAGGTTATCCACTTTGGTGGCAAAAACAGGAAAGTAGACTATTACCTGAATGGTGGCCGATTAGGAAAAGGGGAGATGCAACAAGACCAGGGTGTCATGGTACACCAGTCGTTGAAAGTAGGCACGCAGGTGCAGACGGCAGTGAAGAAAGCGAATGGTATGTTAGCATTCATAGCAAAAGGAGTTGAGTATAGGAGCAGGGAGGTTCTACTGCAGTTGTACAGGGTCTTGGTGAGACCACACCTGGAGTATTGCGTACAGTTTTGATCTCCTAATCTGAGGAAGGACATTCTTGCCATAGAGGGGGTACGGAGAAGGTTCACCAGACTGATTCCTGGGATGTCAGGACTTTCATATGAAGAAAGACTGGATAGACTCAGCTTGTACTCGCTAGAATTTAGAAGATTGTGGGGGATCTTATAGAAACCTACAAAATTCTTAAGGTGTTAGACAGGCTAGATGCAGGAAGATTGTTCCGATGTTGGGGAAGTCCAGAACAAGGGGTCACAGTTTAAGGATAAAGGGGAAATCTTTAAGGACTGAGATGAGAAAAACATTTTTCACGCAGAGAGTGGTTAATCTGTGGAATTCTCTGCCACAGAAGGTAGTTGAGGTCAGTTCATTCGTTATATTTAAGAGGGAGTTAGATGTGGCCCTTGTGGCTAAAGGGATCAGGGGGTATGGAGAGAAAGCAGGTACAGGATACTGAGTTGGACGATCAGCCATGATCATATTGAATGGCGGTGCAGGCTCGAAGGGCCGAATGGCTTACTCCTGCACCTATTTTGTATGTTTCTATGTTTCTATGTTAAAAGCTCCCCCAAAGACCAGGCATTAACCACACGGACTAATTTAGATCAGAAGTCTTGAGTTTAACTTGTGATCCAGATTCACTGAGACACAAGGTACTGCAGATGAGAGTTTACCAATAAAAGACACAAAGTGTTGGAGAAACTCAGCAGGTTAGGCAGGTGACATTTCGGGTCGCAGCCCTTTAGTCTGAAGTAGGGTCAAGCCCCAAAACCTCACCTATCCATGTTCTCCAGAGATTCCACATGACCCGTTGAGTTACTCCAGCACATTGTGTCTTTTTCCCCCAGATTAATTGACCTTACTCAGAAAGATCAGAGAGCCACAACTTGCCTCAGTAGCCATCAGTTAGAGACTAAACATTCACACAAGTTTTTGTTTCTTGGTTACAATCAGCTGACATTTCTCAGGCAGGAGATGGGAGCTGATGGTTGGTTGATAAAGTAGCTGATTCAGCTGTGATACTTCCCACTGTACAGTGGACAAATGTCTATCATAGTCTAAGCCTGGAACAATGGTTAAATGAACACTGCTGACAACAGAGTGGATATTGCCCTCCAGCTTCAAGCCTCTCTAACCAGGAGCACAAGAACTGTAAACGTTAGAAATACTCAGCCGTTTGAGCAGTATCCGTGGAAAGGGAAAGAAGTGAGCTCATGTTTTATGATGAAAAAAACGTCAGATTCAAAGAAAGGATCTTTGCCAACAGACAATAGGTGCAGGAGTAGGCCATTCAGCCCCTCGAGCCAGCACCGCCATTTAATTGGATCATGGCTGGACTTGTTCCTCTTTCACAGTTCCTATCTGTCCAGCTGATTATTATTATTATTTTTAATTCGGATTTTCAACTCCTAAAATTAATTTTGGTCTTCAAGTACTAAAACTGTACTGTGCATGTAACCATTGCATACTGATGACCTTTATAAATCAGAGCATTGAATATAGAAGTTGGGATGTAATGTTAAAATTGTACAAGGCATTGGTGAGGCCAATTCTGGAGTATGGAATACAATTTTGGTCGCCTAATTATAGGAAGGATGTCAACAAAACAGAGAGAGTACAGAGGAGATTTACTAGAATGTTGCCTGGGTTTCAGCAACTAAGTTACAGAGAAAGGTTGAACAAGTTAGGTCTTTATTCTTTGGAGCGCAGAAGGTTAAGAGGGGACTTGATAGAGGTCTTTAAAATTATGAGTGGGTTAGACAGAGTGGACGTGGATAAGCTTTTCCCATTGAGAGTAGGGAAGATTCAAACAAGGGGACATGACTTGAGAATTAAGGGACAGAAGTTTAGGGGGAACATTAGGGGGAACTTCTTTACTCAGAGAGTGGTAGCTGTGTGGAATGAGCTTCCAATGGAAGTGGTGGAGGCAGGTTCGATGTTATACTTTAAAAATAGATTGGATGGATATATGGACGGGAAAGGAATGGAGGGTTATGGTCTGAGTGCAGGTAGATGGGACTAGGGGGAAGTGTTTATTTTTAATTTTTAATTAAAAAAAAAATGTTTGGCACGGACTTGAAGGGCCGAGATGGCCTGTTTCCGTGCTGTTATGGTTATATAGTTATATGATGTCAATGAGGTTGAACACATTATTATTGCAATCCTAATGACCACATCTTCATGTGTTTTTAGTGTAAAATTGGAGATGGTTGATCCATGCATTAATTCCACACACCAACTAATCGATTCACTCACTGATTGATATCTCCTGCCCTTTAAGGACAGCTCAACACCCAAAAGCATCAGTCTGCAATGAGGCCAAAGGATGGAGAGGCTGGTGTGCGCTACCCTTGTAAAATAAAGTTCAACTTCAGTACTGCTGCATAGCGAGACTGTGCTAAATGAGCGTACATGGGGAGGCTTCTGCTCAACCGGGAGCACAGATTTCCAATCTGGGAGGTGGGGACACCACAGTGGGAGTGGGTGTGGGTGGGGGTGGCCTCTCCCTTGGTGTAGCGGCTGACGGAGCAGGGTTTTACTGGCACTGAGCCACAGGCAGAGGACGACCAAAGTCTTCATTCCTCAGTGGACTCTCAGCCGACTGTAGTCAGAGCCCTGTTGTTCTCTCCCAGGGGGAGACTGCTGCTCGCCAGGAGTAAGGATTAATAACACCAACCTATAGCACACAGTGACCATCAGGGAGCAGGTTGCTGTGTTCAGTCAAATAATCACATCAGATGGTGCATTGAAGCAGTTGAATCGGCAAGTTAAACTGTAAACATGTCACAAAGAGATGACACAATGAATGCGGCACGGTGGCGCAGCGGTAGAGTTGCTGCCTTACAGTGAATGCAGCGCCAGAGACCCGGGTTCGATCCCAACTACGGGTGCCGTCTGTATGGAGTTTGTACTTTCTCCCCGGGACCTGCATGGGTTTTCTCCGAGATCCTCGGTTTCCTTCCACACTCCAAAGACGTACAGGTTTGTAGGTTAATTGGCTTGGTAAATGTAAAAATTGTCCCTAGTGGGTGTAGGATAGTGTTAATATGCGGGGATCGCTGGTTGGCATGGACCCGGTGGGCCGAAGGGCCTGTTTCCGCGTTGTATCTCTAAACTAAACTAAACAGTAAACATGGTTGGTATAATTGAGATACTTTTTATGGCTGTTCTCTCTCCAGTTATTACCATGGCACACTGAAGAGAGAGTTTGAAGACAAGAGTCCATAATGCTCTTTCATCACATCAATGGCATCATTGTTCATTTATGCATCATTTATTCAGTCTGAACAGAATGGATTATGGAAGGATGCTCCCTTCAGTGGAAAGGCTGCGCACAAAAAGCTATAGGTTTAAAATAAAGGGGAAAACATTTTAGAATGACTTGAGGAAAATCTTTTTGGGCAGCAGGTAGTTGGAGTCTGAAGTGTACTATCTGCATTCAGTTGGGGAGCTGGGTTCTATCGTGGCTTTCCAGAGAGAATTGGACCAATATATAGTGATGAAAAAGCTGCAATGTAATGGCAAAATGAGAGGGGGTAGAATTAGCGAGTTGCACTGGATGAGAGTTAGCATGGATATGATGGGTCAAATGGCCACCTTCTGTGCTACAACCATTCCACAATTCTATGATTGGATGATGTCATTATCTGTGAGGAATTAAAGTGTTCCTGTTGGGACATTGATACTTTCCACTTTGTGCTTCACTGACTCTTCATTGATCTATGTGTGGTGGAGATTGTTTTTTTGTGCCTGGATGTTTACAGGATCTTCCTCTGTTAGGGATCAGTGCTTTGCCTTCTGTCAGCATTGTACAACCTGTCTTTCACCGAGGCTTGGGGCCACATGAAGGGCAGGGATTAATGGATGGGTGGGATTGGGAGGAAAGGGCGTGTTTAGTTTAGTTTAGAGATACAGCACGGAAACAGGCCCTTCGGCTCGCCGAGTCCGCACCAACCAGCGATTCCCACAGACTAACACTATCCTACACACACCAGGGACAACATACAATTATACCAAGCCTATTACCCTACAGACTTGTACATCTTTGGAATTTGGGAGAAAACCGGAAATCCTGGAGAAAACCCACGCAGGACACGGGATGAAGGTACAAACTCCATACAGACAGCACCTGTAGTCAGGATTGAACCCGGGTCCCTGGCGCTGTAAGGCAGCAACCCTACCACTGAGCCATCATGGTCAGACAAGGTGAAGACATCAGTATTCCCTCCCCCACATCTTCTGTTCTCACATGGCAGCCTTTGGTGAAGTTACTGTGGATGCTTCAACCACTGTAATGTTTTACAGCATTAGAACAGGGGAAAGAAACTTGTACAACTATTTTTAAGATGATTTTCACTACTTTTGTGATCTTTAAGGGGCACAGTTTGGGTGTTATGGCAAAGATCTTCCACCAAGCTGCCCACCTTACTATACTGACCTCTGACAAAAAGGTTCACAGTGACACACTGGTTTTCATACTGCTGGACCAGTTTTCATACCTCTGGAGACACTTATTAACAAGGACAGACATTGATGATGAATTTCCCGATCACCTTCAATGAGATGGCCAAGACAGGTCTTGGTCAGTGGTCTGCCGGCAGGAGTGATCCATGTGCTCCCATGTGCTTCAGAGACCTGGACCTACTTACAATAGAAGTGACCTTATAGGCATGGACAAGAGGTTTGAAGGAAATGTCTATGATTCAGCTCTACTTGCAGTAAGACATGGAATTTTAAAAGTTATCCAAAAAGAATAGCAACGTGACAAGAACTCTGTGTCGAGATAACGAAGAGCAGAAGCTAAGAAACTTACTGTTCACCTGCAGATTATATGGAATGAAAACCTTGGCTGTACTTTGATGAAACAAACCACATGTCCATTTCCTTCTTACTCCATCAGCTATTGCAATAATAAGCTGCAAAGAATTGTCCTCCTGCTGTGTTTGCATGAGATTTTTGTCCTCAACAACTTTGCCTTCATCATTGATCCAAACCAGTCTTATTGACTCAGTGACATGAGACACAGAGCAGGCCAGGGTAACGTTTCTTCCCTCAGTCACTGCGCCAGATGGTTCAGTTGTGACTGTGGAAAGAAGAAAATCGTAAAACAATGAATTTTGTCTGGATTGTGTTGTGTTTTTCTCAGTACTTTGACACGAATATATGGCGTTCTAAGTGTGAAAAATTATATTACACAACAAGAGTTAGAGGCATAGTCATACAGCATGAAACAATTCGGTCCATTCAGCCCAACTCATCCATGCCGCCCAAGATACTCCATCTAAAATATGTTCCCACATTTGGCCCATATCCCTCTGCACCTTTCCCATCCATGTACCTCTCCAAGTGTCTTTTCCATAATCATTCACAACAGTTTTGATCTAATTATACAAAGAGCAACCAATGCCCACATCATTGTCTCTGGCCAGTTTTGGCCACAACACTCATCCAGGTAAATATTAATCGATAAATTCCACAAAATACACTCAGTTTTAAGCCTCCAGTGAGGCTTCAAAAATTAGGATGGGTCGTTTGGGGTCAAAGAAACTTGGGGAATGTGTTAAGAGAAGTTGAATGATTTTTAAAAATATTTTCGATGGAAGCTCATTTGCACCTTTGTGAATCACATTTCATCATATTCCCTCTCAAGTATAAAACAATGTGTTTTCAGCAAAATAAATGAAAATAACATTTGATGTGCTTCCCAATAATGTTGGTTTAGGGCAGATTTTGGGTACAGCAAAATACAAATAAGTTGAAGAGGAAGCTGTGGAGGTAAAATAATTCTTCAAACTTGGGAATTTCTGCTGACATTGCAGTCTGTACTCAGATTAGATACTCTACACCAGTAACTTAATTCTTGAAAGTAGTAACATCCAGTCTCCTACCTGTAACTGTGATTAGGTCAATGGTCACATATATATTTGATCCCGTGGAACATGTGTAAACTCGGGCATCTGCAAACTGCACGGGGATAATCGGAAATTCTTGGCATTCACATTTTCCTCTGTGGTTTCCAGTCGATTCCCAAAGTAGCTCCTGTCGACATAAATCGGCTCAGACCTGTGAGAAGAAGCTATTTCCTTCTCTTGATTCTGGAAACGTGGTGATCTCCAAGTCCATTTGGTTTCACTGAGCTCAGGAGAAGCTTCACAAATCAGGTCGAGTTCACTGTGATCTGTGACTGAGCGATAAACTGTGTACATCTTGTTATGTAAATCTTCAAGAGAGGGGCAGGGAACCAAGAATTAGATTTCCACACACGCCGTGATACAATGTTGTGAGTTTCCACAAGGACAAACCCCCGGCTCCGGGATGTCAGCTGGGACCCCTGGTTCTGAACTCACCCAACATGGGGAACATTTTGCCTGCATCTAGCCTGACCAATCCATTAATAACTTTATACGTTTCTATAAGATCCCCTCTCATCCTAAATTTCAGTGAATATAAACCCAGTCGATCCATTCTTTCATCATATGTCAGTCCGCCATTCCAGGAATTAACCTGGTGAACCTATGCTGCACTCCCTCGATAGCAAGAATGTCCTTTCTCAAACTAGGAGACCAAAACTGCACACAATACTCCAGGTGTGGTCTCACCAGGGCCCCGTACAACTGCAGTAGGATCTCTTTGCTCCTATACTCAAATCATCTCGCTATGAAGGCCATTTGCTTTCTCCATTGCCTGCTGTACCTGCATGCTTACTTCAGCACGATGTCCAAGTCACCCGAATCATAAAGCTGCTGTCCTGTTCACATTGCAACAACCTGAAGCTCAGTGCTCTTAAGACAGTGGAATTGATTGTAGACTCAATCTTCCCCTCCTGATTGTAGAGCTCCCCATCCCCGCCCCCCACTCATCTTCAACAACACCACAGTCACAACTGTGGAGTCATTTAATTTTTTCGGAATCATCATCTCCAGCGACCTTAAATGGGAGGCCACCATCGACTCCACAGTCAAAAAGTCCCAACAGAGGATGTACTTCCTGCGGCAGCTGAGGAAACACAACCTGCCACAGGCAATGATGGTCCAGTTTTACACTACCATCATAGAGTCTGTCCTCACCTTCTCCATCATGGTCTGGTTTGGCTCAGCCACCAAGCACGATACTTGGAGGCTGCAGCGAATCGTCCGATCAGCTGAGAGGGTTATTGGCTGCAACCTTCCCTCCATTGATGAACTGTACACTGCAAGGGCCAGGAAGCGAACGGGCAAGATCATCTCTGACGCCTCTCACCCTGGCCACAAACTGTTTGAATCACTTCCCTCTGGCAGGTGAGTCCGGACTATCAAAGCCGCCACAGCCAGACATAAAAACAACTTCTTCCCACGAGCCGTAGCTCTACTCAACAGCCAAAAGTCGGTAGCCTCTTTTTACACCAGTACTTTATTTTCACATGTTTAAATTATAATGATTTATTTTTAATTGTCTGTTTTATATCGTGTTTTTACCACATGCGAGCAAAGCACTGTCAAATTCCTTGTGTATGATTACGTGGCCAATAAAATGTTATTCTGATTCTGATTCTGATATTCCCTCTGCATTTATACTTGAATTAGTTCATATTTTCCTGTTCTGTTATACACTGAAAACTAGATATTATTTCCATCACTGGGTATTATCCCCTTTGATTCGTGCAGGTGAACTGAAATGAATCCCTTGGTTCTCCTGTGTTGCTCCATCAATCTTAGTGCCACCATTTTATATTTACATCATGTTCCAGGGTAAAGACAATGTCCACATCCTGCAGTGTGGAAGCCCACGGGGGGAGTCAGTGCTCACTATACAACATGTGGAACAGTTTGATATCAAGAACTATTTAATACCTGCTGCAAGGCAGCATTGGACTCACCCTGATCCACTTCAACATTGGTGTCTCCAGTGAGAACAATGGAGCCATTTTCCTGCACTTCCCATGTGTACAGATTGGGATTTCCTTCTCCAATGTGTTGGATCATCAGATGGCGTTATTCAGACGGATCTGATCAGTGTTATTCTTCCTGTTCTGCTGAGATGAGCCTCTTGGTTTCCAGTGAAGACTGTTGGTATCTGGGAGTCTGGAGATGGTACAGCTGAGGGTGATGTTACTGCCCATCACTGGCCTCGGTGAGTCGGCCTCAACTGTGGAAACAGACACATGTGGTTCAGTTCACCAACAGCTTTCTGAACTACTGTGGGCAGAATTGTCTTTTTCCTGCAGACAGACAGTCGGATGAATGTTGAGCTGCCGTGCTCAGTGATGTCATCAACACTTCCTGGTAGTGACCACCTGCCCCCCTCGCCCCCTCGTCTCCCACATCAACACTTCCAGGTAGTGACCACCTGTCTCCCTCGCCCCCTCGTCTCCCATATCAACACTTCCTGGTAGTGACCACCTGTCCCCCTCGCCCCCTCGTCTCCCACATCAACACATCCTGGTAGTGACCACCTGTCCCCTTCATCCCCCTCGTCTCCCACATCAACACTTCCTGGTAGTGACCACCTGTCCCCCTCGCCCCCCTCGTCTCCCACATCAACACTTCCAGGTAGGGATGTTTTTAGTATAGTACAAATACAGAACTGCAGATGCTGGTTAATATATAAAAGGACATAAAATGCAGGAGTAATTCAGCAGGTCTGGTAATATGAATATCACTGCCCCTTAATTGGTACACGTGACAATAAAAGATCTTTGAACTCTAGAGAACATAGATAGGTGACGTTTCAGGTTGAGACCCTTCTTCAGACTTATGATATTTCATGGATGTCTTTAACTGAGATTATATGGGAGTGAATAAAATCATGAGAGGCATATCTGTAGTAAACGCACATGGTCTTTTTTCCAGGGTTGGGGAATCAAAAACTAGTTAGTACATGTTTAACGTGAGAGGGGCAGATTTGATATACCCCTTAATATTAAGGGCAGTTTTTTGACCAAGAGAGTGGTACATGAACATACTTTATGGAAAGATCGAGCAGAGGAAGTGTTTGATGCAGGTACAGCATTTAAAGGGCATTTAAACAGGTATATGGGAAAAAAAGTTGAAGGGATAAGGGCCAAATGAGGGCAAATTGGATGTTTAGATGGGTAGTTGGTCAGTATGGATGAATTGGGCCAAAGGGCCTGTTTCAGTGCTGTGTGACACTATGACTCTATTACCTTTGATCCCAAATAGTTTCCACTCTCTCAGGATTTTCCCAGCGGGCTGTGTCTGATTCCAGGTGAACAGTCCTGCAAGTTTGAATGTGGGCATCCTGATCCTCAGATTAAGGGTACCCCAGTCCGCATCCATCCTCTGGGAGATGCCTGGTATTTGATTGTACTCATCACTCTATTGTACGGCCCACTGCTGATCTTCTCTGCGGAAAGTGGCCAATCGCTTTGTGGTTTGTTGCCCTGAGTGTGGCCTCCATTCCAAGTCAATGGGGCCATTTCCAGGACTGTCTGGTCCTTTCAATACAAAGTTGCCTTCCTGATGGAAAAAGTAAATAGAATGTCCATTTCCTGTAGGAAAAGAGAATAAATGTGTAAATGTTGGACAATTTTTCACTGACCTTGTCATCAGCAATATTGCAGAGAATTAATATTTACTAAGTTGTACGTTATAATTCATCATCATGGAACAGCATGGAAACAGGCCCTCTGCAGCAATCTGTCCACGCTGACCAGTGGGTCTCCATGGAGACACAAGAAACTGCAGATTGTGGAATGTTGATCAAACGCAAAGTGTTGGAGAAACTCAATGGGTCAGGCAGCATCTGTGGAGGGAATGGATTGATGACGTTTCATGTCAGGATGCATTCTCAGGCTGATGGAATGGGAGAGTGACAACTGGGGAAGGGAAGTAGTCATGAGACAAAGCATGGTGAGTGATAGGTGGATACAGGTGGGGAATGGTGATGAGTAGATGGATGGAGATAATGACAAAATGGAGGGGTGAAATGCAGACAAAAGTTTGTCAGTATAAACATGTGTAATAACAGGATCCATACATAAGAAGATGTTGTTTGTTATAGTAAACACACAGAGCTGAAATACTTAGGTGTTGTAAGCTCAAGCTCAGCAACGAATCTAACTATAGGCTGGACTAACAGACTAGATAATATGATGACTGTTTGAGTACACAGCGGCATGCAGTAAAACATGACATAGGTCAACTAATACTGACTGATCTACAGTCAGATCAGTAACAGAGAGAGGGATATGGGTGGAAGTGGAGCAAGAACATAAAAGGAAAACTCTGCAATTGGAAGGGGTGGGAAATGAGTTGAAAGAGGAAGGGGAGAGAATAGGATAACTGGGTGGTGGGATAAATGCGTGCACAATGAAGGGGGGAGTGGTGTTCGGGAAATGTTATTTGAAATTTGAGAATTCGGTATTCATAACAGAGTAAGACCACTCAAACTGGAAGAAAATATTCCACTCAAATTTCAGGATCAATAAGCGACACCAAAACTCAATGATGACTCTAAGTTTGAAGAACAAACCCTTATCACTTACCACGGGGCTCCAGATAGTAAGGGACAAAAAGCCGGGGCAGGTCTTGATGAAACAAACCACATCTCCAGTTCCCTCTGCCTCTCTCAGCTTTCTGAATAACCAGACTCTGTGATTTCTCTTCCACAGTCAGTGTCTTTTCTCCAACACTTTTGCCATCGCCATTGATCCAAACCAGTCTCATTGACCCAATGACGTGAGACACAGAGCAGGTCAGGGTAACGGTGTCTCCCTCAGTCACTGCGTCAGACGGTTCAGCTGTGACTGTGGAAACAAGCAGGTTGTTTACATTATAAACAATAAGTTCATCAGTAAACTCAGTGACAACAGTCTGTCTCCTACCTTTCACTGTGATTAGATCAATGGTGGGAAATTGAATTGATTCCAGCAAACAGGCGTAAACTCCGGCATCTTGAAACACAACGGGGACAATCCTCACACTGAAATCCTTGCCATCGAAGGGTTTCCCTGAGGTCACCAGTTGATTCCCGAAGTCGGTCCTTTTGACATTGGTGGGCTGAGAACGTTCTGCAGATGCTATTTCTTTCTGCTGTTGAAGGTGATGAGGTGTCCAGGTCCACTGAGCACGGGAATAGCTACCACCATAACTCCCAGAACAAACCAGGTGAAGTTCACTGTGATCTGTGCTGGAGCGGTAAAGTCTGTATCTCCCATAATATAAATCTGTATCAGAGAGACAGAGGATAACTCCTTTCACTATTACAGTTACCGTGCCATAGAGAGATTCTCAACCGTATTCTTATAAACATTCGTGGTGTTTTGTTCAGCTGATCATGTTCCCGGGTCCTGCTCCCAGCTGAATGCTGATCCGAAACCCGAGTCTGCAGCAGCTGGAATCACTTCAAGCAACACCAGACTCGGAGAGAAGGGTCAGTGAGTGGAGAGGGGACGGATTGTTGTTCAGTGCTGATGTGTGGGCCGGGACCCCCAGTGTGAGCAGCAAGTGGTGGTGGTTGTCATGGTGACTACACTTTCTATCTGACACTTTGCCGTGAGTCCTGTATCAGTATCTCAGTCTCAGGTACTGGAGCATTGATGGCAAGATAAACTGACAAAATACTTGACTGAAGAATGGTTACAGAAAGACATCCCCGTCCGGCGATGTGTGTCTGACACACAGAGACAAGCAGGCAGCTGCTCCACAGAGAGACTTTCTGTAATCTCCCTGATCATTGCAGCATTTTATACTGGAGAGCAGTTGGTCACTGCCACAGTTCTTCACAGGGCGCACACATAATATTACAAGAAGCACCGTGATACAAGTGTCTACTTGATATCCAATGGGAGGTGTTTACACTCACTGTTGTTTACAGTAAATTCTCCATTACTTGTGTGAACAATGTTTCCGTTTTCCTGCACATCACACACATACAGCTTCCCATCCTCCACTGTAACGTGTTGAACCATCAGATAGACCGTGTTATCCAGACGGATCTGATCAGTGTTGTTCCTGTTCTGCTGGGATGAGTCCATGGGTCTCCAGTGAAGACTGACTGTATCTGAGAGTCTGGAGATGGTGCAGCTGAGTGTGACGTCACTGCCCAGCAGAGACCTCTGTGGACTTGCCTCAACTGTGAAAAACAGATCAATGAGATTCAGAGTGAGTAGTGGTTTGTACAAGTCAAGTCCCAGATAGGACAAGGACATTCTTGCTTGCTGCAGCACAACAGAATATTGTAGGCATCAATACAGAGCAGGTCAGTGTGTCCATATACCATAGAATATATACACATACAAACACACATAAATAAACAGATAAAGTGCAATAGGCTGTTATACTTCAGAGTTTGTTTGAATTTACGTTTAATAGTCTGATGGCTGTGGGGAAGTAGCTGTTCCTGAACCTGGATGTTGCAGATTTCAGGCTCCTGTACCTTCTACCTGAATGTAGCGGGGAGATGAGTGAGTGGCCAGGATGGTGTGGTTCCTTGATGATGCTGCCAACCTTTTTGAGGTAGCGACTGCGGTAGATCCCCTCGATGGTAGGGAGGTCAGAGCCGATGATGGACTGGGCAGTGTTTACTACTTTTTGCAGCCTTTTCCGCTCCTGGACGCTCAAGTTGCCGAACCAAGCCACGATTGGTTCGGCAACTTGATGTGCTCCCGTGCTGATTGTTATCGAGGCTGACACATTTCCACCAATACGGACAGACTGTGGTCTGTGAATGAGGAAGTCGAGGATCCAATTGCAGACGGATGCACAGACACCCAGTTCTGAGAGCTTGGTAACCAGCTTGGAGGGGATGATGGTATTAAATGCCGAGCTGTTGTCAATGAATAACAGCATGACATATGAGTTTTTGTTGTCCAAGTGGTCCAGAGCGGAGTGGAGGGCCAGCGAGATCGCATCCACCGTTGATCTGTTGTGGCGGTAAGCGAACTGCAGTGGGTCCAGGTTTTTGTTGAGGTATGAGTTGATTTGTGCCATGATCAACCTCTCAAAGCAATTCATCACCACAGGCGTTAGTGCCACAGGTCGATAGTCATTGAGGCACGTCACCTTACTCTTCTTGGGCACCGGTATAATTGATGCACTTTAAAGCAGGTGGGGACCTCAGACCTCAGAAGTGAGAGGTTGAAAATGTCCGTAAAAACTCCAACCAGTTGGTCCGCACAGGTTTTTAGAACACCACCAGGTATACCATCAGGTCCAGGCGCTTTTCGATGGTTCACCCCTCTGAAGGATTTCCTGACGTCGGCCTCTGTGACTGACTGAAATCACAGCGAATGGGGGCCCGGGAAGGCACATCGGTGTTCTCCCTATCAAAGCGTGCGTAAAACGCATTGAGATCGTCAGGGAGTGATGCTTCGCTGACATTTGAGCTGCCTCCTGATTTTGCCTTGTAGGAGGTGATTGCATTCAAGCCCCTGTCACAGCTGCCGAACGTCCATCTCATCCTCCAGCTTGCAGCAGAAGTCCCTTTTGGACTTTTGGTGGCCTTACCAAGGTCATATCCGGACTTCTTATAGACCTCTGCATCTCCAGACCTGAATGCCCGGGATCTGGACTTCAGAAGAGTGCGGATGTCGTGGTTCATCCAATAACCGGGCTTAAAGCTGACAGCCTAGCTGAAAGTCAGAACAACTTCTCCCCCAGTCTCAGACCCCTGACACCCGTGGCTGGTCACATTGACGCAGTGAAATGCCGGCTGTTCACCGTGGGACTGCAGGTCGAACCGGCAACATTCAGGTGTTGTATGTACACATGCCCTGTTTCAAATATTCACAAACTGTTGAAAATGCATCCATCCACTCCTTCTAGGTGTATCGGATTGTTCTCAAGAGGTGAACTCTATGGCAGAGCCCATGTTCCACACGCGATGGACTTCCATCCACCTGGTCACAGGGTAACATTAAGTAGTAGTGTCACCCCGGAGACATTGATTTCATACCACCTTGCCGCGATCACCTTACCGCAAGAAGACCATGGTATTCGCTGCGGGTCGATTCATTGATTTGCTGTTCCCAGTGAAGTCATCAAACTATTATAACCCCTGCTGATTATTACAGAATCAATGAACAAAAACACTTCCCCAGTTGTTTAACTTTTCACCGGGTGGAAGAAGTCTCACAATTCCCGCCATCTCCCATCATTATAGGTGACAATATTTACAGAGATGAATTAAACATTATTGATCCTTATCGCACCCACTCACCTTTCAACCCAAATATTTCATATTGTTTCAGGATTTGCTTTCTCGGTTCTGTTTGAGCCAAAGTGAAAATTCCCGCCCATTTAAATGTGGGTTTATCAATTGTCAGATCAAGGGTACGGGAATTCACCTTCATCTGCGGGTACAAGTCCACTTACGCCAGCGGCCTTCACTTTGATCCAATCGCCTCCCGTTCTTCTAAAAGTCGACAGTTTTCCGATTTCCTTCCCTGAGTGTGGTTTCCATTCCCAGACAACAACAGTGTCTTTCTCAGCATTGTCCGGTCCGTTTAACACAATGTCGCCTCGGTTATCCAAGAAATACATTTGATTTCTGTTTGCTGTTGCGAATACGAACAATGAAGAATTAACATTTAAAACACATTTTCCCCACCCACCCCATATCTGTAATCATTAATTTTGAACTGAATTTAATTCCACACAGTTGTGACCTTCCTTGGAAACCCCAGCGAGGAAGACACGGTTTGTGAAGAGATGTCTGTCTGGAAAAACCTGGCCTGATTGTTGCAGGGATATTTCATCACATGAGAGAAGTGAATGAGTGGGAGGGAGGGAGACGGAGGTGGGGATAGGAGGTTGTGTTGGGGTAGTGGAGGAACTCGACCTGGTTTTGAAGGAACTTTGTGGGAGCGTGAAGTGAAGACATTGAGCGTGGTTCTCGGGCTGTGACTGGATCGATAAGTCGAGGGCAGTTCCACCCACCTGGACTGTGGTGAGGGGATGTTGGTGGAGGATGGTGTGGACAACCGTGTCAAAGGCTGCAGAGGCTGAGCGGGATGAGGAGGGAGGGTTTAACTCTGCAACAAGCTCACAGGAGGCCATTTCTAACTTTGATAAGGACCGTGTCGGTGCAGGAGAAGGAGAGGGAGTTGATGGGATGGGCTCAGAAATGGAGGTCCAGCAAGGATGGCGTGGATTTGTGAGGCAGCAGCACATTCAGGGACGTGGAGAGGAAAGCGAGATTGACAATTGGTGCGGGTTCACACGGACAATGATAATTAATGCAAGGTGATTGTGACCGGCGAAGTGAAAGCACTTACTCTGTGTGGAAACAGGTCGAAGCAGGAAAACAAAGAAACCGAACATCAAACCAACTGGCAAACTGCTGCAGAGAAACCTCGGCCTCATTTTGTGCATTCTCTGTTTGGAAATAAGGTGCAGTTTTAGACTAAGGATCAGTAAATTGGTAGTTGGCAAATGTTGTATTGAGTACAGCCAGTTTGAAACTCCTGACCCCGGGGCACTTTAGAATTGGCTGCACACAATTACACGGGGAAAATACATTCGCTTGGTGGACTCTGCCGCCAGAATATTGTCACTTCAGTAATCTGGGATTTCACGACCATATTCAACCGCTATCGGTTTGCCTTCTCCCAAATCATTCATCTGAACTCCGCCTTTTTTAATGTTTGACTCAATTACCCCCTACCACTCGGTAAAATGGTCTCAACTAAATCAGACCTCGCTACTGAGTCAATGAACAGAGAAGGCAACAGAATGGCAAGGGACATTCAATATTCTCAAACGGTCCCAGGACATTGTCGGCGAAACGGGAAAAATGTATTCAATTTAGATTGACTAGGAAACGGAGACGAGGAAACACTTTTTCTCACAGAGAGTTGTGAGTGTGTGGAATTCTCTGCCTCAGAGGGCAGTGGAGGCCGGTTCTCTGGATACTTTCAAGAGAGAGCTAGATAAGGCTCTTAAGGATAGCGGAGTCAGGGGACATGGGGAGAAGGCAGGAACGGGGTACTGATTGGGGAACATCAGTCATGATCACATTGAATGGCCTACTCCTGCACCTATTGTCTATTGTCTATTGAAACCAGTGGGAAAATTGCATATGCTGGTCATTTAGCTGTGAGAAACAAAGGAGACAAAACGAAATTAATAAAGTTTGTATGCCCTTGTCAAATCTAAAGTGGAACAAACTGATTGAATGAATGATATATCACAGTTTACAGGACATCCAACATTGTTCAGTTTGTTCAGTTTAAACCACTCTTTGACATGAAGTGAGCCTGCAGTGAGGTCGCCTACCGTGTGAGAAGAGACTGATGGTGAACGAGTACAGAGACTGAGCAACAAAGATCCAAGCACGGCGATACACTGAGATTCACAGTCTCACACCGTTTCTTTGGAAGGGCAAACACCCTTCCTCTTTCCTTCCAGCTCAGGGTTCAGACACCATTTGTGTTGATAATGTTTGCCTCAGATTAAAAATCATCTTGTAAAAGCTAATTTGGACAAACCCAATCGGGAATTTCCTGAGATCACAAATATATTGGATAAGTTTAGACTTGGAACCTCCTGATATTAAATGCTATTAGTGGGTGGCAAATGTCTAAGATAATGGCAAACGAGGGAATCTGCTGATTTGTAACGAAGGGAACATGGTCAATATTCAGGCCTTGCAGCGATGTTAAAGCTTTAGCACAAGTTCAAGTTAGTTTATTGTCATGTGTCCCTGATAGGACAATGAAATTCTTGCTTCAGCACAACAGAACATAGTAGGCATTGACTACAAAACAGATCAGTGTGTCCATATACCATTATATGTCCATATACCATTATAGCTGGTCCTGCAGTTTAAATCTCTATCCAAATGTATCAGATCACGGTGGGTTTAGGGGGTTACAAATGAGGTGCATTTGATAATCAGCTCATACATTATTTTCAAACTTAGTACAATATTGAATGCAAATTTTCTCCAGATCTTTTAATTTCACTCAAGGAGGAACCTGCAGCCAATATTTTCATTCGCATTCAAATTGTTCCTGCATCTTGCAGTGTTCTCCAAGTTCAACCTCACAGAGTGCACCAAGACCTCCACAGCCTCTGAGAATAACCCGCATAACCGCCTTGCATTTCTCTAAAACAAATGTCACCATTTGAAGTGGTGATGATCTATAAAATCATACTTAAGATTGTTTGATCGTCGTGTGATCTTGAACGGAACAGGACACTAAATAATTTGCAAAGGAAATGCAGCAGTAAATTGCTAGTTGGCAAGTGTTGTATTGAACACAGCCACTTTGAAAACCCTGGGCCCGGACCATTTGAGAATTAACCGCAACACAATTACACGGGGAAGGACCATTCCTCTGTGGAATCTGTCACTAGAATATTGTCACTGCTGTAATCTGGGATTTCACAACCACATTCAGTCGGTTTGCCTTGACTGAAACGACTCATCTGTACGCCGACATTTTCATTCTTGACCCACTTACTTCCTGCTTCTCCAGAGAATGGTTTTAACTCATTTGTACCTCTCTAGTCAGACAGTTAATTGAGTGGGCAACAGAACGGCGAGGACGTTGAACATCCTCAATCAGTCCCAAAGGATTGCTGGAGTAATGGGAAAAATAAAATCCACATGAGCATGGTAACATTAGATTGACCAGGCAACAAAGAAGAAAGCCCAAATGGGTAAAAGGGAAGATGCTGGTAATTTAGCTTCATTAAGTTTCCCGGGGAAACAATGGAGACAAAAATACATTGATAACATTTCGTGTTGGAAGGAACTACAGATGCTGCTTGATACCGAATATAGACACTAAAGTAACTGGGCGGGAGTAACTGGGCGGGAGAGGCAGCATCTCTGGAGAGAAGGAATAGGTGACGTTTCGGGTCGAAGAAGTCTGGGTCTGAAGAATAGTCTCGACCCGAAACGTCACCCATTCTTTCTCTCCAGAGATGCTGCCTGTCCCGCTGAGTTACTCCAGCATTTTGTGTCTCTCTTCATTATTCATTACGTTTCTATGTCCTTGTAAAATCTAAAGCAGAACAGGCTGTAACAGTCTAATAAATGGTTGTAGGAGTGGAATATCACACGTTAGAAATTATTGAACACTGAGTTCCGTTTCTAGATCCCATTTAAACCACTCCTTTACCTGAAGTGAACCTGTAGTAAGGTCGCCTATCTTGTGGGAAGGGACTGGTGAACGAGTTCAGAGACTTGGGCAGCAAAGCTCCAAGCACGGCGACACACTGAGTTCCCCAGTCTCACTCTGTGTCTTATGAAACTACAGGACCTTCCTCTTTCTCTCCTGCTCAGGGTTCAGACATCACTTCTGTTGAAAGCGTTTGTGTCAGCGTGAAATCCATCTTGTAAAACCTTATTTCGGCAAAGGAAAATGGGAATTTACTGAGCTCAAACATGCATTGGATGCGTTGAGACATGGAACCTCATCTTTCTAAAGGTTATTGGACGTTACCAAATGTCAAGGGCATTGGGGAATGAGAGTATCTATTGTTTTGTAATGATGAGTAGGTGTCAATCTTCTTGCTTCTGTAGTGATGTTCTGATTGAGTTTAGTTTTGAGACACAGCATGGAAACATGCCCTTCAGCCCTCCGTCCACGCCGACCACTTATCACCCGTTCACGCTCGTTCTGTTATCTCACTTTCCCGTCCACTCCCTACACACTACAGGCAGTTTATGGAGGTCAAGTAACCTACAACCCCACTCATTCGTGGCCACAGGGAGCGTGCTATATCCACCCAGAGACCACCAGATGTCAGATTTGAACCCTGGTCTCCGGCTCTGTGAGGCAGCAGCTCTAACATCTGTGCCACTGTGATTTGGGTGGTTTGGCAGTTTAAAACTATGTGAGTTTTGGGTTGAGGAGAACACAAACGAGCAGATGTGATAATAAAAATGCTGTATTTATTCAGTTATTCCAATGTTGAGTGTAATTATCTCCTGAGTTTCACACAAGGTAAATACACCAGTCACCATCCTCATGATCATCCAATTTCTTCTGCAACTTCCAGTTTTCTCCAAATCAAACCGCACAGTTTGCACCAAGACCTTCACATCCTCTGGGAATAAATCACGTCCCTTCCAGTTCAATTCAGTTTAGTTCAGTGTCACGTTTCTGAGGTAAAGAGAAAACCTTTTGCAGAATGCTAACCAGCCTGGAGAAAGACAAGTATAATGAATGCTCTTCACAACTGAAGTTAGAATAGTTTCCAGTAACACATATTCAAGCAGATGATTGTGTGATGTTTGAAATGTCTATGATAATGGCAAATGACAGAATCTGTTGTTTTGTCATAAATGGAAGGGTCAATATACTTGCCTGTTCATGCTGTAGTTGGTCCGATAGTTCAAACCAATATTCAATTGCATCAGGTCATGGAGGAGGTTGGACTTAGGAGGTCACCAATGAGCTGCATATGATAATTAAGCTACTACAATTTTTCAAAGTAAGTCCAATATTGAGAGCACTTTTCTCCTGTTCTGAATTTCGCTCAAGGTAGAACCTCGAGCAAACATTTTCACAATCACAAGTTTTTCCCCATATCATTTGGTGTTCTCCAAGCCCAACCTCACAGAGTTGCACCAAGATCTTCACAGCCTAGAGATATAGACACGAGAGATAGATTGTGTTCCAGGTGTACACTGGCCCTATCCCCGAACTCTATCCCCATTACAATGATGACTGCATCGGTGCTAGAAAATATATCCACAATATGCAAGCGCAATCCATACCCAGAATTGCTTGGTCAAGTTAGTGGAGTGGCACAAATTGACCCAGTTAGTCACCATCATAACTTGGAAATACATTGCTGATCCTTTGTTATTTGTGGGGCCTACTCCTATCATTTATGTCATTTACTAAACATCTCAGTGGTGAAATAAGGATGCTCACATCCTTATGGGTTAAAATGGAAGCCTAAGCACTGAGGCCCACATCCAAAAACATAGATTTATAAGCAACAATTCTGGAGGGAATCACAAAGTGCAGCTCATCGTCAGCTCAGGAGTTAGTGTCGTCCTCATTGTGACAAGAAATCTAATCAGGCTCCTTCCTTAATCCGGGTTAACAACTCATTTCCCCCATATTGTGTGAATTCTGCAGAGAAATACAATTCATTTTTATTGCTGCTCACCCTCTGTTTTGATATTGTCCCCAGCTCCTGAATCTTTCTCTTCGTAATTCATCATATCACCCCCTCCAACCCACATTGTCTGTCACTCTCACATTCTAAACATCACCCCCTGTCTTAACTGGTGCAAATGTCTCCGTTGAGGCACTTGCTGGGTTTCACAGCAGAAGTGTAAACAGGCCCTAACACAGATCCTTGCTCTTTTACGCTGATGTTATTTTCGGAAACAACTTCTCTATTTACCCTTTACATTTAAAAGTAATTCCGTATAATTCTATTTATGTAATGTTTTAAATTACTATGAGAACAGAACATGGGGCATGTGTGCTGAGGATGCATTTATTATAAGTATAGTAACTAACTATTGCATTGTTGGTATCTTGACCAAAAAGCATAAATTTTAAAATTATTGTTGCTACTTCCCTCTGAATAAAAAATAAAATAGTGGTGTTTCTATTGTATTGTCTATTGTCTATTGTGGTGTTTCTCTCTACTACATTACTGCTCTTTATTGTTTTCTACATATTACATTACCTGTTTGCTACTTGCTGGATGAAAATATTTCAATCTCCAACCTGGTTTGGTGTTTTCAGGTTCCAAAACAGTGTTTGGATATTTTAAAATAATTTATGCGATAAGACAATGTATTTTTGAATTTATGTAAGTGAAATCATGGCAAACAAATCTATTGGAGATGATGGTGATGTACCATGTAGAATAGATAAGGGAGAAGATGTGGAGACCCAAGAGTTTGCAGACTCTGGAAACACGAGCAAAGAGCAAACTGCTGGAGGGAATTTGCGGATCAGGAATCATCTGTGGAAGTAAATGGACAGATGACCATTGGCAACTGAAGAAGAGTCACGATACAGGGTCATCTGCACATTTTCCTCGACAGATGCTGCCTGACCCACTGAGTCCAGCAGATAGTTTTTATTTGTTTCAGGGAGAACAAGAGGATGTGTCGAATTTTCAGAAGGTCTTTGAATTTTTTAATATGTGGATTAGGCAATATTAAACAGGCATGAATTGAAAATTATTTGGCAGACAGGAAACAGAGAGAAGACTTCGTTAGGGTGGCAGTTGGTGATGAATGATCCAGAATCAATCCAGTTCTTGAGTCCATTATTTTCAATGTTCATCATTGGTATTGACAAGGAAAAAATTTAATGTTTCTAAGTTTGATGACATGAAACTGAGAGTAAGTAGGAGAAGCAAAGAGGATGCAAAGAGGTTTCCAGGTGATGTCAGTCAGTTGAGTTACTTGCCAAATATACACAGGTGCAACAGAGTGTCATAGAGCTGTAGAGCATGGAAATAGACACATCGACCCAACACACACATGCTGACCAAGATGTCCAACTGACCCCATCACAATTGGCTGCGCCTGGCCCATGTCTCTCCAAACATGTCTTTGTGCTCTCCTTACCGGAGAAAGGGGTTTTCAGCCACAGATGTAATGCAGCCAAGGCTGACCAGACTGATTCTTGGAATGGCAGGACTAATGTGTAAGGAGAGGAGGAGCTGACTGAGCCAGTAGTCACTGGAGTTTGGAAGACTTAAACATGACCTCTCTAAATTAAACAATATTCAAAGCAGAGCTAGACAAACTCGATACATAAAGATATTTCCAGTGACTGTAGGATCTGGACCAAGGGGTTTGGAACTCAAGATAAGGGGTGAAACATTTAGGGCTGAGACATTTCTTCATTGTGAATATGGTGAGGTCCTGAATCATTCAGAGCAATGGTCAAGGCTGCATGAAGAGCTATCTTGCAGTTTAACCACAATGATTTGTCCATTCTGAGGTCTGGGCTGTTTCGCTTCCTATTTTTAATCTCAATTTCGAGTAAATGACGTGTTTAGTAAATTACGTGTTTAGTAAATGACGTAAATGATAGGAGTAGGCCCCACAAATAACGAAGGATCAGCAATATATTTCCAAGTTATGATGGTGACTAACTGGGTCAATTTGTGCCACTCTGCTAACTTGACCAAGCAATTATGGGTATGGATTGTGCTTGCATATTGTGGATATATTTTCTAGCACCGATGCAGTCATCAATGTAATGGGGATAGAGTTCGGGGATAGGGCCAATGTACACCTGGAACACAATGTATCTCTCGTGTCTATATCTCTAGGCTGTGAAGATCTTGGTGCAACTCTGTGAGTTTGGGCTTGGAGAACACCAAGTGACATGGGGAAAAACTTGTGATTGTGAAAATGTTTGCTATGGGGTTCTACCTTGAGTGGAATTCAGAACACAGGAGAAAATTGCTCTCAATATTGGACCTACTTTGTAAAATTGTAGTAGTTTGATTTTCATATACAGCTCATTGGTGACCTCCTAAGTCCAACCTCCACCATGATCTGATGCAATTGAATATTGGTTTGAACTATCGGACCAACTACAGCATGAACAGGCAAGAATATTGACTGTTCCATTTATGACAAAACAACAGATTCTGTCATTTGCCATTATCATAGACATTTCAAACATCACACAGTCATCTGCTTGAATAAGTGTAACTTGAAACTATTCTAACTTCAGTTGTGAATAGCATTCATTATACTTGTCTTTCTCCAGGCTTGTTAGCACTCTGCAAAAGCTTTTCTCTTTACCTCAGAAACGTGACACTGAACTAAACTGAATTGAACTGGAAGGGACGTGATTTATTCCCAGAGGTTGTGAAGGTCTTGCTGCAAACTGTGCGGTTTGATTTGGAGAAAACTGAAAGTTGCAGAAGAAATTGGATGATCATGAGGATGGTGACTGGTGTGTTTACCTTGTGTGAAACTCAGGAGATAATTACACTCAACATTGGAATAACTGAGTAAATACAGCATTTTCATTTTTACATCTACTCGATATTAAATTAAATGTATGATTTCTATAACTTTCAATAGACTTTAAGGAATTCTTTAGACTGATATAAATTGCTGCAGACACAACAAGAGCTGCAAGCAGAAATAGTGGATGCATTAGTGATAATTTTTCAAAACTCTTTAGATTCTGGAGTAGTTCCTGTGGATTGGAGGGTAGCTAATGTAACCTCACTTTTGGGACCCCAGGTATTTACAATATATATTAATGATTTGGACGAGGGAATTGAATGCAACATCTCCAAGTTTGCGGATGACACGAAGCTGGGGGGGGCAGTGTTAGCTGTGAGGAGGATGCTAGGAGGCTGAAAGTGGACTTGGATAGGCTGGGTGAGGGGGCAAATGTATGGCAGATGCAGTATAATGTTGATAAATGTGAGGTTATCCACTTTGGTGGCAAAAACAGGTGGACTATTATCTGAATGGTGGCCGATTAGTAAAAGGGGAGATGCAACGAGACCTGGGTGTCATGGTACACCAGTCATTGAAAGTAGGCATGCAGGTGCAGAAGGCAGTGAAGAAAGCGAATGGTATGTTAGCATTCATAGCAAAAGGATTTGAGTATAAGAGCAGGGAGGGTCTACTGCATTTGAAGACTGTAATGCCAACATTTCACCAGTTTATTGATTTTCCGACCAGAGGAAACAATATCTTGGACCAGGTCTACTGCAACATTGCCAAGGGCTACAAAGCGTCCCCCTGCCCCCATCTTGGCCGATCCGATCACATCAGTCTGTACTTAACACCTGCATACAGACCCCTCATTGCAAAAACAAAGCCAACAGTTCGCACCATCATGGTCTGGCCAGAAGGAGCCATGGACAGGTTACAGAACTGCTTTGAGTACACTGATTGGGACATCTTTAAACAGGCCGCCACTCACAACAACCACACAGACCTCAACACGTACACCTTATCAGTATTGGATTATATTACCTTCTGTATGAATAGTGTCACCACACAGAGGACAATACGGACACTCCCCAACCATAAACCATGGATGAATGGCGTTGTAACTGGTCTGCTGAAGGCCCGGGATGCAGCTTTCCACTCAGGTGATGCAGAGGCCTACAGAACAGCAAGGTCCAGTTTGAGGAAGGGCATCAGGGAAGCAAACCACCGCTACACGAAGCGTATCGAGGGGCAATTTAACAGCTCAAACTATCGACGCGTGTGGCAGGGCATCAGAACCATCACCGGCTACAACAGCTCCACACACGCACAAAGCTCATTCCTCCCTGACGACCTGAACTGTTTTTTTGCCAGGTTTGATTGCGCCGACAGCAGTGACAACATACGGGCATAGCAGGGACCCTCACCACCGGTGCTGTCTCTGAGCCCCCACGATGTGAGACGGACCCTGCAGCACATCAACCTCAACAAGGCCACCGGACCTGATGGAGTACCAGGGCGGGTTCTGAAGCAGGGGAGCTGACTGCGGTGCTCACGGACCTGTTTAACACCTCCCTACTGCAGGCCTCCGTCCCAACATGCCTCAAGACAGCCACAATCATCCCTGTGCCAAAACAATCAGCCATCAGGACCCTCAATGACTATAGGCCAGTGGCTCTGACACCGGTGGTGATGAAGTGCTTCGAACGTCTGGTACTGGGACACTTGAAGAACAGCATCCCCCCCCTCCTTAGACCATCACCAATTTGCCTATAGGGCAAACAGGTCGACGGAGGCCGCAATGTCACTGGCCCTCCACTTCACCCTGACACACCTTGACCAGCGGGACAGTTATGTGCGGATGCTATTCATAGATTATAGCTCTGCCTTTAACACCACCCCCCCCCATAAACTAGTCACGAAGCTGGACCACCTGGGCCTCAACACACACCTGAGCAGCTGGGTCCTGGACTTTCTCACCGGCCGACCACAGACTGTGCGCATGGGGAGGCAGGTCTCCTCCAGCATCACCCTGAACATCGGTGCACCACAGGGCTGTGTGTTGAGCCCCTTTCTCTTCTCCCTCTACACTCTCGACTGCAAACCCACCCACGAGGCTAACACCATATTAAAGTTTGCAGATGACACCATCGTGATAGGCAGGATCACGAGTAACAACGAGGCCGCCTACAGGACAGAGGTAGAGAACCTGGTGAGATGGAGCCGTGAGAACAACATGATCCTCAACGCAGCAAAAACAAAGGAGATGATCCTGGACTTCAGGAGGAGACCGAAGACCTTCGTCCATCAGCCCATCACCATTAACGGCGAGACAGTGGAGGCTGTGCATAACATCAGGTACCTCGGGGTCGACATCAGCCACGACCTGACCTGGACCGTCAACATTACGGAGACGGCCAAGAAAGGACTTCAAAGGCTTCACTTCCTGAGGTGCTTGAAGAGGGCACGTCTCCCACAACAGCTGCTGGTGAGCTTCTACAGGTCAGCCATCGAGTCAGTTCTCACATACTGCATCACAGTATGGTACTCTGGCTGCATCACAGAGAACAGGAAAGCTCTCCAACGCGTCATTAAGACTGCTGAGAGCATCACTGGCACCCAGCTCCCCAGACTGGAGGACATCTACCGGACCCGCTGCATCCGGAGGGTCAAGGGCATTATTAGAGACAGCACACACCCTGGACACTGCCTCTTCACCCGACTGCCCTCAGGAAGACGATACAGGACACTGAGAGCCCGCACGACAAGACTAAAAAACAGCTTCTATCATAGAGCTGTGATACTACTGAACTCTATCCCCATCCCACACTGATTCCCCCACTCTCTCTCTCATACACCCGCCCATACTCCCATAAGTTTATAGTGTAATTTATTTATTTTTGTTAATAGTTCTTTTTTTTAATGTATTTTTATAATCATATTCTTGTGCAACTGGAGGACTGAACCAACAAAATGTCGTTGTCTTGTACGATGACAATAAAGATTATTATTATTATTATTATTATTAGTGGAACAGGGTCTTGGTGAGACCACACCTGGAGTATTGCGTACAGTTTTCGTCTCCAAATCTGAGGAAGGAGATTCTTGCCATAGAGGGAGTACAGAGAAAGTTCACCAGACTGATTCCTGGGACGTCGGGACTTTCATATGAAGAAAGACTGGATAGACTCGGCTTGTACCCGCTAGAATTTAGAAGATTGAGGGGGGATCTTATAGAAACTTACAAAATTCTTAAGGGGTTGGACAGGCTAGATGCAGGAAGATTGTTCCCGATGTTGGGGAAGTCCAGGACAAGGGGTCACAATTTAAGGATAAGGGGGAAATCTTTTAGGACCGAGATGAGAAAATCATTTTTCACACAGAGGGTGGTGAATCTGTAGAATTCTCTGCCACAGAAGGTAGTTGAGGCCATTTCATTGGCTATATTTAAGATGGAGTTAGATGTGGCCCTTGTGGCTAAAGGGATCAGGGGGTATGGAGAGAAGGGGGGTACAGGATACTGAGTTGGATGATCAGCCATGATCATATTGAATGGCGGTGTAGGCTCGAAGGGCCGAATGGCCTACTGCACCTATTTTCTATGTTTCTATGATTGTATGTTCAGCTTTTCTTCCCATTTTTTAAAACTCCCTCTCCACTAAATAAATCTTCAAAGCATCGACTTTCCATGACATAAAATCTTCCAGCTTCATATCTTGGTACTTTGACTCAGCCATGACAAATAGAAACTTACAAAAAGACAAAAAATCAGACCAAAAGTATACTCACTGTATCTATAGCGCTGAGATCTATCTACCGTTATAGCTTACGACCTTTGACAAATCCCATGATTCCTTGCGTTTTATCGGAATACCGAACTCGCTTATTGTCTGAGGCAGCACGAGGAAACTGTGCGGGAGCGTGAATTGAAGACATTGCGGGTGACACTTGGGCAGCGACCTCTGCAACAAGCTCCTGGGGGGGCATCTCTCCATGAGGGGAGGGAGCAGATGGAAGGGACTCAGTAATGGAGCTCCAACCAGGATGGCATGGATTTGTGAGGCAGCAGCACATTTAGGGACGTGGAGAGGAAAAACAGATTGACAAGAGGTGCGGGTTTACACGGACAATGATAAAGTAAAGCAAGGTGATTGTGACCGGTGAAGAGAAAGCACTTGCTCTGTGTGGAAACTGGTCGAAGCAGGAAAACAAAGACACTGAACGTCAAACCAACTGGCAAACTGCTGCAGAGAAACCTCGGCCTCATTTCGTGGATTCCCTGTGAGAAATAAAGTGCAGTTTTTAGACTGAGCCTATCTGAGACACATCTTCAGCACATTGGGACTACAAGTTGATTGGACACTGAAGGTGGCAGCACAAGTAGATAGGGTAGAAAAGAATGTGTATGGTATGCTTGCCTTCAATGCTAAGGCCATTGAACATCAGAGTCAGGATGTCAGACTCTATAGGACTGGTAAAGAAAAAAAGTTGAACATTTTCCATTTTTTTAAATGTTTCCACTAAATGTGGGCACTTTCATGCCATCCTGAATTATCCTGCAACTCACCCAATTGTGAGTCACTTCACAGTCACCCACATTATTTTGCCCCGTGGTCATGTACATCACAGACTCTATAAGGATAGCAGGTTGTCTCTCCTTGATGATGCTGGTGATATAGAGACCGCATTCTGTTTACTTGTTTCTGAAGACAAATCTTCAAATGCATTATTTCTGTTCTGGTGCTGCCCACTGTGGGTCAAAGGCTGGATTATGAGGACAGGAATATTGCCCCATGTCCCACACACTGTTACTGTGCTGAGGAATAAAACAATGATATGACAAAGAGAGGTCCATCTAGGGATGTGGCTGACTGACCCACTCCAGACTGCAGGATAACATGCTGAGGGACGCACTGAAGCTTCGTGCAGCCAACTTATAGACTCTGTTAGGGAGGATTACTATCTTGGGTCCTTCCCCTGCTGGACATTGAGGACTGAGTCTGGTGGGTCACTCCTCATATAATGGAAGGGATATCACCCCAGGAGCAGGGGTGGGAAAACCCGGGGGGGGGCAGAGGGGACACGTCCCCCCCATGTTTTGAGAGGTGGGGGACATTCCCCCCCAAGTTTTTGTAATCCGGAATTTTAAAACCCGATGAAATCTCCGCTTTCCGCGAGACAGTGGGGGTGGGACTGGAGATCGAGGAAGGGGGCCGATTGGACGAGAGAGACGTCGGTCAGCAGGCAATGGGGGCGGGACATGATAATTCAGCGCGATGATTGGAGGAGGGAGGGGGGTGGGACTGAGGATAGAGTGCGGTGATTGGAGGAGGGAGACGTGGCATAGACCTGCGCTTCATCCGCAGGCAGGATCGATCCCGGCCGGGTCTCCGGCGCTGTCCCGTCCCCACCCGAGTACCCCCCCCCCTCCCCCGCGGGTGGGCGGAGAGGTCGGCAGCAGAGATCCTCCGCTATAGGATCTTAGGTCGATAGTCAGACGGGCGCGGTGCCCCCAGGCCCACAGCCAGCGCAGAGAAGCAGCGCTAAACCCAGCTCACTCTGCCTGTCTCGCCAGGTGAGCCTATCGCCTGCATGGGCTTGCGGGAAATATGGCCAGCGCGGAGAAGCAGTGCTGGTATCCTGTGAGTCCAGACAGGGCTATAGTTAACCCGGTGAGACAGGCAGAGTTGAGCTGCATTTAGCGCTGGATTGAGCCTCCGAAACAAAGATACTAGAGGAGCAAGATAGACCACTCGCTCCAAAGCCTCGCGCGTGTGTGTGAGTGTGTGCATGCGCGCGCAAATGCGAGAAAATTGTGTCCCCCGTCCCCTCCATGTTTTGATAGCGAGTTCCGCTCTTGACCAGGAGGGCCAAATGACAGTCAAGGGTGTATTGTGTAAAGACAGTTGCAAACATTGAATGTATAGACACCAAAAGCGTTTGTGTTAGTTTTGTATAGAAATATGGAACTACGGGTGCTGTTTTACCAAGGAAAGACATAAAATACTGGATAAACTCAGTCTGTCAGGCAGCATTCCTGGAGAACAAGGATAGTTTTGAGTTGGGAACCTTCAGACTAGTTTGGTATATATTTTTAATTCTGATATCAAGTTTATTTTTGAATATAAAAAAGTGAGGTTTGAAGAGTGCAAGGATTCTGCCTTTCCCCATATCACATTCAGGACCAGATGCAATATTCAGAGCAATGGTCAAGGCTGCAGGAAGGGCTGTCTTGCAATTTAACCACAATGAATTATTTTTTTAACCACAATGATTTGCTTCCTGTTTTTATCTGACTAAATTTCACAATGTGTAAATAAACATCAGAAGTGTGAAGGACAAAGAAAACATCAAACAATCCCAAAACCTATTGAAACATGCAAAAGAGAATCAGGGGTGGATTATTTGTCACTTTGAGCCTGTTCAATCATTCCAAACAATCTCATATTCCAATTCTCTCCCGATAAATTTTGATGCATTAATGTCAAATAAATCCAACCCCTACTTAACAGGATTCAGTGACCTGCCATCTACCATTTTCTGTGGGGTGAATTTCAATGGCTCACTGTATTCACAATGAAGAAATGTCTCAACCCTAAATGTTTCACCCCTTATCTTGAGTCCAAAACCCCTTTTTCCAGATCCTACAGTCACTGGAAATATCTTCATGTATCGAGTCTGTCTAGCTCTGCTTTGAATTTTGTTTAATTTAGAGAGGTCATGTTTAAGTCTTCCAAACTCCAGTGACCACTGGCTCAGTCAGCTCCTCCTCTCCTTACACATTAGTCCTGCCATTCCAGGAATCAGTCTGGTCAGCCTTGGCTGCACTACATCTGTGGCTGAAAAACCCTTTCTCCGGTAAGGAGAGCACAAAGACATGTTTGGAGAGACATGGCCCAGGCGCAGCCAATTGTGATGGGGTCAGTTGGACATCTTGGTCAGCATGTGTGCGTTGGGTCGATGTGTCTATTTCCATGCTCTACAGCTCTATGACTCTCTGCTGCATCTGTGTATATTTGGCAAGTAACTCAACTGACTGACATCACATGGAAACCTCTTTGCATCCTCTTTGATTCTCCTACTTACTCTCATTTTCATGTCATCATACTTAGAAACATTAAATTTGTTTCCTTGTCAATACCATTGATGAACATTGAAAATAACGGACTCAAGAACTGGATTGATTCTGGATCATTCATCACCAACTGCCACACTAACGAAGTCTTCTCTCTGTTTCCTGTCTGCCAAATAATTTTCAATTCATGCCTGTTTAATATTGCCTAATCCACATATTAAAAAATTCAAAGACCTTCTGAAAATTCGACACATCCTCTTGTTCTCCCTGAAACAAACAAAAACAATCTGCTGGAGGGACTCAGTGGGTCAGGCAGCATCTGTCGAGGAAAATGTGCAGATGACCCTGTATCGTGACCCTTCTTCAGTTGCCAATGGTCATCTGTCCATTTACTTCCACAGATGATTCCTGATCCACAAATTCCCTCCAGCAGTTTGCTCTTTGCTCGTGTTTCCAGAATCTGCAAACTCTTGGGTCTCCACATCTTCTCCCTTATCTATTCTACATGGTACATCACCATCATCTCCAATAGATTTGTTTACCATGATTTCGCTTACATAAATTCAAAAATACATTGTCTTATCGCATAAATTAGATCAAATAGAACAAGTTGTCCTCCAACTTTAGGCTGTGCATGCCATACGCAAGAAGAGAAGAAGAAGGCTGAAACATCTCATGGTCAAGTTGGTTTGCCAACCAACTCTCCCGAGCAGTCTCCTGCTGTGGGGCTGTAACTTGTGCTCTGCAGACAGCACAGTTTGTTTACAAAACTATCCTTTTCAATTCAAAACTGATTACTGCATGTAGCCTACAGTTCAATTACATTCGAAGACCGGTTTTCATTTGTACTAATGCTTGCTTACCACATAATAACTTAAGGAATAACTTTGTCGAACAACCTCTAAAATGTGTCATTGCATTGAACTGGGACTGGAGTTGGGGCTGCCGAAAGGCAGGGAGCAGTTCCCTTTTATTTCCCTTAAAAATATATTGGGTAATATTCCTGAAAGCATTATCTTTATTAATTTAAGTGTGTCCAACTGAGCTGCTCGGAGGCATGTTTTGGGGTCAGTGATATTCCAATGAGTTTGGATAGAATGTGGATAAAAGCTGTTTTGAAACTCTTCTGATATTTGGCGTTGTTTTCTTTGACGATTTCATACAAAGATGAACAAATTGACCGCACAGTTTCTACCAATCCACATATCAACTTAATCATTATTTGCTCTTTGCTTCTAACATAACAGTGTACAGCCAAACGTTCATAGCTTTTGCAACAGTCACTGTTCTTTCTCAGAAATCTATTGATGGCAAAGTCCCACTGAACAAACATCATTCGCAAAATATATTCCATTTCACTCTGCCAGTTTTCCACACAAAGCCCTTGCTGACATTTAGTTCTCATACCTGGGATGTGAGGTTGCTACAAAGCCAGTATTTATTGCCCATCCCTAATTGACCCTGAACATAGTGGAGGGCGGGACCATCTCACAGGACAGTTAAGAGCCAACCACATTGCTATAGGCCTGGAATCACGTGGATGTCAAATCAGGTGAGTTTTCCTCACCAGAAGGGCATTGTGATCCAGGTGGGTTTGCCGGCAATCTGGTGCCTTCACAGTCAACATCATTGAATCTGGAACTTAATTCATGAATTCATTTTTCATTTTTATTTCAATTCCCCAGATTCTAAAGCAGGATTTGGATTCATATTTCCAGATGGAGAATCAAGCCCTCTTCATATTGAATCACCAGAACTCGACACTGTTGTCTCTATAATCTCTCTATTAGTTTCTAATTGAGCTGTGCTTTCCCAAGGTAATACTCTTTGCAAACTGGTGGATAAATTGCTCCCAGTGTCTCAGTAAACAAATATGCATGCAGAATGGCCTTCAATCGCTTGGGCTCTACATCAGTGATGTACTCAATTATTTACAATATATATTCATGATTTAGATGATGGAATTAAAAGTAGCACTAGAAAATTAGCAGATGACACAAAGCTAGGTGGCAGTATGAATTGCAAAGAGGATGTTACAGGTTGAGTGAGTGCCAGATGCATGGCAGATGCAGTATAATGTAGATAAATGTGAGTGTATCCACTATGGTGGCAAGAACAAGGAGGCAGATTATTATCTCAATGGTGTCAGATTAGGAAAAGGAGAAGCGCAATGAGACTTGGGTGTCCTTGTACACAGTCAATGAAAGTAAATATGCAGGTACAGCAGGCAGTGAAGAAAGCTAATGCAACGTTGGCCTTCATAATGAGAAGATTTGAGTATAGGAGTAAAGAGTTCCTTCTGCAGTTTTTTTTCCACAGTCTAAAAATAAGGGGTCGCCATTTAAAACTGAGATGAGAAAATACTTTTTCACCCAGAGAGTTGTGAATCTGTGAAATTCTCTGCCACTGAAGGCAGTGGAGGACAATTCACTGGATGTTTTCAAGATAGAGTTAGATTTAGCTCTTCGGGCTAACGGAATCAAGGGGTATGGGGAGAAAGCAGGAACGGGGTACTGATTATGGATGATCAGCCATGATCATATTGCATGACAGTGCTAGCTCGAAGGGCCGAATGGCCTACTCCTGCACCTACGTTCTATGTTTCTATGAATGTGGGATTCAGGCAACGGACACAGCAGCAGTGTGGAGTGGCTGGGAATTTTGGGATTCCCGTTAGGATTTCAGTCACAGACGACAGTAGATGCCATTTCACTGGATGAATTTCAAAGAGAGTTAGATAGAGCTCTAGGGGCTAGCGGAATCAAGGGATATGGGGAGAAGGCAGGCACAGGCTACTGATTGTGGATGATCAGCCATGATCACAATGAATGGCGGTGGTGGCTCGAAGGGCCAAATGGCCTACACCTTCACCTATTGAATATTTTTCTCTGTTTCTATGTCAGGTGAGATATGGGAACATGAGGTTAGTCACTAGAGGGAGAGGAGAAACTTGGATAATTTTAAACTGAACAATTTCACTCTGCGGATTTTGACAAAAGTAAAGAAAAGGTTGAGATTGTTAGGAAGCTGGGTAGTGGGGATTTAAGAGAGATTGAGAAGAGGTTCTATTGACACTGCTCCCTTTACAAGTGTTGTGGAACCTCCAAAATTATAAAGTATTTGTAAGTATTTGAATATCATTAATCCAGGTGTACTTGATTTTACTTGTGAAGCATTTCTTTACTCATTCAGTTATTCTCGACAATTTGAGCATCACTGTCAAGGTCAGTGGTCCCCCCCCCATTGTTAATTGTACTCAAGACAGTGGTAGATTGCTTTCCTAAACCTTTCCATTCCTTCCGGTGAAAGTACTCCCACAGTTATACTAGGTATGGAGTTGCAGCATTAAGAAGCAGTATCGATAAAGGAAAGGTGATTCATTTCTTGTTATGATGGGGCAAGCAATTCCTGACACCACAAAACCTCTCCATCAGCGGCAAGGCCCAATTCAGGAGGGTGCAATGCCTTGATGAATGTTACTCCTGTGATACTGAAGAAGCACAACATCATCCAGGACATAGCATGCCCCCATCTACGACTGTAATCTTCTTTGTTTCCACCACTTGTGTACAGTGATCTCGGTCTCAATCAACCACCGCAAGGTGTCTCAATGTCATTGTCAAGGCTACTTCAATAACACCTCTCATATCATTGATCCCATCAACCAAGAAAGACAATGACAACAGGCCCATGGGATCACCACATGCTGTGGGTGCCTCTCCAGTCATGACTTGGAAATCCATTGCTGTTCCTTCATTCCTATCAAGAGCACAGTGGGAGCATCATTCACTGGCTACGTAAGGATGTTCACATCCTCATGGGCTAAAAATGGAAGCCTGAGCAGTGAGGCCCACATCCTAAACAAGTGTAAACATGGCCTAACACAGATCCTTCCTCTTTTACGCTGATGTTATCTTCAGAAACAACTTCACTATTTACCCTTTACATTTAAAAGTAATTCCTTGTAATTCTAGTTGTGTAATTTGTTTTAAATACGTGAGAACAGGACATATCTGTGTGTGCTGAGGATGCATTTATTATAAGGATAGTAACTAAAAGACAGAGAAGCTCAAGTATCTGTGTTTGTCAGTGATTGGGATAAATTGTGGCAGATAATCTACAGTATGGTGCAAAGGAGAAGATTTATTCCAATTAGTTTTTACTAATATCAGCATCAAAGTCAATATTTATTATCCATCCCTAACTACCTTGGAGAAGATGGTGGTGAGCTGCCTTCTTGAAGTTCTGCAATACTTTTGGTGAAGATGTTCTCACACAGCTATCAGGACTTAGTCAGAGTCATGGAACCACAGAGTCGTACAGCACAGAAACAGCTGCAACACGTCCATGCTGACCTAGTTTCCTCATCAAACTTAGTTCCATTTGCCCCATATCCCTCTAAACCTTTCCTTTCCATGAACCTGTTCAAGTGTCTTTTAATTGAAATGTTAGTACTTGCTTCAACTACTTCCTCTGGCAGCTCATCACATATACCTACTACCCTTTATAGACAATAGGTGCAGGAGTAGGCCATACGGCCCTTCAAGCCAGCACCGCCATTCAATGTGTTCATGGCTGATCATCCCCAATCAGTACCCCATTCCTGCCTTCTCCCCATATCCCCTGACTCCGCTATTTTTAAGAGCCCTATCTACCTCTCTCTTGAAAGCATCCAGAGAAGCTGCCTCCACCGCCCTCTCAGGCAGATAATTCCACAGATTCACAACTCTCTGTGAGAAAAGGTGTTCCCTCGTCTCCGTTCTAAATGGTTTACTCCTTATTCTTAAACTGTGGCCCCTGGTTCTGGACTCCCCCAACATCAGGAACATGTTTCCTGCCTCTAGCGTGTCCAAACCCTTAACAATCTTATATGTTTCAATGAGATACCCTCTCATCCTTCTAAACTCCAGAGTGTACAAGCCCAGCTGCTCCATTCTCCCAGCATATTACAGTCCCGCCATCCCGGGAATTAACCTTGTAACCCTACGCTGCACTCCCTCAATAGCAAGAATGTCCTTCCTCAAATTAGGGGACCAAAACTGCACACAATACTCCAGGTGTGGTCTCACTAGGGCTCTGTACAACTGCAGAAGTACCTCTTTGCTCCTATATTCGATTCCTCTTGTTATGAAGGCGAACATGCCATTCATTTTCTTCACTGCCTGCTGTACCTGCATGCTTACTTTCATAGACTGATGAACAAGGACCCCCAGATCCCGTTGTACTCCCCCTTTTCCCTTACTTGACGCCATATAGATAGAAATCTGCCTTCCTGTTTTTGCTACCAAAGTGGATAACCTCACATTTATCTGCATTAAACTTCATCTGCCATGCATCTGCCCACTCCCCCAACCTGTCCAAGTTACGCTGCATTCTCATAGCATCCTCCTCACAGTTCACACTGCCACCCAACTTTGTGTCATATGCAAATTTGCTAATGTTACTTTGAATCCCTTCACCCAAATCATTGATGTATATTGTAAATAGCTGCGGTCCCAGCTCCGAGCCTTGCGGTACCCAACTAGTTACTGCCTGCCATTCTGAAAGGGACCCGTTAATCCCTACTCTTTGTTTCCTGTCTGCCAACCACTTCCCCATCCATGTCAGCACTCTACCCCCAATACCATGTGCCCTAATTTTGCCCACTAATCTCCTATGCGGGATCTTTTCAAATGCTTTCTGAAAGTCCAGGTACACTATATCCACTGGCTCTCCCGCGTCCATTTTCCTAGTTACATCTTCAAAAAATACCAGAAGATTAGTCAAGCATAATTTCCCCTTCATAAATCCATGCTGACTCGGACCGATCCTGTTACTGCTATCCAACTATGTGGCTATCTCATCTTTTACAATTGACTCCAGCATCTTCCCCACCACCGATGTCAGGTTAACTGGTCTATAATTTCCTGTTTTCTCTCTCCCGCCTTTCTTAAAAAGTGGGATAACATTAGCTACCCTCCAATCCACAGGAACTGATCATGAGTCTATAGAACAATGGAAAATTATCACCAATGCATCCACGATTCTGGAGCCACTTCCTTAAGTACCCTGGGATAGTACGCAGCCTTGCGCTGCTCCTATAGTGAGCATTTGCGGGTCCGAGATGTGCTTTCCCAGCCTCAAATTCTGCTTCCTGTGTGTCAGGAGCTGGTGATCCAACAACAGAGGGATTCAGGCACAGTCAACTCGGAAAGTTTGGAGTGTAGTAGCTCTGGCACAATGGTGTTGAATGCAGAGCTAAAATCAACAAACAGGATCCTCGCATAGGTCCCCTGGCGGTTTAGGTGCTGTAGGATGAAGTGCAGGCCCAGGTTGACTGCACCATCCACAGATCTATTGGCCCGTTATGCAAACTGTAGTGGGTCCAGCAGGGGGTTTGTGCTATTTTTCTGCTTGGCCAACACAAGCCTTTCAAGGGTCTTCATGACTACAGAGGTCAGTCATTAAGACAAGTAATCCTTACCTTTTTGGGTACAGGGACAATAGTGGAGACTTTGAAGCAGGCAGGGACAGTACATGTTTGCAGGGACTGGTTAAAATGTCTGTATATGTTTGGCACAAAGCTTGAGAGTAGAGGGGGAAACATTGTCAGGTCCTGGAGATTTCCGGCTTTTCTGTCTTCTGAAAAGCCTCTCCACCTCCTCTATTTTTATCGTTGATGAAGTGATGGTGTTCAGCAAGGAGGGTGTGAGTAATTGGGTGTGAAGTGGTGATTGGAGGAGGGTGGGTGTAGAAGGGCCCAGTGTTTGCAGACTGAGGTCAGGCTGTGAGTGGGTGTGAAGTGTTGGTTGGGGTGGGAAATGGTCCAGTCTTTTCATACAATAAGGTTTTGTGATGGGTTGATCTTTTCTTTGCCCTTCACACCTCTGCTGCCTATTTCACGTTGTGAAATTTAGAAACATAGAAACATAGAAAATAGGTGTAGGAGGCCATTGGGCCCTTTGAGCCAGCACCGCCATTCATTGTGATCATGGCTGATCGTCCCCAATCAATAACCCGTGCCTGCCTTCTCCCCATATCCCTTGACTCCACTAGCCCCTAGAGCTCTATCTAACTCTCTCTTAAATCCATCCAGTGATTTGGCCTCCACTGCCCTCTGTGGCAGGGAATTCCACAAATTCACAACAATCTGGGTGAAAACGTTTTTTCTCACCTCTTAAATGACCTCCCCTTTATTCCAAGACTGTGGCCCCCGGTTCTGGACTCGCCCAACATTGGGAACATTTTTCCTGCATTGTCCAGTCCTTTTCTAATTGTATATGTTTCTATAAGATTGCCCCTCATCCTTCTAAACTCCAGTGAATACAATCCTAGTCTTTTCAATCTTTCCTCATATGACAGTCCTGCCATCCCAGCGTTCAATCTTATGAACCTATGCTGCACTGCCTCAATCACAAGGATGTCCTTCCTCAAATTAGGAGACCAAAACTGTACACAATACCCCAGATGTGGTCTCACCAGAGCCCTATACAACCGCAGAAGAACCTCTTTACTCCTATACTGAAATCCTCTTGTTATGAAGGCCAACACTCCATTAGCTTTCTTCACTGCCTGCTGTACCTGCACGCCAACTTTCAGTGACCGGTGTACAAGGACACCCAGGTCTCGCTGCACCTCCCCCTTACCTAACCTAACCCCATTGCGATAATAATCTGCCCCTTTGTTTTTGCCACCAAAGTGGATAACCTCACATTTACCTATATTATACTGCATCTGCCACGCATCTGCCCACTCACTCAACCTGTTCAGGTCACCCTGCAACCTCCTAACATCCTCTTCACAGTTCACACTGCTACCCAGCTTTGTGTCATCCGCAAACTTGCTAGTGTTGCTCCTAATTCCCCCTTCCAAATCATTAATATATATGGTAAGCAGTTGTGGCTCCAACACCAAGCCATGCGGCACTCCACTCACCACTGCCTGCCATTCTGGAAAGGACTCGTTCACTCCTACTCTTTGCTTCCGGTCTGCCAACCAATTTTCTATCCATGTCAACACCCTACCCCCAATACCATGTGCTCTAATTTTAGTCACCAATCTCCCGTGTGGGACCTTATCAAAGGCTTTCTGAAAGTCTAGATACACTACATCCACTGGCACCCCTTCATCCATTTTACTTGTCATATCCTCAAACAATTCCAGAAGATTAGTCAAGCATGATTTCCCTTTCATAAATCCATGTTGACTTGGACTAATCCTTTTACTGCTATCCAAATGCCCCATTATTACCTCTTTAATAATTGACTCCAGCATCTTTCCCACCACCGAAGTCAGGCTAACTGGTCTGTAATTCCCCGTTTTCTCTCTCGCTCCTTTCTCGAAAAGTGGGGTGACATTAGCTATCCTCCAATCCACAGGAACTGATCCTGAATCTATTGAACATTGTAAAATCATCACCAATGCGTCCTCTATTTCTAGAGCCACCTCCCTGAAGACCCTGGAATGCAGACCATCAGGTCCAGGGGATTTATCATCCTTCAGCCCCATTAGCCTACCCAATACTATATCCCGCATAATGAAAATTTCTTTCAGTTCCTCTACCCCCTTAGATCCTCTGTCCTCTAGTACATCTGGGAGATTGTTTATGTCTTCCTTAGTGAAGACAGATCCGAAGTACCTATTCAACTCTTCTGCCATTTCCTTGTTCCGCATAATAATTTCACCCATGTCTGCCTTCAAGGAACCCACATTTGACTTTGCTACTTTTTTTCCCTTAACATATCTAAAGAAGCTTTTACTGTCCTTTAAATTCCTGGCCAGATTCCCTTTGTACTTCATCTTTTCAGCCCATATTGCCCGTTTTGTTTCCTTCTGTTGTCCTATGAAAGTTTCCCAATCCTCTGGCTTCCGGCTACTCTTTGCTGTGTTATACATCTTTTCTTTGAGTTTTATACAATCCCTAACTTCTCTTGTCAGCCACTGTTGCCTCCTACTCCCCTTAGAATCTTTCTTCCTTTTTGGAATGAAATGATCCTGCGTCTTCCGGATTATGCCCAGAAATTTCTGCTAGGATCCCTTTCCAGTTTACCTTGGCCAGCTCCCCTCTCATGCCTTCATAGTCCCCTTTGTTCAACTGCATCACTGACATTTCAGATTTAACGTTCTCCTTCTCAAATTGCAGATTAAAACTAATCATATTATGATCACTACCTCCAAGCGGTTCCTTTACCTCGAGTTCTCTTATCATATCTGGTTCATTGGACAACACTAAATCCAGAATTGCCTTTTCTCTGGTCGGCTCCATTACAAGTTGCTCTAAGAATCCATCTCGGAGGCACTCTACAAACTCTCTTTCTTGAAGTCCTGAACCAACCTGAACCAACCTGATTTTCCCAGTCTACCTGCATATTGAAACCCCCATCACCACAGTGGCATTACCTTTGTTACATGCCAGTTTTAACTCCTGCTGCAACTTACACCCTACATCAGGGTTACTATTTGGGGTTCTGTAGATAACACCAATTAGTGTCTTCTTGCCTTTACAATTCCTCAACTCAGTCCACAGTGACTCTACCTCGTCAGTCCCTATGTCTTCCCTCGCAAGGGACTGAATTCCCTCCCTCACCTGCAGCCACGTCACGGTAATACCCACAATGTCATATCTACCAACCTCTAACTGAGCCTCAAGCTCATCTACTTTACTTCTTATACTTCGCGCATTCATATACAATACTTTTAATTCCTTATGCATCTCACCTTTCACATCGATCCCTATTACACTTGGCCATACTCTCCTATCCCTTTGTGAGCTTCCTTTCCCGTTAATTCTGGGGTCATTAACTATCCCTTTACTCCCTTTCCCTTCAACTCCATGCTCGACCATCCCAATGGCCATGAGGGGGGTCCAAGAGGATGGGGTCAGTTGGAGACAGGAAAAGGGATCATCAATGGGGGCGAGGACTCCTTCCCATGGAAGAACGCTGTGAGGCGGAGGCGACGGAAGAAGAGCTCCAAATCGAGGCGGGCGCGGAACTCATTGAGGTGGGGATGGAGGGGGACAAAGGTGAGGCCTCTGCTGAGGACAGACCATTCGGTATCTGAGAGGGGGGAGGTCAGGGGGGATGGTGAACACACGGCAGGGATGGGGGTTGGGGCCGGAGGAAGGCAGGGGAGTGGACTGCGGCGACGGTGGCCGATTAGGAAAAGGAGAGATGCAACGAGACCTGGGTGTCATGGTACACCAGTCATTGAAAGTAGGCATGCAGGTGCAGCAGGCAGTGAAGAAAGCGAATGGTATGTTAACATTCATAGCAAACGGATTTGGGTATAGGAGCAGGGAGGTTCTACTGCAGGTACACAAAAATGCTGGAGAAACTCAGCGGGTGCAGCAGCATCTATGGAGCGAAGGAAATAGGCAACGTTTCGGGCCGAAACCCTTCTTCAGATTGTTCCCGATGTTGGAGGTTCTACTGCAGTTGTACAGGGTCTTGGTGAGACCACACATGGAGTATTGTGCATAGTTTTGGTCTCCTAATCTGAGGAAAGACATTCTTGCCATAGAAGGAGTACAGAGAAGGTTCGCCAGACTGATTCCTGGGATGGCAGGACTTTCATATGAAGAAAGACTGGATAGACTCGGCTTGTACTCGCTAGAATTTAGAAGATTGAGGGGGGATCTTATAGAAACTTACAAAATTCTTAAGGGGTTGGACAGGCTAGATGCAGGAAGATTGTTCCCGATGTTGGGGAAGTCCAGAACAAGGGGTCACAGTTTAAGGATAAGGGGGAAGTCTTTTAGGATCGAGATGAGAAAAACATTTTTCACACAGAGAGTGGTGAATCTGTGGAATTCTCTGCCACAGAAGGTAGTTGAGGCCAGTTCATTGGCTATAATTAAGAGGGAGTTAGATGTGGCCCTTGTGGCTAAAGGGATCAGGGGGTATGGAGAGAAGGCAGGTACAGGTTACTGAGTTGGATGATCAGCCATGATCATATTGAATGGCGGTGCAGGCTCAAAGGGCCGAATGGACTACTCCTGCACCTATTTTTTATGTTTCTATGTCTATTCTTACACCAATGTAAAGCACTTTGGCCAACGAGAGTTGTTTTTTAAATGTGCTATAGAAATAAAAGTCTTGACTTGACTTGACACTCACCTCCATGCTGGTCGACGGGCCCACAAATCCCCTCTTCATTCTCCCACGGCCTAGTCCGGCCTACACTCACCTCCAGGCAGGTCGACGGCCCACAAATCCCCATCTCATCCTCCCACGGCCTAGTCCGGCCTACACTCACCCCCAGGCAGGTCGAAGGGCCCACAAATCCCCTCCTCATCCACCCACGGCCTAGTCCGGCCTACACTCACCTCCAGGCAGGTCGACGGGCCCGCAAATCCCGTCCTCATCCTCCCACGGCCTAGTCCGGCCTAGTCAGGCCTACACTCACCTCTAGGCAGGTCGATGGGCCCACAAATCCCCTCCTCATCCTCCCACGGAATAGTCCGGCCTACTGAGTTGGATGATCAGTCCTGATCATATTGAATGGCGGTGCAGGCTCGAACGGCCGAATGGCCTACTCCTGCACATATTTTCTATGTTTCTTAATATTTTCAAGATGTAGCGTTTCGGACATGTTTATAATGATGACGTAAAATAATTGACATCTGCTGCTATGTATGCTTCCATATAACTTTATATAACTTATATAACTCAATATAAGCAAGATGGCTCTTAGGGATAGGCAGTGAGGCAGCAGCCTTGTGAGGTAAGTGCCCTGTGAGAAAAGAGAGAGTCTTTGGCTCGAGAGTCTTCGGCGAGGAGGCTTAGGAGAGGAATTCCACAAATTCACAACTCTCTGGGTTGAAAAAAAAATTCTCAGCTCTGTCTTAAATGACCTCCCCTTTATTCTAAGACTGTGTGGCCCCTGGTTCTGGACTCGCCCAACATTGGGAACATTTTTCCTGCATCTAGCTCTTCCAGTCCTTTTATAATTTAATATGTTTCTACAAGATGCCCCTTCATCCTTCCAAACCAGTGAATACAAGCCCAGTCTTTTCAATCTATCCTCATTTGACAGTCCCGCCATCCCAGGGATCAATCTCCTGCACCTACGCTGCACTGCGTCAATCACAAGGATGTCCTTCCTCAAATTAGGAGACCAAAACTGTACACAATACTCCAGATGTGGTCTCACCAGAGCCCTGTACAACTGCAGAAGAGCCTCTTTACTCCTATACTGAAATCCTCTTGTTATGAAGGCCAACATTCCATTAGCTTTCTTCACTGCCTGCTGTACCTGCACGCCAACTTTCAGTGACCGGTGTACAAGGGCACCTAGGTCTCGCTGCACCTCCCCCTTACCTAACCTATCCCCATTGAAATAATAATCTTCCCCCTTGTTTTTGCTGCCAAATTGGATAACCTCACATTTATCTATATTATACTGCATCTGCCACGCATCTGCCCACTCACTCAACCTGTCCAGGTCACCCTGCAACCTCCTAACATCCTCTTCACAGCTCACACTGCCACCCAGCTTTGTGTAATCCGCAAACTTCCTAGTGTTGCTCCTAATTCCCTCTTCCAAATCATTAAAATCTATGGTAAACAGTTGCAGCCCTAACACTGAGCCTTGCGGCACTCCACTCGCCACTGCCTGGCATTCTGAAAAGGACCCATTCACTCCTACTCTTTGCTTCCGGTCTGCCAACCAATACCATGTGCTCTAATTTTAGTCACCAGTCTCCCATGCGGGACCTTATCAAAAGCTTTCTGAAAGTCTAGATACACTACATCCACTGGCTCCCCTTCATCCATTTTACTTGTAACATCCTCAAAAAATTCCAGAAGATTAGTCAAGCATGATTTCCCTTTCATAAATTCATGTTGACTTGGACTAATCTATTTACTGCTATCCAAATGCCCCATTATTACCTCTTTAATAATTGACTCCAACATCTTTCCCACCACCGAAGTCAGGCTAACTGGTGTGTAATTTGCCGTTTTCTCTCTCGCTCCTTTCTTGAAAAGTGGGATAACATGAGCTATCCTCCAATCCACAGGAACTGATCGTGAATCTATTGAACATAGGAAAATGATCACCATTGCGTCCACTATTTCTAGAGCCACCTCCCTGAGGACCCTGGGATGCAGACCATCAGGTCCAGGGGATTTATCATCCTTCAGTCCCATTAGCCTACCCAGTACTATTCCTCGCCTAATGGAAATTTCTTTCAGTTCCTCTACCCCCTTAGATCCTCTGTCCTCCAGTACATCTGGGAGATTGTTTGTGTCTTCCTAAGTGAAGACAGATCCGAAGTACCTATTCAACTCTTCTGCCATTTCCTTGTTGCCCATAATAATTTCACCCGTGTCTGCCTTCAAGGGACTCACATTTGACTTTGCTACTCTTTTTCCCCAAACATATCTAAAGAAGCTTTTACTGTCCTTCTTTATATTCCTGGCCAGCTTCCCTTCGTACTTCATCTTTTCAGCCCGTAATGCCCGTTGTGTTTCCTTCTGTTGTCCTATGACAGTTTCCCAATCCTCTGGCTTCCGGCTACTCTTTGCTGTGTTATACATCTTCTCTTTTAGTTTTATTTTGTCCCTACCTTCTCTTGTCAGCCACGGTTGCCTCCTACTCCCCTTAGAATCTTTTTTCCTTTTTGGAATGAAATGATCCTACGTCTCCCGGATTATGCCCAGAAATTCCTGCCATTGCTGTTCCACCGTCATTCCTGCTAGGATCCCTTTCCAGTCTACCTTGGCCAGCTCCCCTCTCATGCCTTCATAGTCCCCTTTGTTCAACTGCATCACTGACACTTTCGATTTAACCTTCTCCTTCTCAAATTGCAGATTAAAACTAACCATATTATGATCACTACCTCCAAGCGGTTCCTTTACCTCGAGTTCTCTTATCATATCTGGTTCATTGGACAACACTAAATCCAGAATTGCCTTTTCTCTGGTCGGCTCCATTACAAGCTGCTCTAAGAATCCATCTCGGAGGCATTCTACAAACTCTCTTTCTTGGGGTCCTGAACCAACCTGATTTTCCCAGTCTACCTGCAAATTGAAATCCCCCATCACCACAGCGGCATTACCTTTGTTACAAGCCAGTTTTAACTCCTGCTGCAACTTACACCCTACATCCGGGCAACTATTTGTGGGTCTGTAGATAACACCAATTGGTGTCTTCTTGCCTTTACAATTCTTCAACTCAGTCCACAGTGACTCTACCTCGTCAGTCGCTATGTCTTCCCTCGCAAGGGACTGAATTCCCTCCCTCACCAGCAGAGCTACCCACCCCCCTCTGCCCACCTGCCTGTCTTTTCTATAGGACGTATAACCCTGAATATTAAGTTCCCAGGCCCGATCCTCCTGCAGCCACGTCTCAGTAATCCCTACAATGTCATATCTACCAACGTCTAACTGAGCCTCAAGCTCATCTACTTTACTTCTTATACTTCGCACATTCATATGCAATATTTTTTAATTCCTTACACATCTCACCTTTCACATCGATCCATATTACACTTGGCCATACTCTCCTATCCCTTTGTGAGCTTCCTTTCCCGTTAAATCTGGGGTCATTAACCCTCCCTTTACTCTCTTTCCCTTCAACTCCATCATCGACCATCCCAATGGCCATGAGGGGGGGTGGGTTCAAGAGGATGGGGTCAGTTGGAGACGGGAAAAGGGATCATCAATGGGGGCGAGGACTCCTTCCCATGGATGAACGGTGAGGCGGAGGCGACGGAAGAAGAGCTCCAAATCGAGCCGGACGCGGAACTCATTGAGGCGGGGACGGAGGGGGACAAAGGTGAGGCCTCTGCTGAGGACAGGCCGTTCGGTATCTGGGAGGGGGAGGTCGGGGGGGGATGATGAACACACGGCAGGGATGGGGGTTGGGGCCGGAGGAAGGCAGGTGAGTGGACTGAGGCGATGGTGGTCGATTAGGAAAAGGGGAGGTGCAACGAGACCTGGGTGTCATGGTACACCAGTCATTGCAAGTAGGCATGCAGGTGCAGCAGGCAGTGAAGAAAGCGAATGGTATATTAGCATT
>JAXLNO010004626.1:75093-142655 GCA_038087875.1 Malacoraja senta | reverse complement strand
TGTCTCCGACCGGAAAGCACTGCAGAGGGTGGTGAAAATTGCCCAACGCATCACCGGTTCCTCACTCCCCACCATTGAGTCTGTCCAAAGCAAGCGTTGTCTGCGAAGGGCGCTCAGCATCGCCAAGGACTGCTCTCACCCCAACCACAGACTGTTTACCCTCCTACCATCCGGGAGGCGCTACAGGTCTCTCCGTTGCCGGACCAGCAGGTCCAGGAACAGCTTCTTCCCTGCGGCGGTTACACTACTCAACACTGTACCTCGGTGACTGCCAATCACACACCCCCCCCCCGGACACTCCTCCCACCAGGATTTATTAGATTTATTTATTTACTGCTCATATTTATGTCGCTCTTCTAGGGAGATGCTAACTGCATTTCGTTGTCTCTGTACTGTACACTGCACAATGACAATAAAGTAGAATCTGAATCTGAATCGGATATAAATATGCTATTAATTTTTGTGTATCAGCTTTTATATTCATTACTTCTTCTAGTAAATCAGGAGTTATTTTTTGATATCCCTGTATGTATGTCTTCAAAAAATTACAAATCTGAAAATATTTAAAATAATGAGTGTTTTTCAGTTTAAATTTTAATTGTAATTGTTGAAATGATAATAAATCTCCCATTTCATACATATCCCCGATCCTTTTAATTCCTAAACTTTCCCATTGATTATATATTTTATCCATCATAGATGGTTTAAATAAAGGATTATTCGCTATCGGTGTTAACAATGATAGGTTTCTTAATTTTAAGGATAGTTTTATTTGTTTCCATATTCTTATTGTATCTTGTATAATTGGGTTTTTCTTATATATTGTATTGTTCATTTTTTTCGGGGAGAAGAGGATTGTTCCTATATTACAAGGATAACAATCCTCTTTCTCCATTTTTATCCATTCTGTCTGTTGAGTTGAACTATCCAACCAGTAAATTATATTCTTAATATGTATTGCCCAATAGTAATACAAAAAATTAGGGAGTGAAAGTCCCCCGACATCTTTTGGTTTACATAAGTGTTCTTTTTTAATTCTATGTGATTTGTAATCCCAAACAAAATTAGTAATATTAGCGTTCAGTTTAGAAAAAAAATATTTTGGTACATATACTGGTATAGATTGAAATAGGTATAATAACTGTGGTAAGAAGCTCATTTTAATAGCATTTATTCTGCCTATTAATGATAAAGGGAGTGTTTTCCAAAATTTTATCATTATATTAAGTTTATTTATTAAGGGTATAAAATTAGCATTGAATAAAGCTTTATGTTTTCTAGTAATCTGTATACCCAGATATTTGAATTTTTCTGTTGCTATTTTAAAGGGGAATTTCAATAGGTGTGTGGATTCTTGAGGTTTTAACGTCATAATTTCACTTTTGTTCCAGTTTATTCTATATCCTGAAAAGGACCCAAATTCCTCTATTAAATTTAATAAATTTGGTATGCTCGTTTGTGAATTAGTTATATATAACAAAATATCGTCTGCATACAATGAAATTTTATTATTTGAGTCCCTAGTATTATAACCCTGAATATTCGGATGGCTTCTTATACTTTCAGCCAGAGGTTCTATCATAAGGGCAAATAGCAGGGGTGATAAAGCACATCCCTGCCTATTACCCCTTGATAATTGAAATTTTTGAGATAACATGCTGTTAGTTAATATTCTTGCCATTGGTTTATCATATAATAATTTCACCCATGCAATAAAATTCTCTCCCATATTAAATTGTTGTAATACTATGTATAAAATACTGCCATTCTACCTGATCAAATGCTTTCTCTGCGTCCAAAGAAATAATTGCTAAGTCTTTTTCTTCCTTTTTATGTGAGTACATTATATTAAACAGGCGTCTCAAATTATTAAATGAATATCTTTTGGGTATAAACCCCGTTTGATCAGGGTTTATCAATTTACTAATATATTTGCTTAGTCTTCTAGCTAAAGTCTTTGCTAGAATTTTCTGGTCGGTATTTAAAAGTGATATAGCTCTATATGAGCCCGGTTCCTCTACATAGATACATAGATACATAGAAATTAGGTGCAGGAGTAGGCCATTCGGCCCTTCGAGCCTGCACCGCCATTCAATACGATCATGGCTGATCATCCAACTCAGTATCCCGTACCTGCCTTCTCTCCATACCCCCTGATCCCTTTAGCCACAAGGGCCACATCTAATTCCCTCTTAAATATAGCCAATGAACTGGCCTCAACTACCCTCTGTGGCAGAGAGTTCCAGAGATTCACCACTCTCTGTGTGAAAAGGTTTTTCCTCATCTCGGTCTTAAAGGATTTTCCCCTTATCCTTAAGCTGTGACCCCTTGTCCTGGACTTCCCCAACATCGGGAACAATCTTCCTGCATCTAGCCTGTCCAACCCCATAAGAATCTTGTACGTTTCTATAAGATCCCCTCTCAATCTCCTAAATTCTAGCGAGTATAAGCCAAGTCTATCCAGTCTTTCTTCATATGAAAGTCCTGACATCCCAGGAATCAGTCTGGTGAACCTTCTCTGCACTCCCTCTATGGCTATAATGTCCTTCCTCAGATTTGGAGACCAAAACTGTACGCAATACTCCAGGTGTGGTCTCACCAAGACCCTGTACAACTGCAGTAGAACCTCACTGCTCCTATACTCAAATCCTCTTGCTATGAAGGCCAACATACCATTCGCTTTCTTCACTGCCTGCTGCACCTGCATGCCTACTTTCAATGACTGGTGTACCATGACACCCAGGTCTCGCTGCATCTCCCCATTTCCTAATCGGCCACCATTTAGATAATAGTCTGCCTTCCCGTTTTTGCTACCAAAGTGGATAACCTCACATTTATCCACATTAAACTGCATCTGCCAAACATTTGCCCACTCACCCAGCCTATCCAAGTCACCTTGCAGTCTCCTAGCATCCTCCTCACAGCTAACACTGCCCCCCAGCTTAGTGTCATCCGCAAACTTGGAGATGTTGCTTTCAATTCCTCGTCCAGATCATTAATATAAATTGAAAATAGCTGGGGTCCCAGCACTGAGCCTTGTGGTACCCCACTAGTCACTGCCTGCCATTGTGAAAAGGACCCGTTTACTCCTACTCTTTGCTTCCTGTTTGCCAGCCAGTTCTCTATCCACATCAATACTGAACCCCCAATACCGTGTGATTTAAGTTTGTATCCTAATCTCTTATGTGGTACCTTGTCGAAAGCCTTCTGAAACTCCAGATACAACACATCCACTGGTTCTCCCCTATCCACTCTACTAGTTACATCCTCGAAAAATTCTATAAGATTCGTCAGACACGATTTACCTTTCGTAAATCCATGCTGACTTTGTCCAATGATTTCACCACTTTCCAAATGTGCTGCTATCCCATCTTTAATAACTGACTCTAGCAGTTTCCCCACTACCGATGTTAGACTAACTGGTCTGTAATTCCCCGTTTTCTCTCTCCCTCCCTTCTTAAAAAGTGGGGTTACGTTTGCTACCCTCCAATCCTCAGGAACTACTCCAGAATCTAAAGAGTTTTGAAAAATTATCACTAATGCATCCACTATTTCTGGAGCTACTTCCTTAAGTACTCTGGGATGCAGCCTATCTGGCCCTGGTGATTTATCGGCCTTTAATCCATTCAATTTACCCAACACCACTTCCGACTAACCTGGATTTCACTCAGTTCCTCCATCTCCTTTGACCCGCGGCCCCCTGCTATTTCCGGCAGATTATTATGTCTTCCTTAGTGAAGACGGAACCAAAGTAGTTATTCAATTGGTCTGCCATATCCTTGTTCCCCATGATCAATTCACCTGTTTCTGACTGCAAGGGACCTACATTTGATTTAACTAATCTCTTTCTCTTCACATATCTATAAAAACTTTTGCAGTCAGTTTTTATGTTCCCTGCCAGTTTCCTTTCATAATCTATTTTCCCTTTCCTAATTAAGCCCTTTGTCCTCCTCTGCTGGTCTCTGAATTTCTCCCAGTCCTCTGGTATGCTGCTTTTTCTGGCTAATTTGTACGCATCATCTTTTGCTTTGATACTATCCCTGATTTCCCTTGTTATCCACGGATGCACTACCTTCCTTGATTTATTCTTTTGCCAAACTGGGATGAACAATTTTTGTAGTTCATCCATGCAGTCTTTAAATGCCTTCCATTGCATATCCACCGTCAACCCTTTTAGAACTAATTGCCAGTCAATTAGATCTTTATCTTTCTTTGGAATAAGCGTAATAGTTGATTCTGCTAATGTTTCAGGTAATTTATTTTCTTTAAAAACGTGAGTATATAAATTAAATAGATAGGGGGTCGTTAACTCATGAAACTTTTTATAAAATTCATTACTAAAACCATCTGGTCCCGGTGTCTTACCATTTTTCAGCAATTTTATTGTTTCACCTATTTCTTCGATTGTAATTTGCGCTCCTAGTTCTTCTTGTTCCAAAAGGTCAAGTTTTGGTAGATTACATTTATCTAAAAAATTTATAATTTTACTATCTTCTGTTTTGGTTTTTGATGTGTATAAATTCTGATAGAATTGAACAAATCTTTTATTGATATCTTTAGGTAGTGTTAGTAATTCACCATTCTCGGATTTAATTTTATTTATAGTATTTTCCTTTTCCTGTTTTTTTCAATTGACGCGTCAACAGCTTATGTGGTTTGTCACCAAACTCAAAATGTTCCTGTTTTGTAATTTGGAATAATCTTATTACTCTTGCCGAGAGAATTCGGTTAAGTTTAAATTTCAGTAGTATTATCTTATTATGTTTATCTATAGTGGGATCTTTAGCATTATCTAACTCAAACTGTCTTATTTCTTGTTCTAACAGCATCTATTCTGTCTTATTCTTCTTATTTTGAAAAATTTCATATGAAAATATAATTCCTCTAATAAATGCTTTAAAAGTTTCCTATATTAAAGAAGGTGAGGTACCTGGTGTATCATTTATCTCAAAAAATGATATCATTTGTTGTTTCAAATATTGATAACCCTGTAAGTCATTTAATATATATGTTAAACCTCCAAAAAAAATTATTTCCCGGCATTCCTTCAAATTTTACTAAAAAAGTCAATGGAGAGTGATCAGAAATACTACTAATATGGTAAGTTGGGTTAATTATATATGGCATTAATTTCCTATCCACTAAAAAATAATCAATTCTTGAGTATGTTTTATGTACCGAAGAGTAAAATGAGTATTCCCTTCCTGCTGGGTTAGCAGATCTCCAGACATCTGTTATGTTAGTATTTTTTATATATGTATTTAGAAATTCACTAGTCTTAGATTTTGTATTACTCCTTCTTTGTTTTGCTGATTTGTCTAAGTAAGGATCTGTGTGTTTCTAATATTATTTACTGTATTGTAACATTATTTACTGTCACTGTATGTCATGTTGTTACTTGTGGGCGGAGCACCAAGGCAAATTCCTTGTATGTGAATACTTGGCCAACAAACTTACTTACTTTACCCCAGTTTTACCGGGTTTATTCCGCTCCCCTGTGTGTTTATAATATTATTTACCCCAGTTTTACCGGGTTTATTCCGCTCCCCTGTGTGTTTATAACATTATTTACCTCAGTTTTACCCCAGACCGGGTTTATTTCGCTCCCCTGTGTGTTTATAACATTATTAACCCCAGATTTACCGGGTTTATTCCCCCAGGCGTGCAGTTTATGTGGTGATTTATTGATTATTTACAGAGAGGGGGGGTTTCCTGCGCTGCATCTCTAAACTAAACTAAACCAAAGAAGGGTCTCGAGCCAAAATGTCACCCATTCCTTCTCTCCACAGATGCTGCCTGACCCGCTGAGTTACTCCAGCCCTTTTTGTCTATCTTCTCCACAGATGCTGCCTGACCCGCTGAATTACTCCAGCACTTTGTCATAGATTCACAGAGTGATACAGCGTTGGAAATAGGCCCTTCGGCCCAACTCATACTTGCACTCCTAGATCCCCCGGCTCCACACATTCCCCCAGCGCCCCGCCATTCAGTGAAGACCCTGCCCTGGTTTGACTTCCTAAACTGCAACACCCTCCCCACCCCCAAACAATGTGACCTCCTTCCTGTGGCTCCCTGCCCCTTACCCCTGCCGCCTCCTGTTCCTTACCCACCTTTGCTCCCACCCTCCTCCTCCCCACCCCCTAACAATGTGAACCCACCCCACCTGGCTCCCTACCCCCTTCCTTGGCTCACCTGACCCTTCTATCTCCCCCCAGTTCCCTGCCCCCATTCATCCCCCTCGCCACCAAACCCACTCCCCCTTTAATCCTCCCCCCTCCCTTTGCTGCCTGTTTCCCCCCGCTACTCACTTCACCCCCTTTCCACCTCCAGCCTCTCACTCCGCTCCTCCCTCCACTTTCTCTCTCTCTCTCTCTCTCTCTCTCTCTGACAGAAGCAATTCTGTTCCTCAGACTTTTATTAATACATTTTAGGTATGTACTTTTGCAGCAAACTTAACTACCAAGGCATTTACTTTTAATTTCTATTGCACTATTGCGGATGACACAAAGCTGGGTGGCAGTGTGAACTGTGAAGAGGATGTTAGGACGTTGCAGGGTGCCCTGGACAGGTTGAGTGAGTGGGCAGATGCGTGGCAGATGCAGTATAATATAGATACATGTGAGGTTATCCACTTTGGCGGCAAAAACAAGGGGGCAGATTATTATCTCAATGGGGTTAGGTTAGGTAAGGGGAGGTGCAGCGAGACCTGGGTGTCCTTGTACACCGGTCACTGAAAGTTGGCGTGCAGGTACAGCAGGCAGTGAAGAAAGCTAATGGAATGTTGGCCTTCATGACAAGAGGATTTCAGTATAGGAGTAAAGAGGTTCTTCTGCAGTTGTATAGGTCTCTGGTGAGACCACATCTGGAGTATTGTATACAGTTTTGGTCTCCTAATTTGAGGAAGGACATCCTTGTGATTCAGGCAGTGCAGCGTAGGTTCACGAGATTGATCCCTGGGATGGCGGGACTGTCATATGAGGAACGATTGAAAAGACTAGGCTTGTATTCACTGGAGTTTAGAAGGATGAGGGGGTATCTTATGGAAACATATAAAATTATAAAAGGACTGGACAAGCTAGATGCAGGAAAAATGTTCCCAATGTTGGGCGAGTCCAGAACCAGGGGCCACAGTCTTAGAATAAAGGGGAGGTCATTTAAGACTGAGGTGAGAAAAAAAGTTTTCACCCAGAGAGTTGTGAATTTATGGAATTCCCTGCCACAGAGGGCAGTGGAGGCCAAATCACTGGATGGATTTAAGAGAGAGTTAGATAGAGCTCTAGGGGCTAGTGGAATCAAGGGATATGTGGAGAAGGCAGGCACGGGTTATTACATAGATAAATAGAAAATAGGTGCAGGAGTAGGCCATTCGGCCCTTCGAGCCTGCACCGCCATTCAATATGATCATGGCTGATCATCCAACTCAGTATCCCGTACCTGCCTTCTCTCCATACCCCCTGATCCCTTTAGCCACAAGGGCCACATCTAACTCCCTCTTAAATATAGCCAATGAACTGGCGTCAACTACCCTCTGTGGCAGAGAGTTCCAGAGATTCACCACTCTCTGTGTGAAAAAGTTTTTCCTCTCTCGGTCTTAAAGGATTTCCCCCTTATCCTTAAGCAGTGACCCCTTGTCCTGGACTTCCCCAACATCGGGAACAATCTTCCTGCATCTAGCCTGTCCAACCCCATAAGAATTTTGTACGTTTCTATAAGAACCCCTCTCAATCTCCTAAATTCTAGCGAGTATAAGCCAAGTCTATCCAGTCTTTCTTCATATGAAAGTCCTGACATCCCAGGAATCAGTCTGGTGAACCTTCTCTGCACTCCCTCTATGGCTTCTCTGCACTCCCTCTATTGATTGGGGATGATCAGCCATGAACACAATGAATGGCGGTGCTGGCTCGAAGGGCCGAATGGCCTCATCCTGCACCTATTTTCTATGGTTTCTATGCGCATGATGTTTTTTTTGTCATAATTTAGCCATTTAGCTCATACCTGTGGCCTTAGTTTAATACATTTTGGAGTAATGCTTTTATAATTTTTACTTAATTCAATGGAACTTTAATTTTGTCATGGTCCTTTCTACCATTTTGTTTTCTTTTAGCATAATGAATTATGGTTTTTATTTGAAGATTAAACATTTAAAAAAGCCACAATAGCACAGATACAATCGTTAGATTCAAAACTTTATGGACACGGGTTTAAAAGGCAGCCTGAGGATTCATGTGGTTCTTATGAAATGGCAACTTGTGTAATGTCATCACAGCAGATTTAGAATTATTTTACCGAGGGGTCGGGGTCGGATGTTTTGGGAACGACTCCACAGCCCAGTTTATTCCGCTCCCGTGTGTGTTTATAACATTATTTACCCCAGTTTTACCCCAGACCGGGTTTAATTTGCTCCCCTGTGTGTTTATAACATTATTTACCTCAGTTTTACCCCAGACCGGGTTTATTCAAGATTCAAGAGAGTTTATTGTCGTGTGTCCCAGATAGGACAATGAAATTCTTGCTTTGCTTCAGCACAAAAGAATATAGACGGCATGAATACAGAACAGATCAGTGTGTCCATATACCATTGTATAAATATATACACACATGTATAAATAAAACAGATAAAGTGCAAATAAACTGATAATGGGCTATTAATATTTAGAGTTTTGTTTGAGTTGAGTTCAATATCCTGATGGCTGTGAGGCTGTTTGTGTATTTTGTTCCCCTGTGTGTTTATAACATTATTTACCCGAGTTTTACCCCAGACGGGGTTTATTCCGCTCCCCTGTGTGTTTCTAATATTATTTACTGTATTATAACTATTTACTGTCACTGTATGTCATGTTGTTACTTGTGGGCGGAGCACCAAGGCAAATTCCTTGTATGTGAGTACTTGGCCAATAAACTTCCTTACTTTACCTCAGTTTTACCCCAGACTGGGTTTATTTTGTTCCCCTGTGGGTTTATAACATTATTTACCCCAGACCGGGTTTATTTTGCTCCCCTGTGTGTTTATAACATTATTTACCCCAGTTTTACCACAGACTGGATGTATTTTGTACCCCTGTGTGGTTAAATTATTTACCTCCGTTTTACCCCAGACCGGGTTTATTCCGCTCCCCTGTGGGTTTATAACATTATTTACTGTATTATACTGTATTATAACATTATTTACTCTCACTGTATGTCATGTTGTTACTTGTGGGCAGAGCACCAAGGCAAATTCCTTGTATGTGAATACTTGGCCAATAAACTTATTTACTTTACCTCAGTTTTACCCCAGACAGGGTTTACTTTGTTCCCCTGTGTGTTTATAACATTATTTACCCCAGATTTACCGGGTTTATTCCGCTCCCCTGTGTGTTTATAACATTATTTACCCCAGATTTACCGGGTTTATTCCCCCAGACGTGCAGTTTATGTGGTGATTTATTGATTATTTACAGAGAGGGGGGGGTTGGGAGCCAGAGAGAGGGAGATGTTTATTTATAAGGTGTTTTATCTCAGGACGCTGCTCCAGACGGTGAGTTTATATAATTGACCCCAGTTTGACCAGTTTGATTCCCCCAGACGCGGTTTATGTGGAGATTGCCCTCAGCTCTCTCTCTCTCTCTCCCCCCCACACACATGTCCACACACGTGACTGTACTGTACTGTACTGTACTGTACTGTACTGTATGTGGTCATTAACCTCACTCACCCACTCACTTCTCCCCCACGTGACCCGATCCCGCACAATCCGCTGCAGCCGCTGATGATCAGTTATTTATTTACCTCAGGTCAGTCGGCAGCGACGTCACCAACTGCCGCTTCTCCGCCCGCCCGCGCGCCGCCATTTTCATGCGGTCGACGGGGAGACTCGGCCTCGGGGGGGGGGGGGGGGCGGGACCGGCGAGCGGGACCGGCGGGCGGGCGGCCATCTTGGTGAGGGCAGGTGAGGTCGCAGGCGGGGGCGGGGTTGGCGGTTGGAGACGTGGTGCGTGAACAAGATGAAGATGTACCGCCCTCCCCGCCCGCCCTGCGCCGTGACGTTCGTTCTCCCCGCCCACCCTGCGCCGTGACGTCCGCCCTCCCTGCGCCGTGACGTCACCGGCGATCCGAGGGCGTGGCTTCAGCTGGCAGTGCCTCGATGGCGGTTTGTTTTCAAATGTGAAGGCCGACACAAAATGGCGGCGAATGTGAAGATGCTGCTTCACACTGAAGGTAAAATGTTGCAGTCACTTGGTCATAGAGTGACATCTTGGTGAGGTCGGCATTCGGCGGCCATCTTGGTGAGGGCAGGTGAGGTCGGCAGCCGGCGGCCATCTTGGTGAAGGCAGGTAGGTCGGTGGTTGGCGGTTGGAGCTTTGGGCGGGTGGGTGAGGGTGGTTTCTGGTGGGTGAGGGTGGTTTCGGGGTGGGTGATGGTGGTTTCGGGTGGGTGAGGGTGGTTTCGGGTGTGTGGGTGGTTGAGGGTGGGTGAGGGTGGTTTCGGGTGTGTGGGTGGTTGAGGGTGGTATCGGGTGTGTGGGTGGTTGAGGGTGGTTTCGGGTGGGTGGATGTGCGTGGTTGAGGGTGGGTGTGGGTGCGTGAGGGTGGTTTTGTGGGTGGTTTCTGGTGAGGGCGGTTTCATAGAAACATAGACAATTGGTGCAGGAGCAGGCCATTCGGCCCTTCGAGCCAGCACCGTCATTCAATGTGATCATGGCTGATCATCTGTTCGATGACGTTGAGCTTGGCGGTGGTAAGGCCTTCAACATTGAGCTGCAGTAGCGCTAAACCTCGACAGTTGGCGGCATTTAACGGTGTCGCCTGGCCTGGGGAGGCATGGATTTTAGCGGTCTGCAGACGTGGTAAAGTCATTGGTTTCGCTTTGTGGGCTTATGATCCTGTAAGCTACTCGTAGAGGAGGCCGCGTAGAGGCTGTCTTTGACCAGATGGTCAAGACGAGATGGAGAGACCAGTTGAAGTCAGCGGAAACATCTAGGCTACACCATTACATCGATGACCCCATGGACGTCCCTGGCCAGGACCTGCCCCGAAAGCAGTGGTCAACCCACAACCGCTTGAGGACGCTATGGAGTAGTGATGAAGAGGTGGGGGCCTCGTGGACAGCGAGTGCCTCCTGCGAGTGTGGGGACCCAACACAGACCGTGGAGCACACATCGGCGACCGAACGGTGAACGAGCTCTGATTGACCTGGACGATGATACATTGGCCTGGCTCGCCTCAACAGAGCTGCAGGTCTAAAAGACACACGACAGAAGAAGATGGCTGATCATCCAACTCAGTATCCTGTACCTGCCTTCTCTCCATATCCCCTGATCCCTTTAGCCACAAGGGCCACATCTAACTCCCTCTTAAATATAGCCAATGAACTGGCCTCAACTACCTTCTGTGGCAGAGAATTCCACAGATTCACCACTCTCTGTGTGAAAAAAAAATGTTTTTCTCATCTCGGTCCTAAAAGACTTCCCGCTTATCCTTAAACTGTGACCCCTTGTTCTGAACTTCCCCAACATCGGGTTCAATCTTCCTGCATCTAGCCTGTCCAACCCTTGAAGAATTTTGTAAGTTTCCATAAGATCCCCCCCTCAATCTTCTAAATTCCAGCGAGTACAAGCCGAGTCTATCCAGTCTTTCTTCATATGAAAGTCCTGACATCCCAGGAATCAGTCTGGTGAACCTTCTCTGTACTCCCTCTATGGCAAGAATGTCTTTCCTCAGATTAGGAGACAAAAACCGTATGCAATACTCCAGGTGTGGTCTCACCAAGACCCTGTAAGGGTGGGTGAGGGTGATTTCGGGTGGGTGAGCGTGGTTTCGGGTGGGTGTGGGTGGTTTCCGGTGGGTGAGGGTGGGTGTGGTTGGTGAGGGTGGTTTCGAGTGGGTGAGGGTGGTTTTGGGTGGGTGTGGGTAAAAAAATCACAAACCATACGTAAGTAAGTAAGTACATTTTATTTATATAGCATGTTTAAATCAACTCGCGTTGAAACCAAAGTGCTTTACATAAAAGAAATAATGACACAACACATTATAGATTTCAACATGAACTCCCCCCCACAACAGAATCAAAATGTTCCACTGTCCACGGCATCAAAAAGTTAAGTCCTCTTCCTCTGTGATCACCCAAATTACATTTTACTCAGATGCAAGCCAAAGAATGGCATAATTGTTAGCTGTTAATTGGACATAATCAACCTCAGCAAATTAACAATATCCTATTGAAGGACAGTGGGTGTTTAAGCTGTCAGGACATTTTATTATTTGCCAAAATATACATCTCAATAGCATAATGATAGAAAACTTTTCTACACATCACTCGTAAGTCTGGAGATTTCTTTAATGATAAATTTAGCTTCAGAAGCATTTCCTTTTTGCATGTACAAACCCACTTCAGAACCATGGGCGATTTTAAAATTTTACAGCCAGATTTATCACTTCTGAAACTTTTTAGATAGTATAGTATAGTATAGTATTTTTAATGACCACACAGCCAAGCTGGTGGAATTTTGGGTTGTCAGCAGCGATACAATAATAAGAACACACAACCACAATTTAAAAAAAAATGTAACACAAACATCCACCACAGCATTCAACACTGTGGTGAAAGGCACAAAAATTTGGCCAATCCTCCTCCATTTCCCCTCCGTGAACAGGACCAGAGTCCAGAGTCAGTCCAGGATCGGCTCTTCCTCACCGGAGACCGCGGCTTTAAGTTGTTGTAGGCCGCAGGCCGGCTGTCGAGATTTAAAGTCTCCGCCGCAGAAGCACCGTAGACTGCAGGGCCGGCGGTCGAAGCTCCCCTGCAGGGGTGTTGGTAAGTCCATGCCGGCCCCGCGGTAGAAGTTGGCCACGGGCCGGCAGTGATGGCTTCTTCTTCCCCCACCGGGTCCCCCACGAGGGATCCCGGGCTGTAGACGCCGCACCAGCTAGAGCTCTGCAGACCGCGACTTCAGGCTGCGACTTCAGGCTGCCGGCTGCCCCGGGCCAGCGAAACGGAGCGCTCCCCTCCAGCGAGCCCCAGCGAGGGCTCACCCGCTCCACGCCGAGAGTCCACGCTGCGCCCGCCGCTGAAGCCCCGGGCGCGTCTCCGGGAAAGGCCGTGCCGATCCTTGATGTTAGGCCACGGGGGAGGCGACCTGGAAAAAGTTGCCTCTCCATGGAGGAGGCGACCGAAGCGGTTTCCCCCTTACTTCCCCACACCACCCCCCACGCAAGACACACAAAGAAAACACAAAATACATACTTTAAAACATACTAAAAAATAAAAAAAAGTTGAAAAAACTGACGTGCTGCTGACATGGCCGCTGCCCAGAGCAGCGCCCCCTACCCGATACCAAAGGAATCAAGAAAAAACACAAATAATGCCTTGCTGTTGATGAAATGCAGTGAGCAAAGGCGATAATTCCCAATATTTTCAATCTCGATATCTGCACGGCCAATGTTCGCCAAGCACTTTAGCTGTTGTTGTCCCTTCAGCTCTCGCTTCTCTTTACCTTCATTTCGCTTCACGTTTAGAATTCTGAAGTAGGATAGATGTCTCTCACGGTTACCCCGACTTCCACAATTATTTACAGCGCAAAAATTCGCCATTTTGGCGGTTTTTAACAGGTAGGAAATTACGCGTTTCGTGTATTAACAACATATACCGGAAGCTGCGATGTCCTCCAGATGGATTGAGCGGCTCCATGCATCATGCCCTTTGACCCGGTGACCTTGCGTGCAACCCCCCTATACACACACTTGCACACACTCTCAGGCACACACACACTCTCAGACACACACACACTCTCAGACACGCACGCACTCTCACTCACACACGCACTCTCACTCACGCACGCTCACTCACGCACGCACTCTCAGACACGCACGCACGCACACACAGACTCACACACACACACACACACAGACTCATTCACACAGACTCACACAGACACAGACTCACTCACACAGACACACACAGTCGCACACACACATAGTCAAACACACACACAGTCACACACACACAGTCACTCACACACATTCACACACACACACAGTCAAACACACACACAGTCACACACACACACAGTCACTCACACACACTCATTCACTCACACACTGACTCACACACACACACACACACACACAGTCACTCACACACACACAACCAAGACTAAAATGCTAAGTAACTTCAGAACGTGGTAAACATTGTGTGGAAACCGAATGATTGAAACGTTTAAAGTCTCCAAATTTGCAAACACTTTACAACCAATACAATTTCTGAAAACACACACACAGACACACACACACACACACACACTCACAACCAATACTAAAACATTAACAACTCTCTGATTTTTCATCGATGGGAAAAAGCCTCCGGTCCAGCTCAGCGGAGGGGGACTGTGAGTGAGGTGGCCAAAAATCACGGCCGTAAGTGGCGGCGTTCTTTCAGAAATCAGAAAGTCAGAAAGTGGTCAATATCTTAGTTTTAGTAATATAGATGAAGTAAAAAAATTCAATTCCAAACATTGCAACGTTGCACTTGTCAAAGTCCAAGCCTTTACTTTCCACTCTCTTCACAGTATTCATGTTTATGTTTTTACTGTTTCAGCATAGATGACAGATGACTCATCTTCCTTTGAAGAAACAAGGTTCTGAAAGAGAAAGAAATACCAATTGTATTTAAGACCGTTGCTGTTGTCGCTGTTTAGATCAGTAAACAGATTACAGCTTTAATTCATACTTGTACGATCTGGGATTTCATCAACAAGAATCAATATACTTACAGTGCCTGATGCTTGATTGGAGGACAGTGTATTATCGCTGTTGCCTGTAATAAATGCAAACATCACAATTAAAAATGACACTGGTGGATTATGTTGACAAAGTAAACGACAAATGGAATATAAAAGTCTAAAGCTTACTACATTTTGCTCTTCCTGACAGTAGATCAACAAGACATTGAATTCCAGAAAACCCATCTGTCATCTGTATGCTCATACCTCTGCATTTACAGTGAGCTGCAGGAATGGTCAGCATGAACAAGACACCCTTATATTGCTATGGAAGGAATCGACTATGAATAAGATAACTAGCACAGCAATTGACAGAGCAGCAGCCCTGGCAGCACATAAGCTACGAAGCTGCATCTGTGGCTGGGAAAAGATAACATCAGAGAAGGGTCTCAAGATCCACCAAGGCAGGGAAAAGTGCCTGGGAGAGCTTGGTGAGGGGCCTCGCATTGACCATTACCTTCTAAGAGGTAGGCCAAATCAGTCGAGTGAAGCCCAGTGGCAGGTTAACCACCACAGTCCACAGGGTATCAGCACCCCAGGCGAAGCTCAACCAAGTACTGTCCCACCAACGGACACGAGTCCAGAGCCCAACCAGCCACAGTCAGCGGTAGAGAGGAAGATGGAAGGAAAAAAGCAGAATGGAGCAGTCACTGGCTGTGGCTGAAGAGAAAAGATGCTGTCTGGGCTGCCACGCGACCATCTAGAGGCTAACCATAAGACACACACCCAGGGCTGATCACCCTGCGGTGGGCCTGCCTCGACTGAGGGTGTCTTGTGATAAAAGGCCGAAACACGCAGTGATGTTGAGGTACACAACTGAAGATGTGTCTGATTGGTAGCAAAATCACCTCGTGGTCTCCCCCAAGAATATTGGGTCAGTTGTGGTGCAGAAACCTAGGGATTGTAACATCCAGTCCTACTAATCAATATCAAAAATTTGTAATTCAAGGAAGTTTGCGCTGATCACTTCTAGCTCAGTCAGGAGTTTTGTAGAAGAATGTTCTTCAGATGGACATAAATGGTGTCTTGGTTTCACTTCTCATCACCAACGACAATGCACAACAGTGTTGTAACAGCAGCCTGGATGTCACTGGTTGGATCTCTGGAGTGGCTATTGTACCCATTCAGAGTAGGCTAGGGGACCAGAACCAACTTAGAGTAGGTTAGGGGACCAGAACACACTTCCTGTAGTTTAGGGGACCAGAACACACTCCCTGTAGTTTAGGGGACCAGAACACACTCGGAGAAGGCTGGGGAGGTTGAACCCAGCCAGAGAAGGTTGGACTCCTAACTGAGCCTCAGCTGACTGTCCCACTTCATGTCGACGGATAGAGTGAGGGACTTTATCCCAGGAATGCCTGATGCTGTTGTAAGGTGGCCAAAGACAGCAGGGTTTCAGACTACTCAGTGCCAATAATCCTCACTGTGATAAAAGTTTAAAACATATTTAAATAAAGTCATTTTACCACCAGATGCTTTTGGCTGGAAGGAGATGGATCCATAATGAATACCTTCTTCTGTATCTGTGGAAATAAGTTGGAAACAAAGAATGTATTTGTATTTGAAAAGGGATGATTTAAGTCAATGCAGGGTCACGATACAAAACACTGATCATCGCTTTCCCTCCATAGATGCTGCTCGACCCATAGAGTACCTCCAGCAGTTTGAAAAAACCCTCCATGAAAAGTCACATCTCCTAACCTCCTTGTTTTGACTTCTTCCTGGGATGGTGGAAATTACAAAGAGAATTTGAGTTAATTTGGCTTGTGGAGTTTAGAAGAATGACAATGGTTCTCATGGAAACATAGAAAATTCCAACAGGTAGACCAGTCTGGATGGAGGAAGATGTTCCCTGTTGGGGGAGACCATGACCAGGGGTAAAGGTTTAAGCCAAGAGACAATAAGGATGAAGATGAGGAGAACAAAGAATCTGTTACATTCTCTACCACACATTTGTCTGGAGCCAAATCATTCAGTGCATTTTAGTAGTTGTTGAATTTATTGACAGATACACAACAATGGCGAGGTACAGGTACAATGAAAATGTTGCCTGCAGCAGCATCAGAGGCATTTTGACTAAGGCAACACAACACATAAATGAAGCATAAATTACAAAGACCACAGGTTAGTGGAAAAAAAGACTGCAAAACACAAACTAGTGACCAGTCATATGTGGACTAAGATCAAGGAATATGGGGAGATATGATCAGCTGAGGTTCAGTTTAGTTTATTGTCATGTGTGCGGAGGTTCAGTGAAAAGCTTTTGTTGCATCAGCAGAAAGACAATATATGAATACAATCGATCCCTTTACAGTGGAACACAGTGGAATACAATTGATCCAGACTGTGGAACAAGGTAAGACATTGATATTTTTCTCATTAAAACATGGGCAATGTCTGATTTATTGAAAGGTTCCTTCAGATTTTTCAAGAAAGATTTCTCTGTTCATCAAATTCATCAGAAATGTGGTCTAAATTCTGGCAAAAACAATACTGTCCACCATTTGACCACCAGGGTGATGGCTCGAGTCCCCCGACCGAGGAAGAACACAAGTGAAGGACTTGAACTTTATTTCGCCTTCCATCACAGTGAGGAATGTGTAGGAGTCACTGTGGTGGATGTTCATGTTAAAATGTGTTTTTGTGTCTGTTGCTTTTTAATTGTATGACTGACCTGGCCAGTGAAATTCCTCGTATGTTGCAAAACATACTTGGCGAATAAAATCTGATTCTGATTCTGATTCTGTCTAAGGTAGAAACAAACAACTGCAGATGCTGGTTAATACACAAAGGGACACAAAGTGCTGGAGTACCTCTGCAGGTCAGGCAGCATCTCTGGAGGACATGTATAGGTGAAGTTTCGGGTCGTGACCCTTCTTCAGACTCAAAAGAAGGGTCTCGATCCGAAACATCACCTATCCATCATCTATTAATGATGCTCAAACCATTCTGAAATGTTGTTATTTTCACTTTAGAATAAAATCTGAACTAGTGGCAAAGTGAATTGGAGGCATTTAATGCTAGATGATATTTTGTGAAAGGGATGGTGATTTTTGAAAGGGCAAGTGTTGTCCATTCTTTAGAGAGCCACTAACCAAGCTGTTAATCAGGATCAACAATAAATTAGGAGAGTGAATATGTTGTTCATGGTGATGTCTCAACATTCATGGGTTGACCATGATAGTCAGTGAAAATTTGTCAATTGACCAATGCAGAGTAAGACCTGCAGTTGGATGAGGAAGATTGGGACTGAGGGGTGAATTGACACAAGAGAGACTGTTGAATTGATCAATTAGTTTGTGTGCTTGAGATTCCCTTCCTCACATTCTTGTTACAAAACTGTGAAATTTAAAAACATTTACATCATTTACTAAACACCTCATTTACTAAACACGTCATTTACTAAACACTCAAAATTTAGTTGAGATAAAAAATAGGAAGCGAAACAGCCCAGAGCTTAGAATAGACAAATCATTGTGGTTAAACTGCAAGATAGCTCTTCATGCAGCCTTGACCATTGCTCTGAATGATTCAGGACCTGATGCAAAATTCAGAGCAATGGTCAAGGCTGCAGGAAGAGCTGTCTTGCAATTTAACCACAATGATTTGTTTTTTTAACCACAATGATTTGCTTCCTGTTTTTTATCTGACTAAATTTCACAATTTGTAAATAAACATCAGAAGTGTGAAGGACAAAGACAATATCAAAACATCCCAAAACCTATTGAAACATGCAAAAGAGAATCAGGGGTGGATTATTTGTCACTTTGAGCCTGTTCAATCATTCCAAACAATCTCATATTCCAATTCTCTCCCGATAAATTTTGATGCATTTTATGTCAAATAAATCTATCCCCTACTTAACAGGATTCAGTGACCTGCCATCTACCATTTTCTGTGGGGTGGATTTCAATGGCTCACCATATTCACAATGAAGAAATGTCTCAGCCCTAAATGTTTCACCCCTTATCTTGCGTCCAAAACCCCTTGTTCCAGATCCTACAGTCACTGGAAATATCTTTATGTATCAAGTCTGTCTAGCTCTGCTTTGAATGTTGTTTAATTTAGAGAGGTCATGTTTAAGTCTTCCAAACTCCAGTGACTACTGGCTCAGTCAGCTCCTCCTCTCCTTACACATTAGTCTTGCCATTCCAGGAATCAGTCTGGTCAGCCTTGGCTGCATTACATCTGTGGCTGAAAAACCCTTTCTCCGGTAAGGAGAGCACAAAGACATGTTTGGAGAGACATGGGCCAGGCACAGCCAGTTGTGATGGGGTCAGTTGGACATCTTGGTCAGCATGTGTGCGTTGGGTCGATGTGTCAATTTCCATGCTCTACAGCTCTATGACTCTCTGCTGCATCTGTGTATATTTGGCAAGTAACTCAACTGACTGACATCACATGGAAACCTCTTTGCATCCTCTTTGATTCTCCTACTTACCCTCATTTTCATGTCATCAAACTTAGAAACATTAAATTTGTTTCCTTGTCAATACCATTGATGAACATTGAAAATAACGGACTCAAGAACCATCATTCATCACCAACTGCCACCCTAACAAAGTCTTCTCTCTGTTTCCTGTCTGCCAAATAATTTTCAATTCATGCCTGTTTAATATTGTCTACTCCACATATTAAAAAATTCAAAGACCTTCTAAAAATTTGACACATCCTCTTGTTCTCCCTGAAACAAACAAAAACAATCTGCTGGAGGGACTCAGTGGGTCAGGCAGCATCTGTCGAGGAAAATGTGCAGATGACCCTGTATCATGACCCTTCTTCAGTTGCCAATGGTCATCTGTCCATTTACTTCCACAGATGATTCCCGATCCACAAATTCCCTCCAGCAGTTTGCTCTTTGCTCGTGTTTCCAGAATCTGCAAAGTCTTGGGTCTCCACATCTTCTCCGTTATCTATTCTACATGGTACATCACCATCATCTCCAATAGATTTGTTTGCCTTGATTTTGCTTACATAAATTCAAAAATACATTGTCTTATCGCATAAATTATTTTAAAATATCCAAACACTGTTTTGGAACCTGGAAACACCAAACCAGGTTGGAGATTGAACTATTTTTAATGAATAAAGAGCAGTCATTTAGTAGAGAGAAACACCACTATTTTATTTTTTTAATCAGTGGAAAGTAGCAAAAATAATGTTAAAAATTATGCTTTTTGGTCAAGACACCAACAATGCAATAGTTAGTTACTATCCTTATAATAAATACATCCTCAGCACACATGCCCCATGTTCTGTTCTCACGTATTAAAAAAATCTCATAGTAATAAAAAATTACATAAATAGAATTATACGGAATTACTTTTAAATGTAAAGGGTAAATAGAGACGTTGTTTCTGAAGATAACATCAGCATAAAAGATGAAGGATCTGTGTTAGGCCCTGTTTACACTTCTGCTGTGAAACTCAGCAAGTGCCCCAACGGAGACATTTGCACCAGATAAGACAGGTGATGATTCTAGTGTTTAGAATGTGAGAGTGACGGACAGTGTGAGTTGGAGGGGGAGATGAGATGAATTACGAAGAGAAAGATTCAGGGACTGGGGAAAAATATCAAAACAGAGGGTGAGCAGCAATAAAAACGAATTGTATTTCTGTGCAGAATTCACACAATATGGGGGAAATTAGTTGTTAACCCGGATTAAGGAAGGAGCCTGATTAGATTTCTTGTCACAATGAGGACGACACTAACTCCTGAGCTGATGATTAGCTGCACTTTATGATTCCCTCCAGAATTTTTGCTTATAAATCTATGTTTTTGGATATGGGCCTGTAAAGAGTGTATAACGAGGCATCGTTACTTTACTATCTTTATTCATACTGGATCATTACACATTGCACTAGCTGTACGTGGTCTGTCACAGGAACTAGAGAGCGATCTGTGGGTGGGGAGGTTGTAGATATACTTGTGATATGGGGAGTGGTTAGTAGGTATGAGGTCACTATGTTAAAGGCACATGCATATCTCATCTACATCATTCCTCTTCGAAACGACAGGCAAATACAATGGTGACATGGCGACCACGGCTCATGCGCTAGGATAGTTAAACAAAATCGCCATAGCGGTCAGGCGGTTTGACAAGACGTCCCGCCCGGGTTCGCGTCTCGCCATCCACCCTTCCTGCAGGAGGAAGAGGCACCGGCGGGGACAGACGAACCTGAAAGGGGGAAACGGGAGGAGACGGAGGAGACCGCGGCACCGAACCCGGAGGGGATGCGAGATCGGGACCGGGAAGAGCGCGGGCAGGCGAGCGAGGACTAGTCGGAGTGGAGTGGAACAGAAGGGGCTGAGGAGGAGCAGAACGTTGCATGTCAGGAAGGACGGGCAGAGGACGCGAAACAGGCAGTGGGGGAGCAAAGGGATCCGCGGCAGGAGGACGCGGCTCGTTGACGAGCCGAAGGTGCTGGCGGGACCGTCGGTAAATGGCTCCAGCGTGGTCGACGAGATAGGACCTGGGTGACCCCGCAGAGCCGACGACGGTAGCGAGCTTGGAGTGACCGGGAGCGGTCTGCATACGGACAACTTGACCGGGGAAGAGGCGCGGCAGCGGGTGGCAGGACCTGTAATGGGAACGCTGTTGGACGTCGTGCCTGAAGGCAATGCGTTTCTGAACCGCCGCAGGTGGGAGGATGGAGGGTATGAGGGAGCGCTGGGCCACAGGAAGCGGGAGTCTGGTAGCGCGAGACATGAGCCGCTGAGCAGGTGAACCCATGGCAGAGTCGCGGGAAATGTTCCGAAGGTTGAGGAGGGCCAGATGGAAGTCGGAGTTAATGCCACCACCACCATAAAGATAGTAAAGTAACGATGCCTCGTTATACACTCTTTACATGGTGTCAAACAACTTACCTTGCGCCTCCTGTTTATCGGTTTATCATTTAATTTTGTCCCAGTTTTTTGTTTCCCCCGCCCTCCTATTTCTTTGTCATGGCCTCTTCTGCCCGTAAGCCCGATGTGCTCGTTTTCGATTTAGACATCGCCCTTCGATGGGACGTATTCAAACGTGACTTTGAACACTATTTCACGATCGCTCATCCTGCCGCCACCGCCGATCTCAAAGCCTCTCTGCTTCTCAACTTGGCTGGTCCCGAGGCCCTGACTCGCTCCGACTTCTTCGTCTATGCTGATGGCGAATCAACTCGGGACCCGGTATGTCTGTTGGCTAAGTTTGACGCTATTTGTGACATTCCGACAAATTGCATCTTAGAACGTTTTAAACTGTTCGCGCGGCGTCAGCTCCCTGGGGAATCTGCTGAGAACTATGTCATTGCGCTGCGGCACCTCGGCAGGCGCTGCCGCCTCCACGCGTGGAACCCCGATGAGATTCTCAGGGACCTTCTGGTTTACGGTCTCCGTGATGAGAAGCTCAGGGCCGAACTTCTGCGCAAGCCGGATCTGACTTTAACCGATGCTATGCACGCTACTCGCTTAGCTGAAGCTGTTTCCTCGGCGGCGGCGCCGGCTGAACAGGCGATCAACTTTGCCAGCACTCCCAGTCATCTCATGAACACACCCCAGTCGCGACCCCCGGGTCGCTCGCTGCTCGAGGGGGACGCGCCCCGGGGTTCGGTGCTGCTACAGGGGGAGGTACCCGGCAAAGGTGCCCTAATTGCAACTTCACGACTCATCAATTCAATGTGTGCCCTGCCTTGGGGAAAACGTGTAATGTCTGCAAAAAATTGAACCATTTTGCTGCGGCTTGTCGTTCCCGTGGGAAGCCTGTCGCTGCTCGAAGGGGAAATTTAAACAACCTTCTACAAGCTGACAGTGCGCTCAGCTCCCAGTGCTATTTCGATGAACAGTCTGTTTCTGCATCTGACTCCTCTCAGGGGGAGATCAACTTGTTTACCGTGTTGGACGCACCTGCTATGATAACGGAGCCTTCTGTGCTAGTCACTGTGAACAACTCGACCTTCACTGCTAAGATCGACACGGGGGCTGTGGCCAACGTAATGTCAACATCTCTTTTCAACCAGATAAGAACTAATGAGCAGATATTTTCCCAGAGCTCAACCTTGCATGCCTACGGTGGGGAGATTCTTACTCCTGTGGGCAAGGCCACGCTACGCTGTAAGATACTAGAGACCTCTCGGCCCCTCACCTTCTATCTCCTCAATCAAAAATGCATTCCCCTGCTGGGGATCCAGGCATGCCAGGAAATGGGACTGGTGTACTTCCACCGTGACATCCACCAGGTGCAGACTCTTATGGACCCGCTGGCCGATTATCCCGACCGCTTTGATGATAAGCTAGGCAAACTACCCTGCAGCTACAAGATTGTAGTGGACCATAAGATCGTTCCTGTGGTCCATGCTCCTCACCGTGTCTCCTTCGCCATGAGGGACAGAGTGGAGGCGACCCTACACAGTATGGTACAAATGGGCATCCTAAAGGCGGTCGTCGAGCCCACCAGCTGGGTCTCTTCCATGGTTGTTGCTGCTAAAAAGGACATGAGCGAGATACGCATCTGCATCAACCCCAAAGACCTCAACCTGGCCATTAGATGCCCTCACTACCCTATGAGAACGGTGGAAGAAGTCGCTGCACAGGTTGGTCCAGCAACGGTTTTTTCTGTCCTCGATGCCAAAAGCTCCTTCTGGCAGATACCACTGGACGAGCGGTCGTCCATTTTGACAACTTTCGCCACCCCCTACGGAAGGTTTCGGTTCCTCCGAATGCCATTCGGGATCAACTCTGCCAGCGAGGTATTTCAGCGGACAATGGAGCAGTTGTTTTTAGGTCTACCTTGCGCCATAATTGTTGACGACATCCTCGTTTACGGTAAGGACGTTGCCGAACACGATGTCAACCTCCGCCAGGTCCTGGACCGGGCCCGGCAAATCAACTTGAAACTGAACCCCAAGAAGTGCCGATTCCGCGTCCCGGAGGTCACCTATGTTGGACATGTATTCACCGCTGAGGGTTTAAAGCCAGACCCGCAGAAAACGGCAGCCATTTCAGGGATGCCCCCTCCTACCAATGTGGCAGGCCTGCAACGCTTCCTAGGCTTGGTAAACTACCTGGGGAAGTTCATCCCCGACCTCAGCGAGCTCAGCGCTCCCCTGAGGGATCTGATCAAAAAGAACACGTCCTGGCTTTGGTTACCCAACCATCAGAAGGCATTCGACATTCTTAAGTCTAAGCTGATCAGCACCCCCACGCTCAAGTTCTTTAACCTGCAGCGTCCCATTGTCCTCACCTGCGACGCCTCTCAGTTCGGACTCGGTGCCGCCTGTCTCCAGGTCCATGACGGCCTGCAGCTGCCTGTCTCCTTCGCGTCCCGCACCATGACCGCCACCGAACAGCACTACGCGCAGATTGAGAAGGAGCTACTGGCCGTGGTGTTTGCCTGCTACAAATTCCGGGACTACATCGTGGGCAACACTTTCACCGTTGAAACTGACCATCAGCCACTTGTCACCATCCTCAACAAGTCGATCCATGTGGCCTCATCACGCCTGCAGCGCATGATGCTGCAGCTCCAGCGCTTCACGTTCACGGTGGTTTATCGTAAGGGCAAGGACATGTTCGTGGCCGACACGTTGTCTCGCGCCCCGCTGACGTCCACCGCTCGCCACCAATATGAAATGTCTGAGCTATTGGTGCTACGATTGAACATCGTCCCCTCACAGCAGATGAAGTCCCTGGTTGAACACACTACCAATGACCCTGCCCTGCAACAGCTGTCTGCCGTCATCCGGCAGGGCTGGCCTGACCGTCGTTCGGCACTGCCGGCTGGTGCCGTGCCCTACTTCCTGGTCCGGGACGAGCTCGTACTGCACGACGGCGTGGTGGTGAAGGGTCACAAGGTGGTCGTGCCCGCGGCGCTGCACGACCACTATTTTCAAGTCGCTCACCGCGGTCATCCTGGGGCCGAAGCCACCGTGTCTCTCGCCAGGAGCCAGTTCTATAGGCCGGATATGGCCAAATACATCCGGGAGAGGGTCTCCTCGTGTTCCACCTGCAACAGCCTCGCCCCCCACCAGCAGCGTCAGCCGCTTCTGCAGCAGCCCGCACCCGAACTGCCCTGGATGGCGCTTGCCGCTGACATTTTCGAGTGGCGGGGCAAACATTTCCTGGTTCTCGTTGACTCCTACTCCAGCTGGTTTGTGGTCGACCGGCTGCATTCCATAACCTCTTCGGCCGTCATCGATAGGTTGTACCCTCATTTTGGCACTTTTGGCCCCCCGGCAAGCCTGCAGTCGGACAATGGCAGCCAGTTCACGAGCTCCGAGTTTAAAGCGTTCGCTTCCAGATGGAACTTCCGCCATTTCACCAGCAGCCCGGAGTACCCGCAAAGCAACGGTTTGGCCGAGCGCGCAGTCCGCAGCGCGAAGCACCTGTTGGAACAGTGTGGTGGCATTAACTCCGACTTCCATCTGGCCCTCCTCAACCTTCGGAACATTTCCCGCGACTCTGACACTTCTGACACCATGTAAAGAGTGTATAACGAGGCATCGTTACTTTTGGAACCTGGAAACACCAAACCAGGTTGGAGATTGAACTATTTTTAATGAATAAAGAGCAGTCATTTAGTAGAGAGAAACACCACTATTTTATTTTTTTAATCAGTGGAAAGTAGCAAAAATAATGTTAAAAATTATGCTTTTTGGTCAAGACACCAACAATGCAATAGTTAGTTACTATCCTTATAATAAATACATCCTCAGCACACATGCCCCATGTTCTGTTCTCACGTATTAAAAAAATCTCATAGTAATAAAAAATTACATAAATAGAATTATACGGAATTACTTTTAAATGTAAAGGGTAAATAGAGACGTTGTTTCTGAAGATAACATCAGCATAAAAGATGAAGGATCTGTGTTAGGCCCTGCTTACACTTCTGCTGTGAAACTCAGCAAGTGCCCCAACGGAGACATTTGCACCAGATAAGACAGGTGATGATTCTAGTGTTTAGAATGTGAGAGTGACGGACAGTGTGAGTTGGAGGGGGAGATGAGATGAATTACGAAGAGAAAGATTCAGGGACTGGGGAAAAATATCAAAACAGAGGGTGAGCAGCAATAAAAACGAATTGTATTTCTGTGCAAAATTCACACAATATGGGGGAAATTAGTTGTTAACCCGGATTAAGGAAGGAGCCTGATTAGATTTCTTGTCACAATGAGGACGACACTAACTCCTGAGCTGATGATTAGCTGCACTTTATGATTCCCTCCAGAATTTTTGCTTATAAATCTATGTTTTTGGATATGGGCCTGTAAAGAGTGTATAACGAGGCATCGTTACTTTACTATCTTTATTCATACTGGATCATTACACATTGCACTAGCTGTACGTGGTCTGTCACAGGAACTAGAGAGCGATCTGTGGGTGGGGAGGTTGTAGATATACTTGTGATATGGGGAGTGGTTAGTAGGTATGAGGTCACTATGTTAAAGGCACATGCATATCTCATCTACAGGGCCTCAGTGCTTAGGCTTCCATTTTTAACCCATGAGGATGTGACCATCCTTATTTCACCACTGAGGTGTTTAGTAAATGATGTAAATGATAGTAGTAGGCCCCACAAATAACGAAAGACCACCAACATTGTTCTTGATGTTGCTGAACTGAGGGACAACAAAGTCTATCTTTCTTGGCTAACAACCTAACCTTCAGCCTCCAAGATGCAGGTACATTTTCTAGCAATGTTACAAAATTTTGAGATATTAAAAATCAAGTCTGCAATTTATCCCATCAGATAAAGCATAAAAACTTTAATTTGACACCTAATTCACTTTCATATCTTCAGTATTAATAAAGTTATGGCCATTTTCGGAAATTAGTATCTTGTTCCCTATTGCTTTTCCATTGACTTAACACAAAAGCTGTGATCGAGGACAGTCAAAAGCCCATAACATTCTTAAATATTAAGAGAACTGAATGAAATGTTCAATTATTATAGATTGAAGCATTCTGAAACAAATATAAAACATCTTACTTGGATGACCTGAAATTAAAGCATATAATTAGTTAATTACATAATTGTAGCTAATTACAAAATTGACAGTTGTGACGGAAATAGTAATAAACACCCAGACTGCCTTGAAAATTCAAAAATGTGATATTCTCAAGATCAGAACTTTAATATTATTGTATTATATGCTGTAAGTCCGTAACAGATAGGTAAATAAGTTACAATTTCTAGCAATAGACTAGGTCTTTATGGAGAAGATCAGTTGCTAGCTGGTACATTGGCATATCATAATCAGTAGCATCATCATACTCCTCAGATTGTAACCAATAAGCAACTTTTCCATTTTGGCATTGTAAACTACAAGTTTTTGCTCTTTAAATCACGCATGACATGCCTTTCTGCCCACTACTTTCCCTTTAAGAATCTCCTGTAGATTCCATTTCTTAAGAAAAGGATATTTTTTAAAAATAGCCTAAGTATCCAAATAACAATATAATCCCATTCACACAAGAATTCAGAATATAACATGATTTTTAAATCTCATTGTCATGAATTTATATGCCAGATGGAAGGAATTTAATGTTTAATTCCCATGAACTAATCTAGAAACATCCACTCAATATAATCAAAATCTCTGTAGAACCTGCAATGTGGTGTTACATATATATTGCAATCAGTGATGGAAATCCCCATCCACATTAACGGGACGGAGGTGGATCGTGTTTCCAGCTTCAGGTTCCTAGGGGTCAACATCTCCGATGACCTCTCTTGGACCCACAATACCTCAACTCTGGTCAAGAAGGCTCACCAGCGTCTCTTCTTCCTGAGGAGACTAAAGAAGGTCCTTCTGTCTCCTCAGATTCTGGTGAACTTCTACCGCTGCACCATAGAGAGCATCCTTACCAACTGTATCACAGTATGGTATGCCAACTGCTCTGTCTCTGACCGCAAAGCACTGCAGAGAGTGGTGAAAATTGCCCAACGCATCACCGGTTCCTCACTCCCCTCCATTGAGTCTGTCCAAAGCAAGCGTTGTCTGCGAAGGGCGCTCAGCATCGCCAAGGACTGCTCTCTCCCCAACCACAGACTGTTTACCCTCCTATCATCCGGGAGGCGCTACAGGTCTCTCCGTTGCCGGACCAGCAGGTCCAGGAACAGCTTCTTCCCTGCGGCTGTTACACTACTCAACACTGTACCTCGGTGACTGCTACACCCTCCCCCCCGGACACTCCTCCCACCAGGAAAAAATACTATGACTGTATGCACGTAAATAGATTTATTTAATGCTCATATTTATGTCGCTCTTCTAGGGAGATGCTAACTGCATTTCGTTGTCTCTGTACTGTACACTGCACAATGACAATAAAGTTGCATCTGAATCTGAATCTGAGAGATGAGGTGAGGGAGAGGGAGGGAAAGGGAGAGAGAGAGGGGTGGAAGGAGAGAGAAAGAGAGAGAGGGGTGGGAGGGGGAGAGAGAGGGGTGGGAGGGAGATAGAGAGGGGTGGGAGGGAGAGAGAGAGGGGTGGGAGGGAGGGAGAGGGTGGAAGGAGAGTTTTGTGTGCAGTTTTCTCCCCCCCCGCCATTTTAGCTACTGGCAGCCAGCCATTGAAGTCAATGAGAGTGAAGCCAGGGGCAGCCATTTTGGGTGCTGGCATTTCCCTGTGGAGCTGCAGGCGGCCATCTGGTCTACTGGCAGTCTGCCATTGAATTCAATGGGAGTGAAGCCCCGGGAGGCCATCTTAGCTACTGGCAGTCTTCCATCGAAGTCAATGGGAGTGAAGTACCGCAAGACTCGGTGTTGGGGCCGCAACTGTTTACCATTGATTGATAGATTGATTTCTTTTTATTTCGAACGATTAAAAAAAGAAGAAAAGAAAAGATGAAAATGAATAATAAATAAAGGAAAATAATATATATACATATATATATATATACATCAATACATACACACATACATACATATACATGTACATATATACATACATACATATACACATATACACACATACACATATACATAACATATATGTACATACATAAATTAAAAAATTAAAAGCCAATTTCAACTTAATACACATTAGACTCGTTTGAAAAGGGATAGGAAGAAGCCTATGCTTGTCAAGTCCTACCCCCATTCTTCACCATTAACAAATGAAAAATTCAATAAAATAAACTAAACAGACAATTCAAATAAACTACTCCAATCAAGCTATTAACAAAAAAAGAACAAAAAAAGAAAAGAACAAAAAGAACAAGCACCATTAACATCTGTGAGATTTACATTCTCCTTCCTCATTACTGTACTTTTCAAAGATATATCTTTTGTACATTTTTTTAAATTGCATTATATTCATACTTTGTTTAATCGTTTCGTCAAGACCATTCCACAAAACCACCCCACAAATGGAAATACACATACTTTTTAAATTGGTCCGAGCATAATGCTGTTTCAAGTTTAGTTTCCCTCTAAAGTTATAACCCTCCTCTCTGTCTCTGAACAGTTTTTGTATGTTTACAGGTAGCAGTTTATTTTTTGCTTTATAAATTATTTGTGCAGTCTTAAATTCTACCAGATCCTTAACCTCCCCCAGACCTCGGGCTCCTCCTCCGCCTTTTTTCCTTTCTTCTCCCCACCCCCTATCAGTCTGAAGAAGGGATTCGGCCCAAAACGTTGCCTGTTTCCTTCGCTCCATAGATGCTGCTGCACCCCCTGAGTTTCTCCAGCATTTTTGTGTACCCTTAATCTTTAAGGTGTGTAATTTTAAATACAGTATATTGGTGTGTTCATGATATCCTACATTGTTTACGAATAACTCTTTTTTGTAGTGTGCTTAGTGATTGTAAGGTGGTTTTGTAGGTGTTGCCCCATACTTCCACACAGTCATTTAAATACGGTAACACAAGTGAGCTGTACAGAATATACAGTGCTCTCTCATTCAAAACAAGCCTTGCTTTCCCCATCACTCCAATACTCCGTGCTACTTTTGCTCTCACATGTTTTATATGGGGTTTCCAGCAGATTTTGTGATCAAGAATCACACCCAGAAATGTATTTTCATACACTCTTTCTATTGCAACATTATTTATCATTACTTTTACTTGTGTATTTATTTTGCGTTTTCCAAACAGCATAAGTTTGGTTTTGTTTAAATTTAATGATAATTTATTCAAATCAAACCATGTTTTTAGTTTACTCATTTCTGCTTGTGACCACCTCCAAAAGCTGCTGCAAATTGTCCCCATCACAGAAAATATTAGTGTCATCTGCAAATAACACAAATTTCAAGAGGTTTGACACCCTACATATATCATTAATATACAAAATAAATAATTTGGGGCCCAAAACCGACCCCTGTGGGACTCCACAAGTTATTTCTAAGCATGTTGATTTGCAGTCCCCTATTTGCACAAACTGATGTCTTTTACTTATGTAGCTTCTCATCCACTCTAGTACAACCCCTCTGATTCCATACTTTTCCAGTTTTTTGATTAGCAAATGATGATCAATTGTATCGAATGCTTTTTTCAAATCTATAAATACACCCACTGCATATTTCTTGTTATCTATAGAACTGGTAATGTCTTCAATTAACTCCATTAATGCCATGGATGTCGATCTGTTTGACCTGAATCCATATTGACTATTAACTAGCAATTCGTGTTTCTCAATAAAGTTATCTAATCTACTTACATACAGTTTTTCTAATATTTTTGAGAACTGAGATAGTAACGACACCGGCCTGTAATTTGTAAATTGATTTCTGTCTCCAGCTTTGTATAGTGGGATGAATTTGGCAGTTTTCATTTTACATGGAAATACACCAGTTTTGAAAGATAAATTGCAAATATAAGTTAAGGTTTTTACAATTACACCAATGACTACCTTGATTAAAGCCATATCAATGTCATTCCAGTCTGTAGACCTTTTATTCTTACAATTACCAACATTGTCAATAATCTCCTTTTCATCAGCTGCTTTCAAAAACATTGAGTTTGGGTTGCTGTCTAACAAATCCACAACCTTCCCCTCTCCTTCTTCTGACTGGATTATCGATTTCTTCTGCCAGTTTTGGTCCCACATTTACAAAAAATTTGTTAAACCCATTAACCACATCATTCATATCGCTTACAGTTGTATCATTGTCATCAAAATACTGAGGGTAGTTTATATTCATTGATCCATTCCTGATAATATTATTTAACACATTCCATATGCCCTTGATATTATTTTATTATCGTTTAATATTTTATTATAATAATCTTTCTTACATGTCCTCATAATACTAGTCAATTTGATTTTATATCTTTTGTATTTACTTTCTGCTTCTATAGTTCTGAATTTTATGAATTCTTTATACAAGATATTCTTTTTTTTGCATGCATTTTGTAGTCCTTTTGTCATCCATGGCCTAACTATACATTTTTGCTTCTTGTTGTGTTGTTTCAAAGGACAGTGTTCATCATATAATGATTTAAATATTATCAGGAATGTTTCATACGCTTTGTTGGTATCAGTCTCTTTAAACACCTGTTTCCAATTTTGGGTCAGTAATACATTTCTAAATTTATTTATAGATTCTTCTGTTCTTACTCTCCTGTATCTAATCTTATTAACATCCTTACACTTAACATAATCACAAACAAACATTACAAAAACCGGCAGATGGTCACTGATGTCATTTATTAGTAACCCACTCTTTATGCTGTTGTCCATACTGTTTGTAAATATGTTGTCTATTAGAGTTGCACAGTGAGATGTTATTCTACTTGGTTTGGTGATAAGTGGAAAAAAACTCATACTGAACAATACATCGATAAATTCATCCGACTGTTTGTGCTTGTTGGTATTTAAGAGATTTAAATTAAAATCCCCACCATATATATTAATGATTTGGAAGAGGGAATTAGGAGCAACACTAGCAAGTTTGTGGATGACACAAAGCTGGGTGGCAGTGTGAACTGTGAAGAGGATGTTAGGCGGTTGCAGGGTGACCTGGACAGATTGAGTGAGTGGGCAGATGTGTGGCAGATGCAGTATAATATAGATAAATGTGAGGTTGTCCACTTTGGCGGCAAAAACAAGGGGGCAGATTATTATCTCAATGGGGTTAGGTTAGGTAAGGGGGAGGTACAGTGAGACCTGGGTGTCCTTGTACACCGGTCACTGAAAGTTGGCGTGCAGGTACAGCAGGCAGTGAAGAAAGCTAATGGAATGTTGGCCTTCATAACAAGAGGATTTCAGTATAGGAGTAAAGAGATTCTTCTGCAGTTGTATAGGGCTCTAGTAAGACCACATCTGGAGTATTGTGTACAGTTTTGGTCTCCTAATTTGAGGAAGGACATCCATGTGATTGAGGCAGTGCAGTGTAGGTTCACCAGATTGATCCCTGGGATGGCAGGACTGTCATATGAGGAAAGATTGAAAAGACTAGGCTTGTATTCACTGGAGTTTGGAAGGATGAGGGGGAATCTTATAGAAACATATAAAATTATAAAAGCACTGGACAAGCTAGATGCAGGAAAAATGTTCCCAATGTTGGGCGAGTCCAGAACCAGGGGCCACAGCCTTAGAATAAAGGGGAGGTCATTTAAGACTGAGTTGAGAAAAAACATTTCCACCCAGAGAGTTGTGAATTTGTGGAATTCCTCTGCTCAGCCTCCTCGCCGAAGACTCTCGAGCCAAATACTCACACGTTTCTCACAGGGCACTTCCCTCACAAGGCCGCTGCTTCACTGCCGCTCCCTAAGAGCCGTCTTGCTTATATTGAGTTATATAAGTTATATAAAGTTATATGGAAGCATACATAGCAGCAGATGTCAACTATTTTACGTAATCATTATAAACAAGTCCGAGACGCTACATCTTGAAAATATTTAGAAACATAGAAAATAGGTGCAGGAGTAGGCCATTCGGTCCTTCGAGCCTGCACCGCCATTCAATATGATCATGGCTGATCATCCAACTCAGTATCCTGTACCTGCCTTCTCTCCATACCACCTGATCCCTTTAGCCACAAGGGCTACATCTAACTCCCTCTTAAATATAGCCAATGAACTGGCCTCAACTACCTTCTGTGGCAGAGAATTCCACAGATTCACCACTCTGTGGAATTCTCATCTCGGTCCTAAAAGACTTCCGCCTTATCCTTAAACTGTGACCCCTTGTTCTGGACTTCCCCAATATCGGGAACAATCTTCCTGCATCTAGCCTGTCCAACCCCTTAAGAATTTTGTAAGTTTCTATAAGATCCCCCCTCAATCTTCTAAATTCTAGCGAGTACAAGCCGAGTCTATCCAGTCTTTCTTCATATGAAAGTCCTACCATCCCAGGAATCAGTCTGCTGAACCTTCTCTGTACTCCGTCTATGGAAAGAATGTCTTTCCTCAGATTAGGAGACCAAAACTGTACACAATACTCCAGGTGTGGTCTCACCAAAGCCCTGTACAACTGCAGTAGAACATCTCTGCTCCTATACTCAAATCCTTTTGCTATAAATGGCAACATACCATTCGCTTTCTTCACTGCCTGCTGCACCTGCATGCCTACTTTCAATGACTGGTGTACCATGACACCCAGGTCTCGTTGCATCTCCCCTTTTCCTAATCGGCCACCATTCAGATAATAGTCTACTTACCTGTTCTTGCCACCAAAGTGGATAACCTCACATTTATCCACATTATACTGCATCTGCCATGCATTTGCCCACTCACCCAACCTATCCAAGTCACCTTGCAGCCTCCTAGTATCCTCCTCACAGCTAACACTGCCCCCCAGCTTCGTGTCATCCGCAAACTTGGAGATGTTGCATTCAATTCCCTCGTCCAAATCATTAATATATATTGTAAATAGCTGGGGTCCCAGCACTGAGCCTTGCGGTACCCCACTAGTCATTGCCTGCCATTCTGAAAAGGACCCGTTTACTCCTACTCTTTGACTTGTCTTGGCAGAAAAAACAGAACATTTTTCCAAGACATGGACACCATTCATTGATTTATTACAAGGATAGTATGGCACAACTCAACTTTGGATTTAAATCTAATTACGGGTTGGTGAGGTGGGTGGGGAGGGACGAAAGGCAGGTATACCAACACTTTTCTTTCTCTTTTTCTTTTTGTCCTTTTATTTTTTTCTATTCCTCTCTTCTTTCTTTCTTTTATCCACTCTTTGGCTACACTTTGGTAGTCTAGGGGTTCTATCTTTGTACATTTCGCTTTTTCTCTTTCCTGCTTTTTCTCCTATCTTTTCTTCTAATTCAAAGCTAAAAAGTTAAAATTGAAGCTGTACAATAACTGTGTTATTTTATATGCCGTTAGTTGTATTTTTGTACATTTGCTTCGAATAAATATAAAATTAAAAAAAAAAAAAAACTTTTACGTAATCAGACATCAGCATATTTTACTTAAACTCACGTGATTGTTCGTCATTTAGCAACACTTAATTAAATCATTTATCCAGTAAACAAGATACTAAACAAGTTACTTATTTCTACTTTAGCATCTTTGAATTCTTAATAAATAAATTTCTATCTTTGTACTCAACCTATAAACTGGTATGTAACATAGAAACATAGAAACATAGAAAATAGGTGCAGGAGTAGGCCATTCGGCCCTTCGAGCCTGCACCGCCATTCAATATGATCATGGCTGATCATCCAACTCAGTATCCTGTACCTGCTTTCTCTCCATACCCTCTGATCCCTTTAGCGACAAGGGCCACATCAAACTCCCTCTTAAATATAGACAATGAACTGGCCTCAACTACATTCTGTGGCAGAGAATTCCAGAGATTCACCACTCACTGTGTAAAAAATGTTTTTCTCATCTCAGTCCTAAAAGATTTCCCCTTTATCCTTCAACTGTGACCCCTTGTTCTGGACTTCCCCAACATCGGGAACAATCTTCCTGCATCTAGCCTGTCCAACCCCTTAAGAATTTTGTAAGTTTCTATAAGATCCCCCCTCAATCTTCTATAATAGTAAACATTATATTATGGTGTGTAACCTTTAACTGTAGCAGGAAAATAAGGGTGGCGAAATAGAGTGAGTTAGAGTGACAGCTGGGAGATTAGAGTGATAGTTGGAATTTAAGGGTGGCAAAAGAAGGAGAGATATGAGGGGTGATGTAAGAATCTAGATGTTAGATAAGACTGAAGCAAGTTCAAAAGTTAATGGTGCTGCGACAGAGAATGTCAGAATAGAAGATGGATTGATGCGAGAGGAGTATGGAGCATGCAACATAAGGTAGAGGAGATATGACTGTAAAACTAATAAAAAGCAGCCTGTTGCGGTGATCTGAGAGCAATCGGAGAGCGGACAGGTGGGCGGGTGTCGTCTCTGAGTGTTCCAGCCGATGTTTGCAAATAAAGGCTTTTCGTCTTATTGAAGAATTCTCCGTGTCTGTGTCATCTTATCCAACTCTGAATCTTGTAACCACGACACACCGTGTTAAAGGCAGCAGGCCGGCGGTCGGAGCCTTTCTTCTGGCTCCGCCATGTTAGAAGTCCGCGCGGGGGAGGGCAAGATGCGACCAGGAGAAAAGACGCATCTCCGTCCAAGTGGGTGACTGGAAACGCTTTCCCCCCATTGCCCCTTTTAAGGGTCAACAAACACTCCACATGGACTGCCAGTACCTAACATGGCCGCCCTGGGCATCACTCCCTTTGACTTCAATGGAAGTGCCTTAACCAAAGATGGCCGCCCCCCTGGGCTCACATCCCATTGACTTCAATGGGAGTGCCCTGACCAAAGATGGCCGCCTCCCTGACCTCACCTCCCAGTGACTTCAATGGAAGTGCCTTGACCAAAGATGGCCGCCTCCCTAACATCACCTCCCATTGACCTCAATGGAATATACATGACCAAAGATGGCTGCCCCCTGGCCTCACCTCCCATTGACCTCAATTGGAAGTGCCCTGACCAAAGATGGCCGCCTCCCTGGAGAGGAGAGGTAAAAGAGATAGTGAAGGAGAGAGGGAGAGAATGGAAGGAGAAGAGGAAGCCAGAGGAGGGTAGAGAGAGAAAGAGAAAGAAAGAGGGAGAGAGAGAGAAAAAAAATGAAGGCTGCCAGTAGCTAAGATGGCCGTCCAGGGCTTCACTCTCTCCACTGCCTGCCATTCTGAAAAGGACCCGTTCACTCCTACTCTTTGCTTCCAGTCTGCCAACCAATTTTCTATCCATGTCAACACCCTACCCCCAATACCATGTGCTCTAATTTTAGTCACCAGTCTCCTGTGCGGGACCTTATCAAAGGCTTTCTGAAACTCTAGTTACACTACATCCACTGGCTCCCCTTCATCCATTTTACTTGTCACATCCTCAAAAAATTCCAGAAGATTAGTCAAGCATGATTTCCCTTTCATAAATCCATGTTGACTTGGACTAATCCTTTTACTGCTATCCAAATGCCCCATTATTACCTCTTTAATAATTGACTCCAGCATCTTTCCCACCACCGGTCAGGCTAACTAGTCTGTAATTCCCCGTTTTCTCTCTCGCTCCTTTCTTGAAAAGTGGGATAACATTAGCTATCCTCCAATCCACAGGAACTGATCCTGATTCTGTTGAACATTGGAAAATGATCACCAATGCGTCCACTATTTCTAGAGCCACCTCCCTGAGGACCCTGGGATGCAGACCATCAGGCCCAGGGGATTTATCATCCTTCAGGCCCATTAGCCTACGCAATACTATTTCTCACCTAATGACAATTTCTTTCAGGTCCTCTACCCCCTTAGATCCTCTGTCCTCCAGTACATCTGGGAGATTGTTTGTGTCTTCCTTAGTGAAGACAGATCCAAAGTACCTATTCAACTCTTCTGCCATTTCCTTGTTGCCCATAATAATTTCACCCATGTCTGCCTTCAAGGGACCCACATTTGACTTTGCTATTCTTTTTCCCATAACATATCTAAAGAAGCTTTTACTGTCCTTCTTTATATTCCTGGCCAGCTTCTCCTCGTACTTCATCTTTTCAGCCCGTATTGCCCGTTTTGTTTCCTTCTGTTGTCCTATGAAAGTTTCCCAATCCTCTGGCTTCCGGCTACTCTTTGCTGTGTTATACATCTTTTCTTTTAGTTTTATTCTATCCCTAACTTCTCTTGTCATCTACGGTTGCCTCCTATTCCCCTTAGAATCTTTCTTCCTTTTTGGAATGAAATGATCCTGCGTCTTCCGGATTATGCCCAGAAATTCCTGCCATTGCTGTTCCACCATCATTCCTGCTAGGATCCCTTTCCAGTCTACCTTGGCCAGCTCCCCTCTCATGCCTTCATAGTCCCCTTTGTTCAACTGCATCACTGCCACTTCCGATTTAACCTTCTCCTTCTCAAATTGCAGATTAAAACTAATCATATTATGATCACTACCTCCAAACGGTTCCTTTACCTCGAGTTCTCTTATCATATCTGGTTCATTGGACAACACTAAATCCAGAATTGCCTTTTCTCTGGTCGGCTCCATTACAAGCTGCTCTAAGAATCCATCTCGGAGGCATTCTACAAACTCTCTTCCTTGGGGTCCTGAACCAACCTGATTTTCCCAGTCTACCTGCATATTGAAATCCCCCATCACCACAGTGGCATTACCTTTGTTACATGCCAGTTTTAACTCCTGCTGCAACGTACACCCTACATCCGGCTACTATTTGGGGGTCTGTAAATAACACCAATTAGTGTCTTCTTCCCTTTACAATTCCACAACTCAATCCACAGTGACTCTCCCTCGTCAGTCCCTATGTCTTCCCTTGCAAGGGACTGAATTCCCTCCCTCACCAGCAGAGCTACCTCCCCTCCTCTGCCCACCTGCCTGTCCTTTCTATAGGATGTATAACCCTGAATATTAAGTTCCCAGGCCCGATCCTCCTGCAGCCACGTCTCAGTAATCCCCAAAATGTCATATCTACCAACCTGTAACTGAGCCTCAAGCTCATCTACTTTACTTCTTATACTTCGCGCATTCAAATACAATACTTTTAATTCCTTACGCATCTCACATTTCACATCGATCCCTATTACACTTGGCCATACTCTCCTATCCCTTTGTGAGCTTCCTTTCCCGTTAATTCTGGGGTCATTAACCCTCCCTTTACTCTCTTTCCCTTCAACTCCATCCTCGACCATTCCAATGGCAATGAGGGGGGGGGGGGGTGTGTCCAAGAGGATGGGGTCAGTTGGAGACGGGAAAAGGGATCATCAACGGGGGCGAGGACTCCTTCCCATGGAAGAACGGTGTGAGGCGGAGGCGACGGAAGAAGAGTTCCAAATGATCAGCCATGATCATATTGAATGGCGGTGCAGGCTCGAAGGGCCGAATGGCCTACTCCTGCACCTATTTTCTATGTTTCTATGTTTCTAAATCACAGTGGGCACGGAACTCATTGAGGTGGGGATGGAGGGGGACAAAGGTGAGGCCTCTGCTGAGGACAGACCGTTCAGTATCTGAGAGGGGGTGGTCAGGGGGGATGGTGAACACACGGCAGGGATGGGGGTTGGGGCCGGAGGAAGGCAGGTGAGTGGATTGAGGCGATGGTGGCCGATTAGGAAAAGGGGAGATGAAACGAGACCTGGGTGTCATGGTACACCAGTCATTGAAAGTAGGCATGCAGGTGCAGCAGGCAGTGAAGAATGCGAAAGGTATGTTAGCATTCATAGCAAAAGGATTTGAGTATAGGAGCAGGGAGGTTCTACTGCAGTTGTACAGGGTCTTGGTGAGACCACACCTGGAGTATTGCGTACAGTTTTGGTCTCCTAATCTGAGGAAAGACATTCTTGCCATAGAGGGAGTACAGAGAATGTTCACCAGACTGATTCCTGGGATGTCAGGACTTTCATATGAAGAAACACTGGATAGACATGGCTTGTACTCGCTAGAATTTAGAAGATTGTGGGGGGATCTTATAGAAACTGACAAAATTCTTAAGGGGTTGGACAGGCTAGATGCAGGAAGATTGTTCCCGATGTTGGGGAAGTCCAGAACAAGGGGTCACAGTTTAAGGATAAGGGGGAAATCTTTTAGGACTGAGATGAGAAAAACATTTTTCACACAGAGAGTGGTGAATCTGTGGAATTCTCTGCCACAGAAGGTAGTTGAGGCCAGTTCATTGGCTATATTTAAGAGGGAGCTAGATGTGGCCCTTGTGGCTAAAGGGATCAGGGGGTATGTAGAGAAGGCAGGTACAGGATACTTAGTTGGATGATCAGCCATGATCGTATTGAATGGCGGTGCAGGCTCGAAGGGCCGAATGGCCTACTCCTGCACCTATTGTCTATGTTTCTATGTCCTCTCCACAACGAATATAAACCTCATCTGCATTTTAATCCCCCCCCCCAACAACACCAAAGCCTCCGGAATCGCAAACACAACGCCACCGATGGTCGGGTTTGTAACAACGCCACTATGTCAAAAGTTTAACACACCTCGGTAGAGCGGGCCGGGGCCCCCCTAGATCTCGAGGCCCTAAACTTAAGCTTGTCTGGCTCATAGGTAAATCCGGCCCTGGTGGGAGGAAAGCGGAACGCCCGGAGAAAACCCACGCAGGTCAAGGGCAGAGAGAACGTGCAAACTCTGTACAGACAGCGCCCGTGGATACTTCTCTATCCCTTTCTCTCACCCCTCCCTTTCTCTCTCTCCCTCTCTTCCCCTATTCCCTCTCTCTCTTCCCTCTCTCTCTCCCTCTCTCCCTCCTCCCTCCCCCCTCCTTTTTCCTCTCCATCCAACCCTCAATGCACCAAAAAAACAACAAAAACACCCCGGAACCAACATTCGGCGTATCGCCCTCCACCCGGACGCCTGAGACCCGCCGTCCCGCTTTGCCAGCCGCGGTGCGCCGCCCTAAAGCGTCCCCCCTCCCGCCGGAATCGCCTCGGGAATGCAGCTGTGAAGAGCAGGTAAAGATAAAAGCGCTACCATGCAGCGGGGGAGGCAGCAATGCAGCCAGTGATGCATGCATTCGCTATAATGCAGCAGGGTGAGCATGCACAGGCGCTGGCAGGCGGTTCCCCACAATTTATAACTCACACTATATCCACGCTTAATGTGACCCTTGCAGGCCGATTTCTGTCTCATTTCCAAACCATTAGCCCCCAAAACTCCCCATAAAGTCACCAAACCGTCCTTGCGGGACAACGGGGTGGATACGGGAAGCCCAGAGCGTCCAGAAAAGGCCCTTCGGCCCATTTCACTCCTGCTAGCCCACACTTGGCATTGTCTCCATTGGACCTTTCTGAATTTGTAGTCAGCGGGGCAGTTCTCTGCATATCGCCAACTTACCGAGTCCATTCCGCCTTGCAACCATGGCTGACCTATCTCCCCCTCTCTCCCTCCCTCTCTCACTCTCTCTCCCCCTCTCTCTATCCCTCTCTCACCCCTCTCTCTCCCCCTCTCTGCCTCTCTCTCTCCCCCTCTCTGCGTCTCTCTTCCCCTCTCTCCCGCTCTATCTCCCCCTCTCTGCCCATCTCTCTCTCCCTCTCCCTCCATCCCTGCTGAGACCACACCTGGAGTATGTTTCATTATGTTCTTGGTCTATCTGGACGATACATAATGGACGATTAAAGCAGTCTTGCTTACTTGAACTTTATTGTCTTTGTGCAGCCATCATCCCAACTGGGCCGCGAGCCCGGTGTCACCTCTAAAACAGTCCCCCGTACAACAGTACTTAAATAAACAATCTTATTGTTACATCTTTCTTTTTCTTTTTTCAAGTTAGTCTCTTTCCCTTAGGTATTCTAGTGCAACAAACTTGTACCATATGCTCTGCTCATTTACAACAGATCTAACAACATAAGCAATAATAAATCAACAGTTCAAAACATCCGTTTTCCAGCAAGTGCATCAACAACACATTTTCATTTCTTTTTTTTTTTCATAGTTCATACTCTAATCACTGAGTATAGTCTGTCAGGTAGCGGGGTCTGACAACTTGTCGACCTGACCTTGGTTCTCTGCTGGGCCATCTGGCGGTATGGCTGCCTCAGTCACTGTTGGTGTGGGTGTGTTTTGTGTTGGTGTGAGCGTGGTGAGATTGTGTCTGAGGTGGTGACGATTTCGTCTCAGAACACCTCCTGACTCTAACTCCACCTCATACGATCTATGGCTCACCTGTTCGACCACTCTCGCTGGTCTCCAGCCCTTGTGTGTGTCACAGGGCTGTACTCTCACACTGTCCTCTCTTTTCAGAGTGTCCATGTCTTTTGCTGTGCGGTTGTAGTACTTTTCCTGTCTCTGTCTGTTGTATTTCAGTCCCTGTTCGTCGTGTGTCACCTCTGGCTTCAGCAGAGTGTCCTTTGTGGGAAGCAGGGTCCTGGTCCTCCTGCTTAGGAGTCTCTGTGCCGGGCTTGTGTTGAGGCCCTGGCTCGGTGTGTTGCGGTGATCCAGCATTGCCAAGTACGGATCCTGTCTCGCTGCTGCAGCCTTCAGCATCAGGCGCTTGGCTGTCTTTACCGCTGACTCCGCCTTCCCATTACTCTGCGGGTATCCCGGCGACGATGTCCTGTGTTCAAAGCCCCACTTCTGGCTGAAGTGCTGAAATTCTTGTGATGCATACTGGGGTCCGTTATCCGAGATAACAATGTCAGGAATCCCCTGTCGGGCAAAGTGGGCCTTGAGTTTTTTGATCACTGTGTTGCTCTTAGTGTCAGGTAGATAATCGACCTCCGAAAAGTTTGAATAATAATCTACTGTTATCAGACAGTCTTTATTGTGAAAGGAGAAAAGGTCCGTTCCTACCTTGGCCCAGGGTCTGCTGGCCATGTCATGTGGATGTAGTGTCTCTCTTTGTTGCCTTGGGTCCACTGACCTACATATGTCACATTTGGCGATGAAGGTCTTGATCTCCTCGTTCATTCCAAGCCAGTATACACACTCCCTCGCTCGCCTCAGACATCCTTCTACTCCCAGGTGAGAGGAGTGGATCCTGTGAGTGGTGTCCACCCTGAGTGCGTCAGGTATCACGGCTCTGTCTCCTCGGAACACTATGCTGTCCTGGAAACTCAGTTCATCTTGGAAAGTGTGGTAGTGCCTGATGTCACTTGGTAAGTCCTTTTTTCTCTTGGGCCACCCTGACAGTATTCTGTTTGCCACACTCTGTAACTTTGTGTCATCTTTTGTTGCAGCCCTGATGGCACTCAGCCTCTCTGCTGAAATGGGTAGGTAGCTGACCATGTTCACAGTCTCTATATCTGTCTCACTCTCTCCCTTAGTGCTCTCTGGTAAGTATGCTCTACTCAACGTGTCTGCAAGTAGCATGTCCCTGCCTGGAACATAGGTCACACTGATATCATACTGCTGCAGCCTGAGTAGCATTCTCTGCAGTCTCTTAGGTGCACTAAGTAATGGCTTTCTGTGTATATTTTCTAGAGACTTGTGGTCACTTTGTACTGTGACCTCTCTACCATAAGTATACTGATGGAACTTTTCCATCCCAAACACTATGGCTAAGCATTCTTTCTCTATTTGGGCATAGCCCCTTTCAGTTGGTGTGAGTGCCCTACTACCAAATGCTACCTGTTTACCTTTCTGTGTCAGGGCGGCCCCCAGTCCCGTGTCAGATGCATCACACTGAAGTGTCAACTCCTTTTCCTTGTAGTACTGTAGAACTGGTGCTTTAGCGATTTTGTCTTTCAGTCTTTGAAACGCCCCTTCTTGGATGTCCGTCCATTCCCACATGTTCTCCTTTCGCGTGAGTTGTCTCAGAATCTCAGTCATCTGAAAGGTGGTGATAGAGCTTAGAAAGATAGTTGACCATCCCAAATAATCTCTGTACCCCTTTCACGTCCGTTGGCCTTTGCATCTCTCTGATTGCCCGTACTTTCTCCGGGTCAACCCTCAGTCCCTCGGCCGTGAGCAGATGACCTATGTAGGGTACCTCTTTTTGTCCGAGCTTGAATTTGTCCGCATTCAGCTTGATGTTGCGCTCTCTGCACCTGGTTAGAAAGCGTCTGACTTTCTCGTCGTGGTCCTTTCCTGCCTCCTCTTGTGTTGCTCCTTCCCCCGTGATTAACACATCATCTGCTATGACGCAGACTCCTGGGAGGCCCTCCAGGGCCTGCATGAGCTTTCTTTGGAACACTTCAGGTGCTGGGCTTATTCCCATCGGCATCCTTAGCCAACGGAAGCGACCAAATGGGGTGGCGAATGTGGTAAGGAAGCTCGACTCTTCCTCTAGTTTGACGTGCCAGAAGCCTTGCTTCACGTCGCAGACTGTGAATACTTTTGCCTTTGACATCTCCGGCAGGATGTCCTCTATAGTTGGGAGTGGATAGTGACTTCTTTTAAGTGCCCGATTCAGAGGTTTTGGGTCTATACAGATCCTCAGCTTCCCATTAGGTTTTCTCACTGCGACCATGCTACTGATCCAGTCAGTGCTGCGTTCCACTGGTGTGATTATCCCTCTTCTCTCTAGATCTTTGAGTTCCTCTTGTAGAGGTGTGATCATAGCTACAGGCACTCTGCGCTTTGGCAGTTTCACTGGCGGTATTCTGTCATCTATCTCTATTCTATATTCACCCTCCATGCAGCCATCTCCGGTGAACACATCCTCAAACTCTTCATTTATTTTGTCCATGGTCACGTGTTTGCCACTTTCTCCCTTTGTCACTGGGCTCGGCTCTTTCTTCACTATGTTGTCTATAGCCATAATATTCTCGTACTGTACTTTTATCAACTTCATTGCCTCGCTGGCTTTTCTACCCAGTAAAGGGATTCTGCTACTCTGGTCAACCACTTGAAACTCTAGTTGGTACAGCTTGTTGTTTCTAGGGTTTCTGACCTTAACCTTACATGTACCCAGAGGAGTCAACTTGGTCTTGTTATACATCACTAGCACCTTCTCAGTGTGCTCTAACTGTGTGTCTGGGTTTAGTAGATCGATGGGGATGATATTACAGGTGGCCCCACAGTCTATCTGGAAGTCAACTAACTTTTCCCCTATCTTCATTCCTGCAAAGAGCTGCTGGCCCTGACTGTGGCTGTTTTTAACCTGGTTTACAGTTTCATCCTCTCTATTTGCTTCAGTTATACACTTGACATCCTCATAAGAGTCACTGTCACTAGTCTGCTCTGTAACTGCATGCACTTTCTTAGTTTTCCAACTGCTCTCTTGTCTCGATCTGCACTGAGCTGCAAAATGATTTTCCTTTCAACACTTCTTACACTTTTTCCCAAAAGCTGGGCATTTTTTCTTATTCCTCTCGTGTGTTCTACCACAAAACTTGCACAGTATCTCATTGTCTTTTTGTCTCTCTTCTGCCTGTTTCAGTGCATGTACCTCCTCCACTGTCTGTCCTTGCAGTGTTCTGCTATTCTCCCTTGACAGCTCTGTAGCTCTACAAATGTGCAGGCATGTCTCAAGAGTCAGCTTCTCTTCCCTGAGTAATCTCTCCCTCAGTGCTGAGCTATTTGTACCACACACAAGTTGATCTCTAATCAATGAATCTCTAATGTCCCCAAAATTGCAACTACTAGCAAGTATTTTCAAGTCTGTTACATAGCTGTCCACGTTTTCATCCAATCCTTGGTTCCTCATGAAGAATCAGTACCTTTCCACAGTCTCGTTTACCTTTGGGTTGGAGTACTCGTCAAACTGTATGATCATTGAACTCACTGTGGTCCTCGCTGAAGGGCTAGCACTCGACAAAGTCGCCCAAGGTTCTCTGCCTTTTTCTCCGATGAGATAGTTGAATAGCTTGACTTTTGTGGTCTCTTCGGCGTCTGGCATGGTAAGGTCTATGTACAGTGTGAACTCCTCCTTCCAACTTTTCCATGACTTCGCCAAGTTGTTGGAGTCCAAAACCAAAGTTCCAGGGGGTTTTAGCCCTTCCATCGCTGTCAGCTAGCTGTTGTTTTTTTTTTCTTTGCCGGCTTCTGTAAGGCTAACGTTAGCCTGCTGCTAGCTAGCTAAACTTTCACTTTTCTAGTTAATTCTGACAATTTTCGACGTCCATCGCTGCCACCATGTTTCATTATGTTCTTGGTCTATCTGGACGATACATAATGGACGATTAAAGTAGTCTTGCTTACTTGAACTTTATTGTCTTTGTGCAGCCATCATCCCAACTGGGCCGCGAGCCCGGTGTCACCTGTAAAACAGTCCTCCGTACAACTACTTAAATAAACAATCCTATTGTTACACACCCCACCCTCAATGCCCCAAACAATCAACAAAAAATCCACCGGAACCAATATTCGGCGTTTCGCCCTCCACCCGGACGCCTGAGACCCACCGTCCCGCTTTGCCAGCTCCGGTGCGCCGCCCTAAAGCGTCCCCCTCCCGCCGGGAAGCGCCTCCAGAATGCAGCTGTGAAGAGCAGGTAAAGATAAAAGCATTGCCATGCAGCGGGGGAGGCATGCGTTCCCTTTAATGCAGCAGGGGGAGCATGCACAGGCGCTGGCAGGCGGTTCCCCACACTTTATAACTCACACTATATCCACACTTAATGTGGCCCTGCAGGCTGATTTCTGTCTCATTTCTAAACCATTTGCCCCAATAACTCCCCAAAGTCACCAAGCCGACCTTGCGGGACAACGGGGTGGATGCGGGGAGCCGAGAGCATCCGGAAAAGGCCCTTCGGCCCATTTCACACCTGCTAGCCCACACTTGACATTGTCTCCATTGGACCTTTATGAATTTGTTGTCAGCAGGGCAGTTCTCTGCATACCGCCAACTTCCCGAGTCCACTCCGCCTTGCAACCATGGCTGACCTATCTCCCCCTCTCTCACCCACTCTCTCACCCCCTCTCTCACCCCCTCTCTCTCCCCCTCTCTCTCCCCCTCTCTCCCCCCCTCTCTCTCACCCCCCTCTCTCTCCCCCTCTCTCTCCCCTAGGCATAAGCTCAGGGGCGACCGGGCCTTTGCGGTTGCAGCCCCTAGACTGTGGAACAGCATCCCCTTTCCCATCAGAACTGCCCCCTCCATCGACTCTTAAGTCAAGACTAAAAACGTATCTATACTCCCAAACCTTTCCTGACGTCCTCTGAGTGAGGGCTACATGTATATATGTATGTAGTTTGTTTTGTTTGTGCTATTCTAAAACAAATGTAAAGCACTTTTGCCAACGAGATTTGTTTTAAATATGTGTCAGGTGCAAAATAGTGAGTGCTCACAATCACGATGCTAGAGAATTTAGAGAAACAAGTTTATTTATTAGCAAGTCTGCAGAGTCGTGTGTCTCCCCTATCAAGACACACCGAGACCAGGAAAGTCACTCTCTTTTATTCACACCATTTTACAATGGTTTACACCTTTAATTCCTCCCTTTCGGGCTCCTTCCAATCAGAGCACTGAGGTGCACAATCTAACCGTAACGCCCCGCAACGCCCCGCAACGCCCAGGGTACCTCCCAGATCATACATCGCATGTGCATTTAAATGAGACATCTTGTCATGATGGGCGTGTGCACATATTCATGTAAGTTCATTGCCCATGCACACAGAGAGTTGCTCATGACCCTTACCCTAGTTCTTTGCTGGGCTGTCGCTGTCTCCTTTTTTCCCATCCTTGAAATGTCACCATTTGTACTCACGGCTATTATCTATCTGTGTATTGTCGGGTGTTCGTGCTGCTTAGTTTAAATCAACTATACCTATTAACCCCTTCCTCACAATCCACACTTTTACTTTTGCTTCGCTCCTTTGATTTATACTACCTCCCCCTTTTCTAATGCTAACAGCAGATTCTTCGCTTCCCTATCTTCCTCTCGCTGGTCATACTGTTTTCTAAAGGCCATCATGGCGGCATCATTCTTGGTCAGGGCTGTCTCTATCAATCGCTGAGACAACCCCCGTACACAGGGAATGATACAACATCCAAATAGACACAGCAACCCCATCATAACTACCACTGATGTTAGGGCTGATGTAAAGATGTGCTTCCATTTCCCAAACCAGGAGTCTAGAAACCCGGTCCAGGAGGTGTCTACTCCGGAGTTCTCGGCCAATTCGATAGACAGGGAGGTGAGACCTGCTAGGGCTCTCGATACTGACCCATCAGGAGCAGTGTTGTTGGGGATGAAGGTGCAACATTGTTCCCCAAACATTACACACACCCCTCCCTTCTCAGCCAGTAGCATGTCTAAGGCCATGCGATTTTGCCAGGCCATTAGGCTGGTATCTGTCAGTTGTTCCGCTAATCCTTCAACCGCATCTCGAGTGTAATTTATAAAGCGTTGTTGATTGTAGTATAGGTAGTTGATCCAGTCCACATTTTTATTAATTGTGGACCACCAGAAGAGTATGGACTCAAAGCCCGCAGCTATCTGGTTTCTGGCTTTGAATTCATCGGGTTCCCCTCTTGGCACCCCTATCGCATCTATATATATATGTGTGTTGAATGATCCTTTCACCCCTCTCTTTTGTCGTTGGCTTCCTTTATTGAGTTCTACAGCATGTTCTACTGCTATGGTGAAGGGCATCATCAATTGTGTGGGGGTACAGGTTCCCGTCCATGACCCCGGTAACCGGGGCCACAGGGTATTCTCCCCGCACTACCACCAGACAACAGCTCTACTGACTCTCTACTTTCTCAGCCAGGAGCTTTTGAACAGTGGCCCCTGTTCCTCAGCCGTTATGTTATACGTCTGATTGCAGTTGAGCACCTCCGCCATTTCCTGTCCATCTGGGTTATATCTGGTATAACACTCAAATCCCTCCTCCCCAAGGGGAGTGGTAAATGGAGGAGGTCGAGGGTCTGTCCTTCGGCCCTTTGTATTGTTGTTGCTAGCCGGGAATAGGTAATGATAACTCTGGCAGGTCGCATCCTTTGGTAGGATGGGATTCGTGAATAGCTGTAGTATACATGACATAGCCCCAGGTGTCCTATCCCAATTCAAGGGAAATGGTACTGGAACCAGCTGAGGCTTAGCTCCGGCGCAGGCGTAGCAATTGGTGTGTTGCATACTCCTGGCCGTGTACATCATCCAGGCAAGCCAGGTATTGGCTCCCTTTCCTCCTGTAGGTATTCCCTCCTCATATAATTGCCTTAATTCTGTTTCTCCTGCTACTATCATTATCTTCAACTCCTTAGGCTCATATTCCGTGGTGACCTTGCTGACTACCGGTGATGCTGGTGTTGCCCAGGGATCCCTGCTCTGACTGTCATCTATCTGGAACCTTTCCCTCCCATCCTCATATTTTACCATATTCCCGTCCCGCTTCACTTCTATCTCAAACCTCAGGCATGCGTCCTTCCCTGTTCTATCTGCACATATCCAATACCTACCACTTTCCTGCATTTGAACACTCTATATGCTTACATATACGCGTCCTGGCAATCCCTCGTTCGGGTTTTGATATACTTTCCACCTATCAGTTTGATAGGTGGTTCGATGCCACCCATATTTTGATGAAATAAACACCGCGTGCCAATCTTTACAGGGATGGGTGCATACATACATTCTATAGCCGCACCACCATTTTCCTTTACATACATCAAACGGGATGGTGGTGGACCTTCTATTCTGTGGTATTGTGATTTTTATGCATGTTATATTACTCACGAGTTGGGTAACCACCCAACACACGACCCACCAACACGAAATCTTCATTTTTCCCGCGGGTTCTTGGTAAATATTAAAGTCAATGGTTCCTCTCCTTTGCGCACAGTCCACGGGCTGATATTGTCTGGTGGGGCCCCCACAGGACCCTTAACTCGACTTGCATATGTCCACCCTTTCTCTTTTGTTCGTACTGCCGTCTCGGTGATTAGTAACACCAGGTAGGGTCCTGTCCACTTAGGTTGCAGCTTTTCTTCTTTCCACGTTTTTATTAATACCCAGTCTCCAGCCTTGACTGAGTGAATCGGGAAATCCAGTGGTGGGCTCTGGGCCAGCAATCCTTTAATTTTTAGTTCTGCAAGAGATTGGGACACTGCCAGTAAATAGTTCCTCAGGAACACATCGTTCCCTTGCATTGTTGGGACTCCTATCTTTCCTAAATAATAAAGACCTAACTTGTTCAATCTTTCTCTGTGTCTTAGTTGCTGAAACCCAGTCAACATTCTAATTGATCACCTCTGTATCCTCTCTATTTTGTTGACCTTTTCCCTATAATTATGCCTACCAAAATTATACACCATACTCCACAATTGACCTCACCAATACCTTGTACAATTTAACATTACAACCCAACTTCTATACAAAATGCTCTGATTTATAAAGGCCAACACACCAAAATCTTTCTTTACCATCCTATCTACATGAGATTCCACCTTCAGGGAACTATGCACAGTTATTCCTAGATCCCTCTGTTCAACTTCATTCCTCAATTCACAATCATTTACCATGTACGTTCAATTTTGATTTGTCCTGCCAAGATGTATCATCTCACACTTATCAACATTAAACCCATCTGTCATGTTTCAACCCACTCTTCCAAATGATCTAAATCTCTCTGTACACTTTTAAAATCTACTTCATTATTCACAACCCCCTATCTTAGTATCATCTACATACTTATTAATCTATTTTACCACACCAACATCCAGATTATTGATTCACATGACAAACAACAGTGGACCCAACACACATCCCCGAGGTACCCCTCTAGTCACTGACCTCCAACCTGACAAACATCCATCCACCATTGCTCTCTGACATCTCCCATACAGCCACTTTTTAATCCATCTTGCTATTCCTTACTAACCCTTCTTAACCAACCTTATTTCCTTATTGAACCTTGTCAAAGGCCTTACTGAAGTTCATCTAGACAACATCCACCACTTTACCCTCATCAATTTTCCTAATAACCTTTTCAAAAAATACAAGACTAGTCAAACATCACAATCACAAATCCATGCTAATTCTTCCTAATCCTACCCTATTTATCCAAGTTCTTATATATTGTCTTAAGTATCCTTTCCATTATTTTGCCCACCACTGATGTCAAACAACGTTCTTGTTAAAACTCTACTCTTTTCTCACATCTTTGTCCTCCTGTTCACTTACCTCAGGGCTATTATCTATTCATACCTGCGGGACAGCCCATGTAATTATTGAAATGGTACCAGGTATATCAACCTTCTACCTGAACATCGGTCGGTAGTTTAGAAAATTCATACATACACCTTGTCTTCAGGTTTAAAGGGTCCTTCCTCCTGGTCCACCTCCAACAGCTTTTACTTTACCTGTTCATAAATAGACTTGTATATCATAATTAACTTTCATATACTTTTAAAATTCTATCTTTAACTGTTCCAAACTCGGTCTCTTGTAGGGACCTCTCCATTGTGCCACCTGCTCGGTTAGTTTGCATGCAACATCTCTTCAGTGCCAATGGCAGGGCATCGATCCAATTCAACTTTGTAATTAAACAAATCTTATTTATATTAACCTTCAATGTTCCATTTATTATTTCCACCATGCCTGTGACTGCAGGTGTTACATACCCAAATGTGTATTTTACTCTAAGGGTCTCTATCGCCAACTTAGCTACTCCCTAAATGAAAACAATCCGTTGTCAAAGCTGATTTCTGTAGGTCTACCAAACCTCTTAATTACCTTATTCATCATAGACGACACTACAGGGCATACCTAATCTAGTCTGAACTATATCCTGCCTTTTCCCAAGGTTATCATCCTCTGTCCTACATTCTGGAGTATTTTTTTTTTTAAATCTCTCTCTCTCTTACTGCTTTTCACTTATGGAACAATACCAACAAATCCTCCTTTAAATCCCTTTCTCTCTTGGGGACCCCAGTCTTGTTAGGACTTATATCCAGATTAATTTCACTCCTGATAGGACTTTTTGAGGAAACGTTCCCCAAAGACATTCATTATTGGCATGTAATTCTCTGGCCCTGCTTGGTTCCGTCATAGGACTCACTTAGGTCCATTGTTTTTTGACAACAGCTCCTGCTGCTGGTTTGCAAGTCTTTTTCCTATCTTTGCGATATTTCTCGACCGCAGAGACCAACTGTTCGCTGAATCTGCTTGACTTTAAGAAGAATGACATCCACCACAGTAGTTCATAATATAATGTTCATCAATCAACTCTCCACCTTTTCAGCTGGTTTTCCAGATAGGCTATTTGCCTTTCCTTGTGTACCTCCCCTTTGTTCCTTGGGGTTCCTCTTAAGTGGGTAACATTGTCTGAGGGCCTGCCATACCCTCTGCCTGACTGTGTCAAACAGTATGCCATTGCTTGTTACATTGTTCGCATCAGTTTATACCATCCATCTTCAGTAGTTCTGTCACTTTAGTGGTTCCCATCACTTTTACCAACAGTGCCTTCAAATCTTCCATGATCAATAATCGTCCCACGTTCTCCTCCTCCAAAGCCCTAATCCTTTTTTTAGCCCTCTCAGTTTATGGGTGCCCCAAGGGATAATCCGTGTCTGTCCTCTTTTCTCTTTAAAGCAGTCTCATCACTTTATCCCAATGCTTCCAACATTAATCCTTTCTGGTATGCCTTCTTTCTTATTCTAAACTCAATTTCTTGCATCTCAAATATTCTAGCCTTCTTGCAAATTCATTCACCTTTCTTTTTTTAAATCTTCCACTGACTCCTCCTGCTTTATTACTTTCACGCCTGTCATTTTTCTACTTCTGTTATCTTCTAACTGCCTCTCCCTCCTTTCTTTCTAAACATGAATGTTTACCAATTAACTTATTTCCAATTATTTCAATCCATATTCACCACTATTTTAAATGTCCAATTCCTAGCACTAGTAACAATTTTCCAAATTATCTTTACTGACTAGAAATCTAAAAGAACATCAGAAAAACCAAAAGCTGATTTTGCAACTTCCCCTTCTAGGTTACGAGGATACAAACAATTAATCGTTATCTTACAGCTGTTCGTCGCCTTTCACCATGACCTAATTTATTTAAAGGAACATACACCGACCTACAGTGGACATTTTTGATTCTAATAAAACTTACTTACTTACTCTTACAATGTGGTCTACAAATACAATAAATAAAATAATTATCACATATATAAACTTCCTCTTTCATTCCAAACCGGTTTTTACACACAAATCACATTCGTTCCATTCTTACTTCAAATAAATGCAACATCTTTTACATGTATTAAAACTCAAAATAACAGAATCAAATCATTTTTCTCTTCTCCAATCCCTAGGTATTTCTCTGCCCCCAGAGGCTCAGCATTCGCCCCAACGGACTATCAGGCAGAATGCCGGGGTCGGGCTTACTGCCCTTCCCCTCCCTTTTAGGCTTTCCGTTTTCATTGCCCATCCTCCCGATCGGAATTTCCCCCCGATCTATTTAATCGCCCGAGTAGTACTTAATAGTTAGTTTTCTTACCCGGGTCTTGTGCACAAGAATCACTCGATTTGGCTCCTCGCGATTTCCAACTACTTCCACTTGTTTCTCTAATCTCTGGTCCTGGATATCACTCGCTCAAACCGCTGATGGCAAGCAGGGCCGCTGAATCAGCGGGGTGCACCGTCCCTTCTCCCGTATACCGCCGCCAGCTGGCCGGAGTGGCGATCCCAAGACGGGCCCCCATGCTTGTCAGGTGCAAAATAGTGAGTGCTCACAATCACGATGCTAGAGAATTTAGAGAAACAAGTTTATTTATTAGCAAGTCTGCAGAGTCGTGTGTTTCCCCTATCAAGACACACCGAGACCAGGAAAGTCACTCTCTTTTATTCACACCATTTTACAATGGTTTACACCTTTAATTCCTCCCCTTCGGGCTCCTTCCATTCAGAGCACTGAGGTGCACAATCTAACTGGAACGCCCCGCAACGCCGAGGGTACCTCCCAGATCATACATCGCATGTGCATTTAAATGAGACATCTTGTCATGATGGGCGTGTGTACATATTCATGTAAGTTCATTGCCCATGCGCACAGAGAGTTGCTCATGACCCTTACCCTAGTTCTTTGCTGGGCTGTCGCTATCTCCTTTTTACCCATCCTTGAAATGTCACCATTTGTACTCACGGCTATTATCTATCTGTGTATTGTCGGGTGTTCGTGCTGCTTAGTTAAAATCAACTATACCTATTAACCCCTTCCTCACATATGCTATATAAATAAATGTGACTGACTTGACTTGACTCTCTCCCCCTCATTCCCCCTCTCCCCCTCTCTCTCCCCCTCTCTCTCCCTCTCTCTCTCTCTCTCCATGTCTCCCTCCCCCTCTGCGTCTCTCTCCCCTCCCTCTCTTCCCCTCTATCTCCCCCTCTCTGCCTCTCTCTCTCCCCCTCTTCCTCTCCCTCTTTCTCTCCCCCTCTCTCTCTCTCTCTCCCTCTCTCACCCCTCTCTCTCCCTCCCTCTCTCCCCCTCCCTCCACCCCTAGTGAGACCACACCTGGAGTATTGTGTGCAGTTTTGCTCCCCTAATTTGAGGAAGGACATTCTTGCTATTGACGGAGCCCAGCGTAGGTTCACCAGGTTAATTCCCGGGATGGCGGGGCTGTCATATGCTGAGAGAATGGAGCGGCTGGGCTTGTACACTCTGGAGTTTAGAAGGATGAGAGGGGATCTTATTGAAACATATAAGATTGTTAAGTGCTTGGACACACTTGAGGCAGCAAACATGTTCCCGATATTGGGAGGAGTCCAGAACCAGGAGCCATAGTTTAACAATAAGGGGTCAGCCATTTAGAACGGAGACGAGGAAACACTTTTTCTCAGAGAGTTTTGAGTATGTGGAATTCTCTGCATCAGAGGGCGGTGGAGGCCGGTTCTCTGGATGTTTTTTCAAGAGAGAGTTAGAGCTCTTAAAGGTGGCGGAGTCAGGGGATATGGGGAGAAGGCAGGAACGGGGTACTGATTGTGGATGATCAGCCATGATCACATTGAATGGCGGTGCTGGCTCGAAGGGCCAAATGGCCTCTTCCTGCACCTGTTTATTGTCCAGTGAAGGTGATTTGACTCTATTGCTGGTGGACAAAATTGCTGGGGAAACTCAGCGTGTGAGGCAGCATCTATGGAGCGAAGGAAATGGTTCTTGAGTCTGAAGAAGGGTCTTGACCCGAATCGTCACCTATTCCTTCGCTCCGTAGATGCTGCCTCACCCGATCAGTTACTCCAGCATTTTGTGTCTACTTTCGATTTTCCAGCATCTGCAGTTCCTTCTTAAACATTTAGATGATATTGTTGTCTCGTTTATTCCATTCCATTGCGGTTCTTACAAAGAACGAGTCGTTATAAATATCTGTCCTGGCCAATGGTGTTTCTATTTGCAGATCATTTCACTTTCCTGTCCTATGTGTTGAGTACGTTATGTATCTATCTGCAGTTAGGCCCACGGTTGGCAGGAATGGGTCTATGTTCACCCAAATCCTCTGTCCCAGAGAGGGTGAGAGAGACGGAGAGAGACAGAGAGAGACAAGAGAGAGAGGAACAGAGAGAGAGAGAGACAGACAGACAGACAGAGAGAGACGAGAGAGAGAGACAGGGAGAGAGAGACAGGGAGAGAGAGACAGGGAGAGAGACAGGGAGAGAGAGACAGATAGAGAGAGACGGGGAGAGAGAGACAGGGAGACAGAGAGAAAGAGAGAGAGAGAGATAGACAGAGAGAGAGAAAGAGAGAGAGAGAAAGAGAGAGAGAGAAAGAGAGAGAGAGAATGAGACACAGAGAGAGAGACACAGAGAGAGAGAGAAAGAGAGAGAGACAGAGAGAGCGAGCGAGAGAGACATTAGAAACATAGAAAATAGGTGCAGGAGTAGGCCATTCGGTCCTTCGAGCCTGCACCACCATTCAATATGATCATGGCTGGTCATCCAACTCAGTATCCTGTACCTGCCTTCTCTCCATACCTCCTGATCCCTTTAGCCACAAGGGCCACATCTAACTCCATCTTAAATATAGCCAATGAACTGGCCTCAACTACCCTCTGTGGCAGAGAATTCCACAGATTCACCACTCTGTGTGAAAAATGATTTTCTCATCTCGGTCCTAAAAGACTTCCCCCTTATCCTTAAACTGTGACCCCTTGTTCTGGATTTCCCCAACATCGGGAACAATTTTCCTGCATCTGGCCTGTCCAACCCCTTAAGAATTTTGTAAGTTTCGATAAGATCCCCCCTTAATCTTCTAAATTCTAGCGAGTACAAGCCGAGTCTATCCAGTCTTTCTTCATATGAAAGTCCTGCCATCCCAGGAATCTGTCTGGTGAACTTTCTCTGTACCCCCTCTGTGCCAAGAATGTCTTTCCTCAGATTCGGTGACCTAAACTGTACCCCCTCTGCGCCAAGACCCTGTACAACTGCAGTAGAACCTCCCTGCTCTTATACTCAAATCTTTTTGCTATGAATGCTAACATACCATTTGCTTTCTTCACTGCCTGCTGCACCTGCATCCCTACTTTCAATGACTGGTGTACCAAGACACCCAGGTCTCGTTGCATCTCCCCTTTTCCTAATCGGCCACCATCCAGATAATAGTCTACTTTCCTGTTTTAGCCACCAAAGTGGCTAACCTCACATTTATCCACATTATACTGCATCTGCCATGCATTTTCCCACTCACCCAGCCTATCCAAGTCACCTTGCAGCCTCCTAGCATCCTCCTCACAGCTAACACTGCCCCCCAGATTCGTGTCATCCGCAAACCTGGAGATGTTGCATTCAATTCCCTCATCCAGCTCATTAATATGTATTGTAAATAGCTGGGGTCCCAGCACTGAGCCTTGCGGTACCCCACTAGTCACTGCCTGCCATTCTGAAAAGGACCCGTTTACTCCTACTCTTTGCTTCCTGTCTGCCAGCCAGTTCTCTATCCACATCAATACTGAACCCCCAATACCGTGTGTTTAAGTTTGCATACTAATCTCTTATGTGGGACCTTGTCGAAAGCCTTCTTTAAGTCCAGATATAACACATCCACTGGTTCTCCTTTATCCACTCTGCTAGTTACATCCTTGAAAAATTCTATAACATTCGTCAGACATGAGTTATTAGTCATTGAAAGTAGGAATGCAGGTGCAGCAGGCAGTGAAGAAAGCAAATGGTATGTTAGCATTCATAGCAAAAGGATTTGAGTATAAGAGCAGGGTGGTTCTACTGCAATTGTACAGGGTCTTGGTGAGACCACACCTGGTGTATTGCGTACAGTTTTGGTCTCCTAATCTGAGGAAAGACATTCTTGCCATAGAGGGAGTACAGAGAAGGTTCACCAGACTGATTCCTGGGATGGCAGGACTTTCATATGAGAAAAGACTGGATAGACTCGGCTTGTACATGTTGGAATTCAGAAGACTGAGGGGGGATCTTATAGAAACTTACAAAATTCTTAAGGGGTTGGACAGGCTAGCTGCAGGAAGATTATTCCGGATGTTGGGGAAGTCCAGAACTAGGGGTCACAGTTTAAGGATAAGAGAGAAGACTTTTAGGACCGAGATGAGGAAATCATTTTTTACACAGAGAGTGGTGAATCTGTGGAATTCTCTGCCACAGAAGGTAGTTGAGGCCAGTTGATTGGCTATATTTAAGAGGGAGTTAGATGTGGCCCTTGTGGCTAAAGGGATCAGGGGTATGGAGAGAAGGCAGGGATGGGATACTGATATGGATGATCAGCCATGATCATATCAAATGGCGGTGCAGGCTCGAAGGGCCGAATCGCCTACTCCTGCACCTATTTTCTATAAATCCATGTGACTTTGTCCAATGAGTTCACCACTTTCCAAATGTGCTGCTATCCCATCTTTAATAACTGACTCTAGCATTTTCCCCACTACCGATGTTAGACTAACTGGTCTGTAATGCCCCGTTTTCTCACTCCCTCCCTTTTTAAAAAGTGGGGTTACTTTAGCTACCCTCCAATCCTCAGGAACTACACAAGAATCTAAAGAGTTTTGAAAAATTATCATTAATGCATTCACTATTTCTGGGGCTACTTCCTTAAGTACTCTGGGATGCAGCCTATCTGGCCCTGGGGATTTATCGGCCTTTAATCCATTCAATTTACCTAACACCACTTCCTGGCTAACCGGGATTTCACTCAGTTCCTCCATCTCAGTTGACTCCCGGTCCCCTGCTATTTCCGGAAGATTATTTATGTCTTCCTCAGTGAAGACAGAACCAAAGAAGTTATTCAATTGGTCTGCCATGTCCTTGTTCCCCATGATGAATTCACCTGTTTCTGACTGCAAAGGACCTACATTTGTTTTAACTATTCTTTATCTCTTCACATATCTATAAAAACGTTTGCAGTCAGTTTTTATGTTCCCTGCCAGTTTTTTTCATAATCTATTTTCCCTTTCCTAATTAAGCCCTTTGTCCTCCTCTGCTGGACTCTGAATTTCTCCCAGTCCTCTGGTAGGCTGCTTTTCCTGGCTAATTTGTATGCTTCATTTTTTGTTTTGATACTATCCCTGATTTCCCTTGTTATCCATGGATGGGCTACCTTCCCTGAATTATTCTTTTGCCAAACTGGGATGAACAATTGTTGTTCATCCATGCAGTCTTTAAATGCCTTCCATTGCATATCCACCGTCAACCCTTTAAGAATCACTTGCCAGTCTATCTTGGCCAATTCACGTCTCATACCCTCAAAGTTACCCTTCTTTAAGTTCAGAACCCTTGTTAAATAAATACAAATATACTCTCAATGGTATTATTATCGAACACACTATGAGCTACACTTACCTTGGTCTAACTGTTGCAGCATCAGGGAGCTTAATATGGCAGTGAATGCACTAAAAGAGAAAGCTCGAAGAGCTCTGTATGCAATAAAAAGAAGATTCTACAACATCCAAATTCCAATTAAAATCTGGCAAAATATTTGACAGTGTAATCCAGCCTATTGTGCTTTATGCTAGTGAAGTATGGGGTCCGCTCATTCACCATAGTTATAGTAAATGGGAAAAATATACAACAGAGGCCCTGCATGCGGAATTTTGTCGGAACATCCTCCGCATCCAAAGGAAAACACCAACAAACGCACGTAGGGCGGAATTCGGCAGATACCCACTGATAATAAATATCCAGAAAAGAGCACTAAATTTTTGGAAACACTTTAAATCTAGCCCCCCAGTTACCCTCCAGTTTAAAGCCCTTAAAACACAAGAGGGGAGCCCTGAAAAGAGTTCCCTGTGTCCGTTGCTACTGAGACTAACTACCCCTATTCAGTTAAACCCTATCCAGTTAAACCCTGACCAGCTTCAGATCAATACTGGTCCCAAATCACCAGTTAGAGTGAACCAAATTATCAAACAATGTAAAGAAACGTATTTGGAACATTGGGATAAAGAAACCAAAAGCCAAAGCAGATTAGAATGTTACCGTGCCCTAAAAAGAGATTATAAATTGGCAGACTATCTCTCAACTGTTAGAGACATAAAGCAGAGACAGACCCTCACCAAATACAGGTTAAGTGACCACTATTTGGCAGTTGAAAAAGGAAGACAGAAGAGATTCTGGCAACCAAGAGAATGCAGAATATGCGGCCACTGTTTGACAGATGAGGTTGAAACAGAGGTGCACTTCCTCCTAAAATGCAAAAAATTCGACAAAACAAGGAAAACATACTTTGACAAACTCAGTCTGGCAACCCCTGATTTTAAAGAACTAGATGATACATCAAAACTAAGAATAATCCTTGGTGAAGCAAATACGGCACATCTTGGTGCACAATACGTAACAGCATGCCATAAGCTGTGAGACGGTGAATGACCAATATGCACATATGTACGCACACACTAATTGACATTAACTGACACTAAGACATTAATATTGAATTGCTAAACTTGCTATTCTGTTGTACTGCTTACAGCTGCGAGAACGTGTAGCAATCAATAAAGGGCTATAGGCCTATTGTGAGTTTATGTACAGGGACATATCTATCCATGCACTATACTTGTATTTATACTTATGCATTTTAAATATGTATGTCATGTTTTATACTTTGGCAATATAACAATGTATTTTTTATCATGCCAATAAAGTTTTTAAATTGAAATTGAAAATTGAGAGAGACAGAGAGTGAGTGACAGAGAGTGACAGAGAGACACAGAGAGAGACAGAGAGAGGGGGGAAGACAGAGACAGGGAGACAGAGAGAGACAGAGAGAGAGACAGAGGGAGAGACAGAGAGAGAGACAGAGAGAGACAGAGAGAGACAGAGAGACAGAGAGACAGAGAGAGACAGAGGGAGACAGAGAGAGACAGAGAGAGACAGAGACAGACAGAGACAGAGAGAGACAGAGAGAGACAGAGAGAAAGAGAAGTAGAGACACAGACAGAGATGGAGAGAGACAGAGAGAGACAGAGAGAGACACGTAGTGAGAGGCAGAGAGAGGGGAGAGAGACACAGAAAGAGAGACAGAGAGTTAGAGAGAGAGACCGATGCAGAGAGGGAGAGAGAGGGAGGGACAGAGAGAGATAGAGAGAGAGAGAGAGAGAGAGAGAGAGAGAGAGAGAGAGAGAGAGAGAGAGAGAGAGAGACAGAGAGCGAGAGACAGAGAGAGAGACAAACAGAGAGAGAGAGAGACGGAGAGAGACAGTGAGAGAGACAGATAGAGAGAGAGACAGAGAGAATGAGAGACAGTGAGATAGAGAGAGGGAGAAAGAAACAGTTACAGAGAGAGAGACGAGAGGGACAGAGAGAGAGAGAGAGGGAGAGACAGACAGAGAGAAAGAGAGAGAGAGACAGAAAAAGAGACAGACAGACAGAGAGAGAGTGCTGGAGTAACTCAGCGGGTCAGGCAGCATCTGTGGAGAGAAGGAATGGGTGACATTTTGGGTTGAGACCCTTCTTTGGTTTAGTTTAGTTTAGAGATGCAGCGCGGAAACAGGTCTTTCGGCCAACGGACTCTGCGCCGACCAGCGATCACCCCGTACACTAGCACTATCCTACGCACATTAGGGACAATTTAACAATTTTGCGGAGGACAATTAATCTACAACCCTGAACGTCTTTGAAATGTTGGTGGAAACCGGAGCACCCGGAGTAAAAACCCACGCAGATCAAGGGGAGAACGTACAAACTCTGCACAGACAGCACCCATAGTCAGGATTGTACCCGGGTCTCTGGCAGTGAGGCAGCAACTGTACCACGCAGAATTATATAACGCTTTCCTCCGCCATAAACGCACCCAATATGTGCTAGTAATGTCCTGTTTGCCAGCTTGTTGAACCTCTGTGTTCCCCTCCTGCAGTGTTTAGGAGCCGTTGCTGTGGACGGAGAGACGGGGACGTGAGCTGCCATTGAGGGCAGCCAGGGTACCGGTGAGACCCCCCCCCCCCCAACTGCTCGGTGTGTGGCTGAGTTTCGAGGGGCTGAGCTTCGATGGAGGACCACATGACGGGGCACAACAAGGAGAAGCGTTATGAGTGCGACGTGTGTGGCAAGGCGTGGCAGCGCCCGAGCCAGCTGGAGATCCACCGGCGGGTTCACACCGGAGAACGCCCCTTCGCCTGCTCGGAGTGTGGCAAGAGCTTCAAGTCGTCGACAGAACTGAATGTGCACAGGCGCCTGCACACCGGGGTACGACCTTACACCTGCAGTGACTGCGGCAAGGGCTTCACCCGCTCCAGCAACCTGCTGTCCCACCAGCGCTCCCACACTGGTGAGCGCCCCTACACCTGTGCCCAGTGCGGCAATGGCTTCACCTCCTCCAGCAAGCTGCTGTCCCACCAGCAAACCCACACCGGCGAGCGCCCCTACACCTGCAGCGAATGCGGCAAGGGCTTCACCCAGTCAGGTCACCTGCTGAACCACCAACGCACCCACACCGGCGAGCGTCCCTTCACCTGCGCCCAGTGCGGCAAGGGCTTCACCCACTCCAGCACCCTGCAGGTGCACCAGCGCACACACACCGGCGAGCGCCCCTACACCTGCGCCCAGTGCGGCAAGGGCTTCACCCACTCCGGCAATCTGCTGGAGCACCAGCGCACCCACACCGGCGAGCGTCCCTACACCTGCGCCCAGTGCGGCAAGGGCTTCACTCACTCCAGCAGCCTGCTGTCCCACCAGCGCACCCACACCGGCGAGCGCCCCTTCACCTGTGCCCAGTGCGGCAAGGGCTTCACTCACTCCAGCAGCCTGCTGTCCCACCAGCGCACCCACACCGGCGAGCGCCCCTTCACCTGCACCCAGTGCGGCAAGAGCTTCACCCAGTCCGGTCACCTGCTGAAGCACCAGCGCACCCACACTGGTGAGCGACCCTACACCTGCGCCCAGTGCGGCAAGGGCTTCACCCAGTCCAGCCACCTGCTGTCCCACCAGCGCACCCACACCGGCGAGCGCCCATGCACCTGCGCCCAGTGCGGCAAGGGCTTCACCCGCTCCACCAATCTGCTGTCCCACCAGCAGGTGCACGCCGGCGACTGACCCGTCCCCAGCCCGGTGTGTGGAGAGCGCTTTACCATGGCCTCCCACCCCCTGTCTCACCAGCGCGTGCACAAAAGTGGCCAGCCCTACGACTGCCCGTACTGCGGTGAGTTTGACAGCTCGCGGGGGTTGCGGCAACACCGGCGGACCCACGCCGGCGAGCAGCTGCTCCCACTGTGACAAGAGAGCACGGGGGCTGTGGGAGCACCAGCGGATACACACGGGAGAGACACCCTTTGTGTGCGCTGAGTGTGGCAAGAGTTTCACCCGCCTGTCCAGCCTGTGGCAGCACCGGCGTACCCACAGCGGTGAGCGTCCCTTAACCTGGCCGTCCTGTGGAAAGGGCTTCACCCGCCTTGACCACCTGTTGGAGCACTGGCGAGTCCACACCGGCCAGCTCCCCTTCACCTACCCGCTCTGTGGCAAGGCCTTTGCCCGCTCCTCCAGCCTGCTTGGTTTGATACTAATCATTGAAACAATGTATTGACAATGTAGTAACATAGAGATGTATTGTCTTGGCATAGCACCATAGAAACATAGAAAATAGGTGCAGGAGTAGGCTATTTGACCCTTCGAGCCAGCAACGCCATTCAATATGATCATGGCTGATCATCCAACTCAGTATCCTGTACCTGCTTTCTCTCCATACCCCCTGATCCCTTTAGCCACAAGGGCCACATCTAACTCTCTCTTCAATATAGCCAATGAACTGGCCTGAACTACATTCTGTGGCAGAGAATTCCAGAGATTCAACACTCTCTGTGTAAAAAATGTTTTTCTCATCTCAGTCCTAAAAGATTTACCCTTTATACTTAAACTGTGAACCCCTTGTTCTGGACTCCCCCAATATCGGGAACAATCTTCCTACATCTAGCCTGTCCAACTTAAGAATTGTGTAAGTTTATATAAGATCCCCCCTCAGTCTTCTAAATTCCAGCAAGTACAATCCGAGTCTATCCAGCCTTTCCTCATATGAAAGTCCTGACATCCCAGGAATCAGTCTGGTGAACCTTCTCTGTACTCCCTCTATGGCAAGAATGTCCTTCCTCAGATTAGATATGTGTCCGAACTGCCTATCCCAGCTAAGGACAAGGTAGTGGCTTTCATCTAAGTCTTACAAGCTTGTTTTAGTTCACAGACGGATGCCCATTCTGGAACCAAGATGGAAGTCATTTGAAAAGCAAATGGAGTTAGTTGTCCTTCCGGAATGGGCAGCTGTACTGAAGCTGTGCCAAGATTTGAGAATAAGGCTGACATTGCAAATATATGGGTCCAGCCTCCCTTGTTTCCCTTAGGCCACGGATCTTTCACTCGGATTTAGGTGTGTTTTATTGATAAGAAAATGTATAATTACTCGAACTTTCCTTTGTTCTTTGAGTGGAGCCCGAGAAGCACTGAGCAACGTGTGTGCTCTTTGTAGATCTCGCCACTCCCGTCTGGCAAATTGATTAAAAGATTGTTTTGGTTTACCTTTAACAATTTTGTTGCTGTCTGCTTTCTTTAAGAGACGAACTTTGACAACTGTGCTCTTTGGAATTCTTCAGAATTAAGGTTGCACTCTCAATAATGAAAGAAAATGCCAACCATCTCCTGAAATGATAAGAAATTATTCTCGCCTCCATGCATATTTGTCGCAATAGGGCAGTCGGACACCTCCCCACTGCTTCAAAGATAGTTCCTGCACTTGGCAATATCGTTTCGTGTTTGGCGGCAGCAGGGCGTCAGGCAGCCCGGCACCCGGGTGAATCACCCCATTGTGGGGTTCCGGGGGGTGGGGGGTGAATCACCCCATGTGGGGTTCCCGGACGGGGGGTGAATCAACATGGTGTGGGTCAGGGGGTGAATCACCCCATTGTGTGGGTCGGGGGGTGAGGTGAACCACCCCATGTGGGGGTCCGGTGGGTGAATCACTGCAGTGTGGGTCGGGGGGGGGGGTGAATCATGCTGGTAGGGGGGTCGTGGTGCCGGTGCAGCTCGGTCAGTGACTCTGGGTGGGTGGAGGGACCAGACTGTTCCGAACTCTGCTGCAGCTGAATAGGATGTTGCCGGGTTGATGGCCCCGTGTGTCCGCTGCCCGGAGCCGCAGCCCCGCTCCACCCGGCCCCGTGTGTGTGCGTGTCTGTGCGCTGCCGGCCCACAGCCCATGACAGTGTGGTGGGAGCCAGGCCAGCTTGGGGAAGTAAGGGCAATGGGAGGTGGCCAGCTTGGGGTAGTAAAGGGATAGGAGGTAGCCAGCTTGGGGGTGTAAGGGGAATGGGAGGTAGCCAGCTTGGGGGAGTAAGAGGGTAGGAGGTAGCCAGCTTGGGGGATTAAGGGGAATGGGAGCCAGGCCAGCTTGGGGGATTACGGGGAATGGGAGGTAGCCAGCTTGGGGGTGTAAGGGGAATGGGAGGTAGCCAGCTTGGGGGAGAAGGGGAATGGGAGGTTGGCAGCTTGGGGGAGTAAGGGACAGGCAGAACTAACAGCCCCGCGACAACTTTGCTGCCACGAGGAGAAGCACCAACACTCACTGCCTTCCTGACCGATGTCGAGCCTGGACCACCAAGGATGCCGCCGTCGTCGACCTCTCCACGCGGCCTCACCCATGGCCGTTGCCGCCGACCTTCACCGACTCACCGACACCGCCGACCCTCGCTGCCTTCCCGTTCATCCGCTTACCGGCACTTCGCCCGTGAGCCATTCCACTCCCCGTGGGCCTCGACCAGCCCTGGCCCCTCCAGCGCCCATCAGTGGGATGCAGCCATCACCTTACCAGAGTCCTAGGCCCAGCATCGGGCCTGGAGTCTCCACGCTGCAGACTCACACCACGTAGTCTGACCGTGCTGGGACCTAATGCTCCCCCTCATCCCACAGGGAAGCTCAATGGACAATCGGTGCAGGAGTAGAGGCCATTCGGCCTTTCGATCTAGCACCGCCATACAATGTGATCATGGCTGATCATCCACAACCAGTACCCCGTTCCTGCCTTCTCCCCATATCCCCCGAGTCCACTCTCTTTAAGAGCTCTATCTAGGTCTCTCGTAGAAACATAGAAACATAGAAAATAGGTGCAGGAGTAGGCCATTCGGCCCTTCGAGCCTGCACCGCCATTCAATATGATCATGGCTGATCATCCAACTCAGTATGCTGTACCTGCCTTCTCTCCATACCCCCTGATCCCTTTAGCCACAAGGGCCACATCTAACTCACTCTTAAATATAGCCAATGAACTGGCCTCAACTACCTTCTGTGGCAGAGAATTCCACAGATTCACCACTCTCTGTGTGAATTTTTTTTTCTCATCTAGGTCCGAAAAGATTTCCCCTTCATCCTTAAACTGCGACCCCTTGTCCTGGAATTCCCCAACATCGGGAACAATCTTCCTGCTTCTAGCCTGTCCAACCCCTTAAAAATCTTGAAAGTTTCTATAAGATCCTTCCTCAATCATCTAAATTCTAGCGGGTATTGATTGGGGATGATCAGCCATGATCACATTGAATGGCGGTGCTAGCTCGAAGGTCCGAATGGCCTCTACTCCTGCACCGATTGTCTATTGAGCTTCCCTGTGGGAGCAGGGGGAGCATTAGGTCCCAGCGCAGTCAGACACAATGGTGTGAGAGTGTGCAGCGTGGAGACTCCAGGCCCGGTAAGACTCTGGTAAGGCGACGGGTGCTGCCCACTGGTGGGCGGTGGAGCGGCCAGGGCTGGTCGTGGCCGACGGGGAGTGGAATGGCACGCGGGCGAAGTGCCGGTCGGCGGATGAACGGGAAGGCAGCGAGGGTCGGCGTTGTCGGTGAGTCGGTGAAGGTCGGCGGCAACGGCCACGGGTGAGGCCGCACGGGTAGGTTGACGACGGCGGCATCCTCGCTGGTCCAGGCCCGAGATCGGTCAGGAAGGCAGTGATTGTTGGTGTTGCTCCTCGTGGCAGCAATGTTGTCGCGGGGCTATCAGTTCCGCCTGTCCCATACTCCCCCAAGCTGGCTACCTCCCATCCATCCCCCTTACTCTCCCAAGCTGGCTCCCTCCCATCCCCCTTACTCCCCCAAGCTGGCTACATCCCATTCCCCTTACTCCCCCAAGCTGGCCTGGCTCCCACCCCTTACACCCCAAGCTGACTACCTCCCGTTACCCTTACTCCCCCAAGCTGGCTCCCTCCCATTCCCCTTACTCCACCAAGCTGTCTCCCTCCTACCCTTTACTCCCCCAAGCTGACTACCTCCCATCTCCTACTCCCCCAAGCTGGCTACCTCCTACCCCTTACACCCCTAAGCTGACTACCTCCCATCTCCTAAGCCCCCAATCTGGCGACCTCCCACCCCTTACTCCCCCAAGCTGGCTACGTCCCATTCCCCTTACTCCCCCAAGGTGGCTACCTCCCATTCCCCTTACACCCCCAAGATGGCTACCACCCATTCCCCTTACTCCCCCAAGCTGGCCACCTCACATTCCCCTTACACCCTCAAGCTGGCTACCTCCCATTCCCCTTCCCCCAAGCTGGCTACCTTCCATTCCCCTTATGCCCCCAAGCTGGCTACCTCACGTCCACCTTACTTCCCCAAGCTGGCCTGGCTCCCACCGCACTGTCATGGGCTGTGGGCCGGCAGCGCACACACACACAAACACACGGGGCCGGGTGTAGCGGGGTCGCGGCTCCGGGCAGCGGACACACGGGGCCATAAACCCGGCAACATCCCCGTCACCTGCAGCAGAGTTGGGGACAGTCTGGTCCCTCCACCCATCCAGAGTCACTGACCGAGCTGCATCGGCACCACGACCCCCCTACCAGGGTGATTCACCCCCCCGGACCCCCACACCGGGGTGATTCACCCCCCCCCCGGACCCCCACACCGTGTTGATTCACCCCCCCGGATCTCCACAATGGGGTGATTCACCCCACCCCGGACCCCCACAATTGGGTGATTCACCCGGGTGCCGGGCTGCCTGTCGCCCTGCTGCCGCCAAACACCAAACGATATTGCCAAGTGCAGGAACTAACTTTGAAGTAGTGGGGAGGTGTGCGACTGCCCTATGGCGACAAATATGCATGGAGGCGAGAATAATTTCTTATCATTTCTGGAGATGGTTGGCATTTTCTTTCATTATTGATAGTGCAACATTAATTCTGAAGAATTCCAAAGAGCACAGTTGTCAAAGTTCGTCTCTTAAAGAAAGTAGACAGCAAAAAAATTGTTAAAGGTAAACCAAAGCAATCTTTTAATCAATTTGCCAGAGGGGAGTGGCGAGATCTACAAAGTGCACACACGTTGCTCAGTGCTTCTCGGGCTCCACTCAAAGAACAAAGGAAAGTTAGAGTAATTATACATTTTCTTTCAATAAAACACACCTAAATCTGAGTGAAAGATCCGTAGCCTAAGGGAAACAAGAGAGGCTGGACCCATATATTTGCAATGTCAGCCTTATTCTCAAATCTTGGCACAGCTTCAGTACAGCTGCCCATTCCGGAAGGAATGACAACTCCATTTTGTTTTGAAATGACTTCCGTCTTGGTTCCAGAATGGTTATCCGTCTGTGAGCTAAAACAAGCTTGTAAGACCTGGATGAAAGCCACTACCTTGTCCTTAGCTGGGACAGGCAGTTCAGACACATATCTAATATGGTGCTGTGCCCAGACAATACATCTCTATGTTAATACATTGTCAATACATTGTTTCAATGATTAGGACAAACTAGGCTTCTAAGATTTCCATAATTCTGCTGGGAAAATTATCTATTAAATTTGAATGCTTTCTGTTTTTCAGCAAATTTAAAAGCAACGGTGTGCCATCAGGCTGGAGGAGCGGGCAAAGGCCTTGCCACAGAACGGGTAGGCAAAGGGGTGCTGGCCGGTGTGGACTCGCCGGTGCTCCAGCAGGTGGTCAAAGCGGGTGAAGCCCTTAACACAGGACGGGCAGGGGAAGGGACGCTCACCGCTGTGGGTACGCCGGTGCTGCCACAGGCTGGACATGCGGGTGAAAACCTTGCCACACTCAGCGCACACAAAGGGTGTCTCTCCGGTGTGTAACCGCTGGTGCTCCCGCAGCCCCGGTGCTCTCTTGTCACAGTGGGAGCAGCTGCTCGCCGGCGTGGGTCCACCGGTGCTGCCGCAACCCCCGCGAGCTGTCAAACTCCTCACCGCAGTACGGGCAGTCGTAGGGCTGGCCACTGGTGTGCACGCGCTGGTGAGACAGGGGGTGGTGGGCCATGGTAAAGCGCTTTCCACACACCGGGCTGGGGACGGGACGGTCGCCGGTGTGCACCCGCTGGTGGGTCAGCAGCCTGGTGGCGGTGGCGAAGCCCTTGCCGCATTGGGCGCAGGTGTATGGGTGCACGCCGGTGTGGGTGCGTTGGTGGGACAGCAGGTGGCTGGAGCAGATGAAGCCCTTGTCGCAGTGGGCGCAGGTGTAGGGTCGCTCACCAGTGTGGGTGCGCTGGTGCACCAACAGGGTGCTGGAGTGGGTGAAGCCCTTGCCGCACTGGGTGCACGTGTAGGGTCGCTCACCAGTGTGGGTGCGCTGGTGCTCCAGCAGATTGCTGGACTGAGTGAAGCCCTTGTCGCACTGGGCGCAGGTGTAGGGTCGCTCACGAGTATGGGTGCGCTGGTGCACCAACAGGGTGCTGGAATGGGTGAAGCCCTTGCCGCACTGGGCGCAGG